>OZ057413.1:117817106-118162612 GCA_964056705.1 Troilus luridus | reverse complement strand
CAATTTAGGGTCTGACAGCCGAGCATTTTTAACCGATTGTGCCTCTCCCATTTAGTAGCAAGCTTTCCCAACGCATATTTTCCACTTATTTAGTTCCCCGAGGCGGAAATGTTTTGCGTTCTGATTTGTGACAATGTATGCTAAGAAATTACGGATTCGTGACAACCGATAATTTATCATTCCTCTTTGTCAGCCATATTGTTGAATTTTGCCTTGTAAATTTTTTATCGCTCTTCCAGGAAAAAACTTTTGCTTTTCTTTTGCTAAAGTATGAATGTTATTGCAATAAAATTAGGTAGTGCTTCTGATTCCATCGACACTTTAAAGAATGCTCAGTCGATTATGATCAATAGGCCTTCTAACAATTAGTTTACGACAATTTGTTTTTTGAAGAGGGGAAAGAATTTTGTCCAAAAGTAATCAAAAACGAATTATCATATATGACAGAGTAAGTAAGTTTAGTCGACAATAATGCTCATTATTCAAAACAGATAAAAGCGTTTGTAAATGCAATATTCTTCTTATTTTTAGGGTAAGGAATCATTGTAGTGATTATATTATAATTTGTTGTTGCGGTAGAAAAGAGGCCTGTTATTGCCAACCAAATTCTGAGATTCCTTAGCAACGAAATTCTTTGCTTGGCCCATGTACCCTTGGGATATTTCCATCCAGAATTCTCTATCTTATCTAATATCTTTTTGGGATAGAGAAAAAAAAAAAACATTTTCCAGTCGATTAAATTTTCTTTGATCCTTATTTATCTCTTGAGACGTTTCGACAATGTGTCATTTTCAATCTTATCACATTTTGTTTTCTGCATCGGTAACCATTCATTTACATAACTTTATCATAGTTACAAGTCTAAAATATCTGTGGAGAAAACAAAAACATCTACACTAAATTATGTAAGTCAACAATTATAAAAAATATAATAAAGTGTCCAAAATAACCAGTAATAAATTAAGTATAGATACCTCCAAATCAAAATCATTTTAAATTTTATTTAAATAAAAAATCTCTAGGGGATCATTTGTCCTCCATGGTCAAGAAATTACATTAAAAACCAAACTTTGATACTTGAAGGACTATATCACTTTTAAGTAATTTTTTATATTTTTAAAATTAAATATATTAAATAATGCTGAAGATCAAACATCTACAGAACAGCAATAACTCTTTTTTTTAAATAAATTTTATTTTAAACATTTTCATTATATATTTTAGTTAAAATATGAAATTGGAATATTTATTTTATAAGATCTATTAGTAGGTAATAAGGTCAGGTTATTTTACTCTGATTCATTTATAGAGCATGAGGCATCTTATGTTCTAATGTTTTTTTTAAATTTAAAATAATGGAAGAATATAATTTGCTAATTTCACCTGCCTCTTTTCTATCATTTACTGTATTCTGTAATTTATCATTTATGAACAAAGCTTCTAAATATTTCCTTTTTAAGGTGCACTTCTTCTTATAAATTATTTTTGATTTACTAAAATTGAATGTGTGTAGTTATTTTTTACAATGTGCTGATAATGCTGTGCTTTAGCTTTAGGTTTGAGATTATTTTGTTGATGACAAATTCGGTTTTTTAAATTTGTACTTGTTTGTCATATGTAAATCCTTCGCAGTTATTACAAGTGAGTTCATATATTAAATTTTTATTTTCTAAAATTTGTATCTTGTCTTTTTGGCTGTTTACTATGTTTTTGATTGGATTACTTGTTGTATGTGATACCCCTATTTCCGGTATGTCATAATTTTTAAAGGTTGGTTCGATTTTTTCTGATAGGCCCTTGATAAAGGAAATGAGTCCAGTATAAAAGAAAAAAAAAAGAAAATGATCTAATATCTTTTTTAATTCCTCCTTATATTCGAGTTTGCGTTTCTTTATCATTGTTATAATTTCATTGCTTCAATTAGTGTTCGTGAATCTACTCCGTAAAGTAAGATAGAGATAATGTGACACTTAAGGAGTATTTTTGAGATTTAAGGTGAGAAATCGACTCTTTATAACTGGTATCATTTAAAAAAATATTTTTCTTTTATTTCTGTTTTGAAATGAACATTTCGTGAATGGCGCTATTGAGTACAACCATTTTATCTTCTGACTTTCTCGGTTGGTTGTTGCTTTAGTGTGACATGTTCTTTTGGAATTCGGTTTTTGCTTGCAACCCTGAAATTTATCTTGTTGATGTCAATGACAATATTCGATGCTCACTTTCTACACTAGAGCCATCAGTTGTAACCATTTCATATTGTCTGCCATGATTACTGTTTTGTCAGCGTACGGGATATTCTTCTGTATTCTTTCATTTACGATTATTTCAGCGTTCTTGCTCTCTGGAGCGTTCCTTAATATGTATTCTGAGTAATCGTAAATGTTCTTGGGAAATCACACATCCTTCTCTTATGCCTCGTAAAATATCTTAAGCATTTGACTATTCTCCATGTATGGATACATACGCAGACTCATCGCAATATAATCTTGATAGTATCTTCAGGTCTTTTCCTCCGATACCAATGTTACATAATATTTAAACATGTTTGAGATGTTTACTCGGTCGACCATACGGATATGCAACAAAGAAATGTTTTTCGTTTAATCAAAATGTTTAAATTTACATATAAAAATCTCAACAGATTTTTTATTATTCTTACAAAAATAACTTAATTATCATTTTCAGAAATCCAGAGCGATTTTTTTTTATTGGGAGCTGTTCTTAATATATTTTTTTTATGATAATATATTTTTCCTTTTTCAATTCTAATATGAAGTCGTAATATTATTATTATTCATGTTGAATAAAATATAGAATAAAAATATATTACTAATTTAAGGATCGATGGTCCTTGGAAAGCTCTTTACTAGCTAAATTTCCTGCTTCAAAAGTTTTCAGATTACTCTCAGACAACTTATTCAACAGCTCGGCCTGAGCATGGCAGGTCTAAAACCTTTCAATTTCCAAACCTTTCATTTTTTGACCTCCGATCGTTTATCTAAATCTCATAGTTCTTATCTTCTGTCAAATTTTCCTAGCACAATAAGCCCGTAGCTTTCAATAACTTCTTTCTTTATACACAGCAAGTAAAGTTTAATAACATCTAGTCGAATTTATCTATAATTAATTATATCTCATCCAGTAATTTAAAATCCTCATAAACCTGATTTCTCACCGAGCACACATTTGGAAGACATATAGTCAAACAGATTTTAAATTTTAAATAGAAAGCATGATAGAAAGGTACATAAAACGTTATGGATTTTATACTAAATAGAATGTCTACACTACCCGTATCAATATAGTGGTTGAGACATGTCCTCCGATCTATAAACTGATCAGAAAGGCGGCACTGAGAGCTTAAAAGGGAGACGTCTTAGATAGAAGGTACAAAGAGTAAAAGTCACTCAAATGTGACTTTTACTCTCTATAAGTCAGTTACATATATACAGTCTAGGATTGATTTAATACTCCCAATGCTCATATGTACGGGATTTTTGATGAATGTTGTTTTTACAATGAATGTTGATTATTTTATTTTATATTGAAATTTTTAAAGATTTAGTTTTGTTACTTATTTATATTCATTCTAAAAGAATGTTTTTTGTTTTGTTTTTGTAGTTTATGATGAATGTTGTTTATTTTATTTTATATCGTTACTATTTTGTTTCTATTTTATAAAATTATATTTTGCAGCTGAACTCCATTTTGCATCCTAAGGAAGAGGGCTTTGTCATAAACACTTGATGCCAATAAAGCTTTATTATTATTATAATTTTAAGCCTACTAACGGGTGGTGAAATATTGGAATCTGAGCTCCTTTCACCTAATTGTGCTACTGGCAGTGAACATGAGTATTTGAGTTGGCCAATGCTTAAAAGTCTAATGCTCCTTATGTTAACTGTTGAACAATACAGCTTTATTGAATAGAGCTCGATGCCAAGTCGCTATTTAGCACATAGCAATACCCTACTCAACTCCTTACAGTTACTAATCCTAGCTACTGAGCTTGATCAATGTCGAATCCTTGGATTGTTGTGCGGGGGTGGAATCTGATCCGTACCTGAGTAATCAAATCAATAGGATTCAGTTTCAGGATGGGATTAATAGTCTTAACTATTATTATGACCTCGATGAGATTATTAATATTAAATTTATAACACTGCAAAAACAGAACTCCAATTTAAGAGTAGATTTAAATTTTCATATTTGTAACTTGTTTGAACTTTTTCAGTTTAGGTTAATTAACAATACGAATAATTTATTTTTTAACCTATTGAATTATAATATATTGTAATAAATGAATTATGATAGAATATATTTAATAAATAATATTATTAATAATATCACATGTAAATAACGAAGAAACAAAAATCTATAGCTAACAGTTTTGGGTTCAGTGCTTGGTAAAGACTATACCAAGATCATGCTCAACAACCAGGTCCTTCCTCCAGAAGTTCTTCAGACAACACGGTGCGAATCCTCGGCAGGGCGACAATTATAAAAAACTGTCTGCCTCGGATCAGGAGAACGGTAGTACTGTTTGAGGTGAAGCTACACTTCTAATTGTAGTATTTAAATAAATTCTACTATAAAATCTTCCATTATAGTTCGACTCAAAATTTAAAAAAATCTATCACTTCCCAATTCTTTATTTCAATTAGTGTAATGACAGTTGTCTATTGACTATAAAAATCTAGTTAATTCCTAAAAACAATTACCTGGTTTCTACACCTAACGATGGAGAATTTTTCGTTTTTAGATAGTAGTTTCTTAGAATAATAAAACCTAATTCCTAGGTTATATCTGTTTTGATTTTAACTTTTTTTTGTATACCTAATTCTAGGGACCAATTTAGCTGTAGTAGTAGAGGTTAGTGATATCTACGACTCGGGTTCGAGTTATGTTCATGATAATAAATTATTTATTTTGTTACCAGTCTCAAATCTGTGTGGTTGGATGACCCTCATGGGATTCATAAATCCTCCATATAGGCTAACTAATGAGCGAAATAACCTCATCAAATCGTCGGCATGGCAAGATTACAGTTAGCATGCTGAATTCAATAATATTCATAGATTACCGTAGGTTTTATTCAATTCACGATTTTCTACATATAAATAATTTTGTCCCATAGCTTTCCATTCAAATTATAAGCTCCATTTCTTTTTGGAGCAGAATTTGAATACTGTCATCTTGGAAGATTAAATTTGTTGTCTCTCGAGCACAAATTAGTATATGATGAGCTAAAGCCCAAATGAGAAAGGCGACTAATATTACACACGAGATGCCCCTTTTGCTAACATTACACGACTTTTTAAATTAATCAATGAATAGTATGGGGAAAAGGTTACGTCCAAATTTTTTTTAGATTTTAATTTAATTTAATTTTAAATTATATACATACATTTTAAACATTGGTGGGATAATCCCTTACAATCAGAACGATTTTGCATACAGGGTTATTTGGTTAATAAGTTTTTGTTGTTGGTAAAAATATACGTCCAAATGGTAGACCTAACGTAGCTGGGGGAATCGCTTGAAACAATAGACGAGAAGAATTAAATTAAATTGTGACGAGTTTACAAAGTGACTTTCAGATATGAATTAACTAGATAGACTATTAAACTAACATTATATCTTAGTGACTATTCTAGAACTGACTTAGTGACTAAGTCTTACTCTCTTTACATACTATAGTCTAGTCACAGTTCAGTTGTTCCTGTACTATTTAGAACTGGTATATATACATATTAAAAGAAGAGGGGAGGTGAAGGAAGTTATAATGCTGATAACAAGGAAGATATTTCACAACTCAAGGGTTAGTAACCATCTAGTACACACAATAATCTCAGGTCATCATTCCAATCTGTTAACTGGCTGATGTTGAACATTAGGTTTCGGTGGCATCGAACCTTCTCGTTCTCTAAGTCTTATATATCTATGGACTGAAATCCTCAGTATATAGATATTCAAGAAGATGAACACGAATTAGGGAGTAAATAGCTTGAAGAAAGCCTAAAATGTTCGAGGGGCGGCTAAGAACGAGAGATTCCAATGTAGGGGCTCTACGGCGAATAAAGTGAAGATAAAATAGAGGCTTTGCAATTAGGGCTAATGGCGCCCTAGTGAATGTGCGAGGGGGCCCTGACAAGTTGAGCAGAGGGAGACAGATTCAGGCTATTAGATGCGAATGGAGGCTACCTGCTCACGTTGAATAAAATAGCCAGCCCTCTCAGCGGACAATACCCCGCGCAAGCTGATGTGTATCTTCTCTTGGCAATCATTACTGAGCTAGTGTGTAGCGGTCGTCATTAATCCAAATCATAACTCATAAACTGGCCCCTGATAAAAGTACGTAGTAAACATTAAGTAATTTTTATTTTTATTTTTATATTTATTTTATTGAAACTTATATTTTTTTTAATGTTCTTATCTATCCCTGTTTAGGCAAACACGACAGACTATTCATACCGGTTACCAATTTCTATATTTGGATGCTAGAATAGTTATATGTGATAATCACTCAACTTATAATTTATTTGAATCTCCTAATTTTGTTTAATTTGGGTTATTTTTCATTGATTGGTGTGTTGGTGTATGTTTACCTATTTATTAATAAACCAACTTAATACCTTAAACCATCAATATAGTATTCATAGAAATATAGTGCACCTGAGTTAAGTAAGCACTTAAAGAAGTATAATGAACAAGCTTTATTAATACTATTTGCTATTTGGATTATTATTTAATATATACATTTTGACATGAGCTATAATGATTCAGATATAATAGAAGATTCCCATGGAGATATAATAGAGGACCATAATATACGAGCATATAGTAAATTAAAACCTATCTCATCGCGGGTTTATTTAGAGTTCTTGGTGATGTCTTCCCCAAGTCTGGGCATTTCTCTGTCCCACAAGAATTTCCCAATCTTTCGCCTATTAACACCGATTTCTGGGAGTGTCTCGCGACTTCTTCTTCCGGATCTCTTCTATGAGAAGAGAACCACTCTTGAACCCCCTTAACAAGGGGTCTTGCTACCTGCCTAACTGACCTAGTTCTTATAACCGTAATTTTTGACTATTGTTATGTTTGAATTAAAATTATTATGTTCCAATTAAAACCAAACAGGACCTGTATGATAGCACAATCTTTCTAACCATAGTAAATGAATCGACAGTGAGTCTCCGATACCGCCATGGAATACACGTAAATTTCAACGCAAGTAGACCGTATATGAAAGGACTCCGCAGCTGTTTCGAACGTGTCATCAGAACTAACTCGATCACATTTCGCATTCGATGTTCAGAAACTTTCACAGACCGATTATCGTATTCCAAACACTTAAGATGACCCTTAGGGCAATCATCCCAACAACGCCTTGGTGTTCCCCTCCGACGTTATCGGTCGGAACAACGCTTATGATTTTATAGAAATTAGTTCGCTGCTAAACCCTAATAACTTTATTAACAGCCCCAACCCAGTCTTAGTGATGTTACAATTTCAATAAGATTAAAACCCCATGATCTGCAATTTCTTGTTGAGTATTTTATTGCTCTTTTATGGACGGAAAATTCTACTCAATACTATCTTTTCATATAGAATTATATGATAAATAGAATCGTACGTTTTTCACCGAACTCGATTACGGTTTTGTTATATTTAGAGATTATTTTTTATAGGACTCTAATGTTTACAACGGTGTGCTAAACATTCTCTATTATATAAACATGTTTTTAGCGATCACCGTGTAATATTTTATTTTACATATAAGTGGAGTAATCATAATGGGTGGTAACAAGTTAAGTTTAATTGATGAAGAACGCATTTTGTGAAAAAAATAAATAATGTGTATGTGTACTGAAAAAATAAATTATAATTTAATAAATAAAATAGAGCCAAAACTCAAACTTTTTTGTGTCTTGATAATGCCTGAATAGGCGAAACGTCGACTGATAATTGTTTGTATTTTACACCATATTTGAAACATAAGGCTCTGCTTGTGGTTTTTTCCATTTGCATTCTAATATAATTTAATAATTTAATAATTATTAAAGAAAAGGATAGTTGAAAACTCTTAACAAGAAACAGTTAAGAAAAAGCAAATTAGGAATAGAAATTAAGTACTTACATCCTCAATAGAAAAGGTCACTAAAGGAAGAAAGACAATAAGAACTTTAAATTCTAGATTATGGAGTAAGGAAGTTCAATTGTCTACAAAGAAAAGACTTTACCACTCCTTTGTCAAAAGTGTGGCTTTATATGGCTCAGAAACATGAGCCATCACTACCAACTTAGAAAAAAACTCCTAGCTATGGAGATGGACTTCTGGAGACGTGATTGTAGTATATCGGAACTCCAGCACATCCCTAATCACGTGATCAGAGAAAAAGTACAGGAACCCCACAATATCTTGTACACTATTGAGAACAAAAAGCTGAGCTGGTACGGCCATGTAATGAGAATGTCAGAAAATCGATGGCCCAAGAGAATAATAAATTATGTCCCTAATGAGAGGAGGAGAAGAGGACGTGCTGCACAGAAATGGTACGATGGGTTGCAAGAAGGAATGCCAGGACCGGGAAAAGTGGAAGAAATCATTGTCAGCTTACGGCATATGACAATTGTTATAATAAAGTCGTATTCTATATATATATATATATATATATATATATATATATATATATATATATATATATAATCCTCAATAGAATCGAATTGAAGGCATACATTTAGTTCAATTTAAATCAAATTAAAATTCAATTTAGATGAGACACTGAATTAAAGTACAAATTAAAATGTTGAGAGTAAGTATTTAAATTAATTATTCTTCCTACTTACTCTATACTTTAAAAAAAAAAATAATACAATCCGAACTCCAGAATATTATCTCTCAAAAGGTACGGTGGTGTCAAGGCCGACCCAAGGATGCTTTGAAATGTACCCGCATGCCCCAAAATTATCTCCAAGGGTTAAGAATTTGAGAACATGTCCTGCCAGTCGTGTTCCAGCTGTGAACGAGAGGGTTTCGCTAAACAAGGTGAGTCAGTTGTCTTTGTTACCCGAAAATGTCTGGGGTTAACGAAAACCCCACAGTACCATTCATGTACTGTAAAGAAACATTTGTAGTCGAGTTAATTATTTGATATCATTAGCTTATGCGCTTACTGACATTTACATGAAAAGACGAGTGTATAATGTAAGACTTTCCAAAGAGCTCCGAGCAGAAATGTGAGGAGTACTTGGTGTTGGTGATGAGACCCCTAAATCTTCGTGTGAACCACCTCAGAAAACCAGAAGGTGCAATATTTGCCCTCGGATTGGAGATAAGAAAACGAAAAATGTTTGTACTACATTCAACAAATCTATTTTTTCGAGTCATCCTAAATCTGTTCACTATTGCATATCTTGATATGATAATTGAGAATGATTTATTGTGAAAGTTATCTACTTTTACTCCCTATGTTTTATTGGACATTTTTCATTTACTTGAAGTTATATTGCGTTTTATTGAAAAGTTTGATTTGAAAATGTATTTTTATGAAGAATAAAGTCATGTTATAGTATTGGAATTATGTTCTTGTTGATAAGTAGAGAGGCGTATGTATGGTATTATAGCACCTCAAACCTTAAAAAAAAGAGATGGGGTATGTGAGGACCCCACCGTACCATTGGAGGGTTATAATTAAATGAATTTTCTAATATATAAAATTATCGTGGCACTGTGTTTGTAACAAAACTCCACCGAAACGACTTGACCGATTCTTATGAAATTTTGTGTGTATATTCAGTAGGTCTGAGAATAGGGCGTAAACTATTTTTCAAACCCCTAAGTGATATGTGTCGGCCATTATTATTGATTGTGCGTCGATCGTAGAAGTGACGCTTATACTTATCATTTTACCTTCTCAGGGCAACTCTCATGTTAAGTATATTCTCATAGTAAATGTATCATCAATTTGCAGTGTTATAATTATTTATTCCGATTTCGCTCAAGGTAGTTCTCATGTTCAGTTAATTAAGTGATCCCATATAAATCAATAGTGTTCAACACGTGTCACAAGCTACCGCCAACAACAATCATTTTCGCACTGAAGGAAACTTTGTCCAACTTAAAATATAGGCTATATTTTTTTTCGATTAATGACCGCGATATTTTTATTACAAAATTACCTATATTTTTTCCTAGCCATGATGCTACAATTCATTTTACGCGTGTTCATTTTCAAGTTCAGAGCCATAATTGGCTCTTTAATCGTGCTATTTTGGCAGAGGAAAATGCTGATGACGAAACTAACTTTAAATATAACAGTTATTACCAGGTGATCCAAAGTCCTTTAAATCAATCGATAGTATTGTTGATGAAAACCAAGCCGTAAATTATCCTACTGAGTTATGTGAACCTCACAATCTTTGGTTGAAGATCGATTCTCCTATTATTCTTCTGCGTAAATTGAATCCACCAAAATTATGGTATGTTTCTCCCATGGAAATTTATAAGTTCCATGCTCACGTGTTGGTAAATCATTTGATCTATTTGCATTAGCAAAGGTCAGATTAACAAAAAATATTGTGCATAGATTAGCGCTTAATTAAATTGAAATAAATAGTTATAATTTAAAATAATATTGTTAGCCATAATTAAAAACCAACCATGATATGCCTCATCAGTTTGTCAATCAATGTTTATATTTTATCAGTAAAGAATTTTGAATATTATTTATTTATTATATAATATACTTAGATATACGATGAATAAAATGTAAAATCAAAAATCCATTTTATTCATTTTTTCCTTTCATTCATTGTTTCTTAAAAATTCAAATTTAAACGTAATATTTTTTAAAACTATTACAACAGCCACAGCAACGCGAGGCCGGGTCATCTAGTAGTTTTATATAATTTATTTTTATTAATTTTATGATAACTAATTGGTTTATTAATAAATTAATAAACTAATTTTATTTATTTATTTATTATTTAATTTTCATTTGCACCTGCGCAATTGCGCATTCAGCAAATTTGATCATAATGTTTTTTCACTTTGCTCTTCTATGATCATATAACTTCGATGATGGGGTAAAAATCAATAGGTGAGTAAGTCTCTTGGCCAATATCTTTTTAACCTTTTTCTATCAAGTCCAGGTAACAGGGAGTAGGAAAATAAACTAATTAGTGTAACGAACTCAATTTCAATCAAATTATTTTGAGCGGTTTAAGCAAATATAAAATCTATAGAGAAATGGTTACCTCTTCTTTAGATTTTATATTTATTGTATTCAAAAAATGCAAAAGAACACAAAGTTATGAAATCTTGATAAATATTGCAGCAGGAGGTGATTGATAGTGGGAGTACCTGATAAACTATTTAAGGTAATCTCACATGGACTGGGTTTTCGATTCTATGTTATCATTTTTTTTTCATAATAAGTTGTTATGCTGTTTATATAATATAATATTTATATTATATAATATATATATATATATATATATATATATATATATATATATATATTTTAATATATTTTATTAACTGATACGTATCTTTTCTTGAATTAAAAAAAAGTTTAAACGAACATGATATAGAATATGACAACAAACAGCTTTTAATAACTGTTAGTTTTTCATCCTACATGAATGACTGGATCGATAAGACAAACTTCGTTTTTAAGGTTCGTTGCTTGATTTGTATGAACGATAAATCTTTTCTCATTTCCGACAAGCTATCCGGTCTTTAGCTTCCTATATTAGCATGTCTGCCAGAGACAGGGAGCTGGGGAAAAATCGAGTAACTCAAATTTTCTAATCGTACATTTCTCAGAATGTGATAGTTCTATGAAAGACAAATGGAATAATTTGTAACTTTCAGGATGAAAAGTAAATGCACTAAAAATTACATAATATGTGGTGATAATCAAACACCAATTCGTTCTCTTGAATAATTCTTAGGAAAGGAGTTTCTTAATAGACCAGAAACTTTCGATCGGTTTAGCAATAGATATAAAGACAAATTACAATCAAATTTTATTCCAGAAATTTGCCATGAAAACCGTCTGTATTGAAAATTTATGTTAAATGCGTTGAGAACGATTTTACTGTTTTTTGATATCTTCATAGTGCTGGCAATTATTTGAAAATTCGCAAGACTTAAAGATAAAGCTTAACTAATATAAATCATGAGGAGTGATACCCGCGGCTCCTCTTTTAGACCTAATATACTCGTAGACCTGGAAAGGGCTGGAGGAGAAACGAGGTACGGTGATGGGCACATTCGAGAATATTTGGCTAGGAAACAAACCTCAAACATGATCAAATATAAAAAAAACCTCTACTTTATTCATAAAGATAGACCTAACAACATTAAAAAATAATAACCATATAGCAATAACAATTGACAAATAGTCAATTAACAAGATTCAAAATTTTATTTGGTTAGTGATCGTGCCTTTACTAAAATATTTGTTTACCATAATTGGTATCACGTGGAGCTACTACTTTGCTAGACCCAGAATAGAGTCAGACTACAGGATAAAATACCCTTACTTTCTCATAAATGTTTGTTTTAGCAAGCGTGAACGGAAACATAGCTACGAGTTCTCTATTCTGCTTTTAGGATCTCGTTAGTCTCTGTCCGCTGCTACACTCTATCGGAGCCATTCGATTTACCTGTTTAGATAGAGTAAATATATTTTTCAATCGATGTTCCGGTAAGACAAAGTAGGTTGGTTTATTTTAGCCATGATAACATCTATAACAGTTGAGCGTGGGTTCTTATCGGTTTGCAACACCTCGATCACAGAATAGATTTGTATACTACCCATTCATTTATTGCAATGTCTCTTAATATTAAACTTTTACATAATTATAAGCAGTACATGATGATCTAATAATAATTTCCTTTTTCTATTTAAAGTAAAAGCAATAATTTAATTTATTTTCACATCATTCATTTGAAAATAACATAAAACTTAGCAAAAAAACTTCTAGTGAATACTGCGATTCTTCACAAGTACAATAATACTGATGAAATAATTCAGAAATTTTATATGAGCTCAACCGAAACATTTTAATTATCGAACTAATATTCTCCCTTAGCTAAATATTATAATACAAACATCTGAATTAATTTTCTCATTTGAATTTACAATGTTTAGTTGTGATGATGATGTTACAATGATGATGGATTGCTTCATTTGATTATGTTTTGATATTTAATTGCTCTCTCATCGATTAAATATATTAAATTAATACAAATTGGTACCCAGACTCGCAATAAATGTATTTGTTTTAGATAAAGGGTAATAACAGACTTCCATTTTTATATATCTGTATTTCATATTGCTTGCGCTTCGAAGAATTTCCCCCGCCTTCAAATCAGTTTCCCCTTTAATTATCACTTCCCTCTCATTGTCATTAAAATTGCTAGTAATTAAAAAATATATCAGCGACCGTCGTATTGTTGAAAATCTATTATTTTACTTTACGAACTTTAACGTGTTTTAGAGAATGAGAACACGAAACAATGTGAAATATAACGGTATGAAAGTCAGACAATTTTTAATTGTCCTTTATTTAAAAAAATGTATTATTAGTTCTACATTAAATACATTTAAAAATAAAATAAAAACAAAGAAAAAGAAAAAATATATTTAATGATATTTTTATTTATATCTCAAATTGGATCACTTAATTTTAAACTTCTGAAATTTCCAGATCAAGGGTTAAATTTAAAACCGATAGAGTGCACATTCGTTATTTTGCCAACAATAATTCCATTTTTTTAAATTGGAATTATTGTTCCAGAGATCAAGGTTTAAATGGATGTATCTTATAATTTAAAAAAATATATCACTGAAGTGTTTTTTATGGTTTAGTTAAGTTATTTTTTCTGCAAATCACACCTGATCCTGAATTAAGTGCTTATTTAATTAAGAAATTAAATGTGTTAAATTGGTATAAAGGAACACTTTAATGTTGGTCAAACCATAGAGAATTCCTGCAACTGCAAACTGTGTAGGCGGAGTAGAAATAAACTTAGAACACTATCTATCCACAAGCTAATTAAAGAAATGTCGGCTGTTAATTTCTTCTTTAACTGCTTTAATTTAAAATCCGGCAAGTCCATCCACGAGAAGAAAAATCTTTTACACTATTGACTTGTCAAGGTTTTGCAAAGGTGTGAAGGCTATTTTGTAGTAATTGTTTAATTATTCTGATTTTTTAAATCAACGTCTTTTGGAAAATTAACAAAATAATAGGAGTAACAACAGTATATTTGGCATCGCTTTCTATACAACTCAGTTCATGATAAGAGCTCTCCAGTGAAAGCTGTATCTTATCGCGCTAAGTGCACAGTCGATATCTGTAATATATATCTGAATGTCCATTGTTTGTATTTTTCATTTAACGTCACTTTCTGCTGCAATCGGGAATGCTACTCTGGGAACCCCAGATTTTGCCTCTCCAGGATTAATTAGGATAGTGATATTCAGCTAGTACCTAACACCGCATTGGCTCGGAACTACTAGTTTACGTCACCTTTGACGAACGCCACAACTAATGATTTCCTGATCTCTTTAAACAATTCTAATCCCAACACCTGGTCTGCGAACTCACGGCTTTGGGCATTGGAGGTCTGAATTTCTATTATATTCGTTGTGTTCTCAATCAGTTGATTTTATCTTTAATTCATAATGCCTAAAATCAATAAATTGGAGATTATGTGAATCTTTGGCTGAGAACGAGTTTATAGAGTTTATGGAGCATCCTTGCAGCAACATCTATACCTTCGCTGACGATGCAGCCATTATTTCTTCTCACAGAGACCCAAACCTAGCATCTATAGCTCTTCAAAATCATTTATTTGATTTAGAAAAGTGGTTCTATAAATGGCAAATCAGAATAAACGCCTCAAAATCGAGCCATGTAACCTTCTCTCTAGGCAAAGCTTCGTGTCCAGCATTCAAAATTGACAACGACGATATACCTTCCAAAAATTATGTTCTTTATCTCGGGCTATACTTGGACAAAAGACTTACATGGAACGTACATACAAAATTAAAAAGACAAGAACTGACTAGACGGTACAAACAACTATCACATCTACTGGACTACAGATCTTCACTTGACTTACGAAACAAACGACTTATCTATAATAGTATACTAGAACCTATTTGGACATATGGAGCAGAACCTTGGGGTTCAGCAAAAAAAAGTCCACATACACAAGATACAAACAACACATTCCAAAATTCTCAGAATAATTGTTAATTCACCATGCTATATTTCGAATCACACAATACACAACGACATAGGTATTCCCACTATAAAATCATATATTCACAACAAATACATGACATTCCACTCATCGACACCCAAACCCACTCGTTCTTCCGCTTTCCTACTCCCTGTTACCTGGACTTGATAGAAATAGATTAAAAAGACATTGGCCAAGAGACCTACTCAACTAGATTTTTATTCCATCATCATATAGTTTTATGATCATAGAAGATCGTGTAGAAAAGCAAAGTGAAAAACACTAGGATCAAATTTGCTGAATGCGCAATTGCGCTGGTGCAAATGAAAATTAAATTAAAAATAAATAAAAAATGTCTTATTATTTTTGTTTCGCCAATAAATGTTACTTTTTTACGTAACCGAAATAACAAAATACATACTTCTTCTATTCACACTTTACTTAACTTCTATGATACCAGTCAGCTGACGAAACAATATTGCTGCCATTTACGAGAATAACACTATCAATGACACGTTACCACGTCTGCTACTTTGAGCCTTCTTTGGACTTCTTTTATATTGATGTTGCATAAACTTCGCCTACATCAAAGTAGAACAACGTAGATGGGAGGATTGGATCAAATTCTTTCTAAAATTTGTTTTATTTTTTCCTCTCACAAAATATGATAAAGGCACGATCCTTCTTTTAATCACTGAGGATAGAGATGATGGATGAAGAAATTTTAGCCCTTGATATCATTAGTATTGGATCCATCGTAGCAGAAAATCAGCTCTCGACTGTTGGAGGCGGTTTTTTGTAAAGTGGTAAATACAATTTAATGTGTACGATTTTTATATTAGGAAGGTGCCGGCAATGGCTGCCACCACCGGTTTCGTCTTGTTAAAAAATTGATGGGGTTGAGGCAGACTTTTTCACCACGGGTCATCCATCAAAGATTCTGACGTCTCCATGAGGCACTGCCTTCCATCACGTCTTCCATTAAATTCCGATCGACGATATCAGATACCACCAATACGCGAAAATAAATAAGTTAATAATATTAAATTAAAATAATTGAGGTTTGAGTGAAAAATAGTTGACTGGATAATTCTAATGATGGATTGAATTGGTCAGGGGGTGCAGTCAAAGGTATCACCAGTTGACAGTTGTGAGGTTGACGAGTCACCAAAAAACAGGCACTCACACTCGCCCCGAAGATGTCCTACATCTAAGGCTAAACGTTGGCACAATTAAAAAATAAGTTTCACTTGTTTTGTCTTATCTTTGACTGCACCCCTGACCAATTAAATACATCATTAAAATAATTGAGTTTGATGGTTCTCAGCACGTTTGTTCCATTAGATGTAGAAATAAAAAATTACAAGGTAGCCACGAATTAAAAACGGAAGTTATTCTTAAACAAGAAAAACTAATGCGTTGTTTTGAAGTAATTTTAAATAAATGATGAATTCAAACAATTATTGTATGTTTCATAAAAGTGTTTTATACACGTGATTAAAAAATAAATAAATTTAAAAAACGAAAAAAACCTGTACCCTTTTAGATTCATGGCAGGGAAGCCTACAATTTTCGAGGGAGGTGATTTGGTCGAGAACAAATTGTTTAATCATAACATAATATGATTTTCTCTGACTGTTTAAAATATATATATGAAAGAACAGGTGTCATTAAATAATATATATATATTTCTCACAGAAGGTTCATAAAAAATAAAATATGATTTCATTCAAATCTCTTTAAATTGGGTGTGTTATAGAGTGAATAATACCTGCGGTGTAATGTTCATCATAACAACCTTCTATGCACAAGATCGATGGTTTGAAACCCGGCAGGAATAATTAATGGGAGTATAATATCCTTTGTTATGCTGTCCTTCGGAAGATACATAAAATGGGGGTCCCGAGTCTGTGAGAGGTACTATTTAAAAACATAAAATCATGAGAAACTTTTTTCCTTCCTGAAAACCTCTCGCAATTAAGCAAGGCCAGCAATGGAAGTAAAACTTTTTACACCGCTTTTATATCCTGGCATTTCAAGTCACTTTCTCCAGCTAATCTCGCATTTACGAAAAGGTGTTTGTTCTTCAAATAAAGCTGGGTTCTTAAATATTTTCTTTAAAATATTTTTGGGCGTAAAACCGATTGGTCATCAAGGCCTTAGTTCAATATAATCGTTTTTTGTAACAATTTTTATAACACCGGAATAAAAAAAAATAAATAATAAAAAATAAAAGTAATAAAAAAAAAGAAAAAGAAAACTTGTAAATTAAAATAAAATATTTTTAATTAATCCCTCCTTTGACAGAAAGACGATGACGTTATTAATGTACGTTTCTTCATTTCCTAATATCATAGGCACATTGGCAGGTAGTCCTATTTTATCCATCGCTTCTTTGTAAAACGTACAGCCTTCGAGAATATGGGCTATTGGCAAGCTCTCGTTGCATTTCTCGCATGTTGGCGGCCTTTCTTTAGTAATTAGGTGAGCAGATTATAGTAATTAGAGTAAGTCCTGTGTTGAAATGAAGAGGTTCTTAGTAAGCGAAAAATGTTGAAATAAAATAATAAATAATATAATAATAAAATGGTGATTTTTGAATGGGGTGGTTTCATTCCTATTCAAATTTTCTGATGTAACGATGCCTTAGAACAGGGGCTCCCAACCTGGAGGCATGAGGGCAGTTGATAATAAAAAATTCTGACTTAATTTTAGTTATTTTTCTCTTACCAGTACCTTTTTACCTTAAATTGAAACTTATAATGTTGTATCTTGTGACTAATAATACTTATTGTTTTTTTTTGTCATATTCCCATACAATTTATTGGGCCCGGAGGATTTTCGTTTCAACAGGGGGGGGGGTGTGGTTCAAAAAAGGTTGGGGCCACTGCCTTAGAAGCTGCAGGCGAAGTCAAAACCAATAAAATAACGAAAGTAGATGTACCAGCCGAATCCAAAACAGAGACTATTTAAATTAAACTGGAGAAAAGAGTGCATGCTCTGGCATGAATGGTAATAAATCTTAATGAGCCCTACGAGAAATTCAATTTTATATTAATAAAAGTTTTGTATTCATTCTCAATTATCCTTATAATCATGTTTTGTCCTTTAATTAAAAAAATTAACAAATCCATAACTTGGCAATGGTCGATAAATTTAAATTAAGCCTTAGATACATATTGGCCCTAGCAGCAATTTCCATGAAGGGAGCTTGAAACAAAGTTAGATACGCTAGTTAATTTGCGATGGAGTTCGATATTACACTCGGACATTAAACAAGGTAATTCGCTATCACCTCTGAAATTTAATTTGGAATGACGATTTGTAACTAAAGAGTGAAGATGGGGGAACTTTACAACTAAATACAGTTATGTTCATTTAAGTCGGTGAAAGGGTAGGGCACAAAAGAATAAAGACAAGGAAAGCTTGTTATACATTTCGATTCTGACATTAGTTAGGTGGTGCCTTTTGTCCCGAATATTAAATTCATAAAACTACTATCCATCTATTCTTGGATTGGTGTGGAGCATAGCCCCTAACTTCAAACGATGGCAACGTAAGGTATTTGATAATAATGTATACTACCATATATACATCATAGACCACACAACATGAAATTTCGGAGCATGCGCCTTGTTGGTGTAATGAAGTGATCGTGAACTCAAGACGAATAAGTAGAGATTGTTATGTTGATGAGATAAGTAACGAACAAATCCATAAAAAATTAAGATCGTGCGGATGGATATGTTAAGAGTTAGCTTAAGGATTCGGGTTAGGACGGTAATTGATGGTGTGAATCGGCATCGAACCGTTAGGGTTCACTTTGGCCTTTAATATTAATTATTATTAATATAAAACTATAGCAATGGCACAGAAATGTCAAATTATTATAAACCGACTAAAATTTCTCTCAAGCAAAGCCGTAGAATCAAAATATTTGCTCATACGTTTACTTTAAAATAACTTATGTGACTATTATATGCGTCCCTAGTGGGGTATACACACATGATATAAAGAGTAGGATTCATAAAAATAAATTAATAAAAAGTGGTTATGCCGTCCTTCAGAAGGAACGTTAAACGAGGGGGGGTACCATGTAAAGTACTCGTTAAAAATACCTATCTCAATTAAACCTGGATATGCAAAATCTAGAGTCCCTGTTGTAGCATCGGTTAGCTATAGCAGAACAAAGTGACGTTAAATGAACAAACAACAACTATTATTTCATACAATATTTTTACCATTATTAATTTGTATTCATCACCATATTATTTACACACCATTTTTGTTATTTTCTACGTTTTTTTGCATGCTAATATTTATTTTTTAAGGATTGTGAAATAATGATGAAGGAATGATCAATATCTGTCTAACCATTAACAAAAAAACAGTGCATTGTATAGTTTACCAGTTTGTTGTTGAAAGGCGAGGAAAGGAAGACGGAGGACAATTACTTAGTAGCTAGGCCCCAGCTAGGCACATTAGTAGTACAAAGCTATCTCTGCTCTTTGAGCCCTCTCCCATTATGAAGCCTCAGCAAAGATGATCTCCCCGCACGTTTGCTATTAAGACCACATCTCTCTCAGGCTCAGTTAAGTCAATTAAGTCCTTCGGGCTAATGAGTACGAGTTAAGTAACTATCCTATTAAGCTACTCTGTACTAAACTGATATTTCTTTTTAATCTCATCTTTATCTATGATATTTTTGAGAAGAAGATGGTCCGGGTAAAAAAATAATTAAAAAACTAATTATTAGAAAACGACATTTCGAATCAGGTCACTGGTCTTCTTTAGGACTTCTAAACTAGATAACAAGTATGGGCAACTTAGACATTATATATTTTATATAAGTAATCTATCATATATTATCAAAATGTATCATATCTTGGAGGGAAGAGGGGGGGGGGGTATTAGGAATAGCAATGGAACAACGAGTCACTCCAAAATGATATAGAATTCCTTGCAACAACTTTATTTTTTACTTAGCAATTTTTCGAACGTGTTAATTCCAATATTTTAAATGGTCCCCAATTACACACTAATACATCGAATAATTTGTTTATTCATTTAACATCACTTTATGCTGCTGTGGTTAATCGGACGATCCAACGGTTGGAGTCCTAAATTTTGCCAATCAATGTAAAATTAAGATAGTGATCTTTAACGAGTACCTGACATCGTACAGGCTCAGGACCCCCGTTTAACGCACCTTCAGAAGGACGGCACAACTATTGATTTTTTTTCGAAATTCCTATAGGTATAAGTAGGTTGTTATGGTATCCACATGTGACAATTTGTTATTTATAAATTAAAAAATTCCTGCGAACTTTTTGAATGAACCAAGTCCAGGAAGGCATGGCAGGATATTGCCTTAATGAAGAGGACGCATTTGACAGGAAAACCTGGAAAAAATGTTACTCTAATATTTGGTTGGAGAAAACCTCAGCTTTGGGGAAACTCTCAATAATAAAAAAAAAAAAGTACATATTTTCATTAACGCCTTATCTATGCCTTCGACCTTACAAATTGGCGCCATTGTTTGCCCACTTCGTAAAGTCAACAGAAAACCGTTTACATTAATTTCAAAATGGCGTATTGAGAAGGATAGTAAAGTGAAATTCAGTGATTGGACCATCTCCTCACTTAGTGATTGCATACCTTATGGAGAAAACTAGCAATGGAGAAAAAATATTTAAACATTTATTTTTAAATTTTAAGTTCAATGGAGGACAACGCTACTCATAAGAGACTGCTAGTTGGGTATGTGTATTTGACGGAAAAAGGAAACGCGGACGACCACGATTAAGATGGGCAGACGAGGTCGAGAAGGATGCAGGTAGCATTGTATTGGATCTGGATCCAGAGCTTGGAGGACATTGGCACAGGACAGAGAAGAGTGGAGGCGACGCCTTGATGCGGCCAAGACCCGCACTGGGTTGTAGAGCCAGTTTTGATTGAAGTTCAATACAAAATTCTATCCTTATCACCTATTGATTTTTTAATTATATCAAATAGTTAACTAAACCTTAAAAATATTGTTCGTAAATATTTATTTTGAATCATCTTATTTGATCATTGAAAATGTTTAATACCTTTTTTAACACATTTACACCTTATGGTAATAACATAGTTAGGTATAGCCAGAATAAAAACTGACTTATTTTTATGTTAAAAAAAATTATTTATTTACTATATGTAGGGTATTATAATTAGTGCCATTCGTAAAAAAAGCTCGATTGAGATGGCTGGGCCATGTGATGAGGAGGCTCGGAGGTAGAAGACCCAAAGGAAGGCCCCGTACTAGGTGGCTAGATGATGTGGAGGCCGAACTTGACCAGCTGGGAATCAGACATTGGAAAAGATTTGCTATGGACCGGAGTGACTCCGGAGTGCTAAGGAGTGAGTTAGGGTATTATAAGCGCAGTTAACTTTTTTGGATAGAATCCCCGAGTTAAGGCAACATTATTCTCCTAATTAATCATATTTAGAAATTTATGATACTATTTTTATTTACCCAAAGC
Source organism: Troilus luridus (assembly GCA_964056705.1). Classification (NCBI taxonomy): domain Eukaryota; kingdom Metazoa; phylum Arthropoda; class Insecta; order Hemiptera; family Pentatomidae; genus Troilus; species Troilus luridus. The sequence continues at coordinate 118,140,823 of OZ057413.1, read as the reverse complement.
TGCAGAAAAAGAAAAATCTAAGCTTGTAATACAAAGCTTAAATGGAGTTACCCGAGGTGTAGTGGTAACTTTATAAGCCAAGATCGCAGGATACCGGCAGATAGGATTTTTTAAAAGATGTAAAAAATTCTTGGTTATCTGGTCGTTTGGAAGGTATGTTAAGTGGTGTTCCCAAGCTTGTACGAGCTCAAGTACTCGTTAAAGATCTCTACTCAAATTATACCTGTTCAGGCAAAATTTAGGACTCCCACTGTAGCCTCGACCTATTAGGCATAGTTGCATAAAGTGACATTAAATAAATAAACAATAAGTGTAAATAATGGAATTTGAAGAACAGTATCAGTAGTGTTAGAAATGAGCTATTACTATTACTAGAGACAATAGACCGATTTATCGGGATTTTAAACCCGTAGTTATCGATAAAATAGTCTACATTACTAGAAAATGTTTATTAAAAATTGTTATGAGCAATATATTTATGAAATCCTCTAACGTATAGTTATTATTGAACATCAATCTCTCATGAAAGCGCCCTTTTCCTATTCTATATTGGATAAAAGACAAACAACTATCTGCTTTGATAGCTTGGTCAGCTCTGCTCCAATCCAAACTTCGGGGTAATAAAAGATTTAGCGCTCGAGATCACGCCAAAACTAATCTCGGGGATATAAAAAGAAAAGTTTCGCCTTCGCTGATTGGTTGTAACTTTTATATCAAATCCGTTCCCATCAGTTTGATGAATGTAGTAATGAAATGTTTGTTAAGAGTTCATTCTGCCCGAGCTTTATAGAAACAAGTTTTCATTGTTGTTCGATAATAAAATCAAAATATTTTGATTGATAGATTTTGCTACCTACAAGTCTAACCACGGATCCTGAACTTGTCAAAAATTTGGAACTTTGAAATCCTTATTAAAATTAATTTGACCCTAAAAAATCAATTCATGTTCTTATCAATTTGTACATTATTATGACGTCACATTCAAAAAAAGCAAGTTGTGGCATGGATAGAGGTCCATGAACAACACCTTATACCAAAGATAGTCAGTTTTAAGATTGATAGAGGTCTTGAAAGCTATCAAATAAAATAGAACTTTACTATATTTTTATAGTAACGTCAAAGATGAACTCAATGCTACTACTTTTCAAAGTAATGTCCACTGTTCTAACTGTCTTGACCCACCTTTCTAAATAAATATTGGAAACAAAAACGTGCTCATAGGATTGATTATGCGAGTTATAATTATGGGTGGAATTCAGGCACAAGGACTTTTCTAACAACCTAGTATTAATTTATTAATATCGAACCGAGTGAATTGATATTAGACACTATAGAGTCTTTTAGTTGAGTAATTGTTTTGTAAGTATTATTATTTCTCATTTTTGTAAGTAATATTATTAGTGTATATAATATTTCTCAAAAATTAATAGATTTTTTAATGAATTCGTACTCAAAACATCTTCAGACCTGTTGTTAGTGAATACTGCTGTGATATATAGCATCCAGGATACATTACAGTCAGGAAGATAAGCTGTGAAGAGGGATTGTCATGGGCTGAAGATCTATGGAACTGGGGCCTCGGTGGAATCTAATCTTGTGAGCCTGTCCGCCGCGGAAGGAATCTGCTGGGCCTGGGGACATCTGAGGTAATGGAGTCGGCTTAATCAAACGGAAGGGGCCAGAGGTATTTCTCATCACGTTGGCTTCCAGATGAATGTTTACAAGTAATTACAATGGTCTTGAAGGTGGATTGCTAAAATTTACTGGAATCATAATGAGAGCCAAAAGGGCATTCACGTATCTAGAACTGAAAACAGCCAACACGGGGATTAAGAAGAAATGATACAGGTGCGGACTTTAGATGTATGCGATAAAGTCCTTCAATGTCCTCCGGAGAGACCTAAAAAGAACATTAGCTAGCTCAAGGTCTCTCCGGAGGTCATTGAAGAATTTTATCACATACGTCTAAAGACCGCGCCTGTATCCATTTCTTGGCAATTCTATCTGCCTGCATTCTCTTCGTCTTTTCAAGCATCCCTTTCCTTCGCTCGTCTGTCCATCATTTTACTTCTTTATTATTCTTTTTCTGAATATTTCTGAATAACCTTTTCTGAATATTTCACTCCCGTAGTATTAATTTTCTGTAATACCAAGTCTAGTAATTTTCTCTGTAATATGACTCGGGTATTCTCTGATGTTTCTTAGTTAGCTAGTTTTCATTCATCCTTTACATATTTCAGAAAAAATAATCTCATTTTCCATATTGCTGTTTCCAATCTTCAGTTCCCTTATATAGTTCTATAAGGTCAGTATTATTTTCCTAGTTATATTGGTCCGTGGATATGTCATAGGATTTTTCTTTCCATTTTTAGCAATTTTTCTAGCTAAGTAAAGCCCATTTTTTCGGACCCTTATCGAAACACGTGTTTTCCACTATTGTTTCGTAGTGTCGTATATTCTATTGTTTATCTTATTGAAATTTTATGACAGTAAACAAATAAAGTAAAATGATTTTTATTAATTCTTAATAATTCCTATAAATATGCACCGACATTCATCAAAAGCTGAATTAACGCAATTCTCGCTTATATAAGTAGTTATAAACGACGGGTTGTAGCATTGGAGACTGTGGACTTGACCTTGACAAGGCGAGGGGAAGGGTGCGGGGGGGAAGCCTTGGAGGTCTGAATGCCACATTTGGCAACGTCGCAAGGAATGTGCAAGATTTGGCAACATCGCTTTGTTTACATTAGTGTTATAGTAGAGGTGCAAATGACCTTGTGACGTCACGGGGGCATTGACCCTCTGACGTCATCGAGGGGCCGGGGGTTCCTTTATCAGAATTTTTTTTTTTTTTTAATATTTTATCTATATAGTGTGTAAAACTGTGACGGGGGGGGGGGGGGGGCATTGACCCTCTGACGTCATCGAGGGGCCCCGGGGTTCCTTTATCAGAATTGTTTTTTTAAATATTTTATCTGTATAGTGTGTAAAACTGACCTTGCGACGTCAGTTCCATCAGAGCATGAGTCATTGATGGCCTAGCGCTGCCCGGGTATGCTTGATCGGCAGTTTATATTTTATCTCACGGACGAAAAGGTTGACATTGAACTATAGCAGACGACAGGACAAAATAAGATAAGTGAGATTGTCTTACGGATGCAATATAAACTTAAATAATCACCTTGTCTGTGAGTTACATTAACCAATTCATTCACAGTTCTCTATATTTCCATGTCCATATATGGGTCGTAATACCTCCTATTCCCAGTATGCCTAGCTCATCAGTTCATACACGATTAATATCTGGACCGTCAGTTAAATAGTCACATTCGCAGTTCTCTATATTCCCATGCCCATATATGGTCATGATACCTCCTATTCACACTTTGCCTAGCTCATCAGTCCATACTCCCTTTATAAACGTTCCCTCTTCGGCCCACTGGCACTCCGTCACTCCGTCTCGTCTGCGTGTTGTGCTGTCCACCGTCTCTAATCACTGCTTAAACGTAAGTTGTTATTGCTACTTGTTTTAACTAATCTTAACATAATTACAACAATCTGATTGTTATAAACATTGCAGATGTCCCTTTTGAATAGATTAAACGGTCTTACATCCTATAAAACCATAGGAGAGTTGCATGAGGGGGTATGCTATTCAATATTGGAGTTGCGGTTTAAAACAACTGAACACGGCCAAGGGGTGGAGGCTATTATAGAGGCTGAAAGAGGAGGAGAGCGCTTTAGGACCTTTCTTCCCAAGAGGTACAGTGAATGTTTCACTGATGCGGAGATCGAACATTATAATGGTGAGTTTTCATATTATCAATTGCTTCATTTCAAACAATGTTAATACCTGATTGTTAGAAAAAAAAGTAAGATTGTTTTCTTTATCGTAGGATCATTGAAGATGACATACAAGGGAAAGCAGAGAAATTCATATATAATAACTTTTAGCGAATAAATATATATTAGCAGCGAACATAATGGTCATAGGAAAATATTAATTTTAAAAAGGTATGGATGTTTTGTGTTCAAAATGTGGGCTTTTATTGAAAACATTAAACGCACATAAATGCAAATGGCAATTTCATGTGTGCACATATTGTAGACGTGAATTTAATTCGAAAGGTAGCTGTACACGACATATAATTACCTGTAAAAATAAAAAGCACATCAGTCCCCTTCAAGCATTAGTCGGTAATACTAGTCAATCGATAACAATGGAAAATTTCCAAACTCCGGCTGGACCCTCTTTAAAACAATCTGTTTCCAGTTCTCAATCGCATTTACCATTCAAAAAACGGATACATTCGAACATTCCACCTTTCTACAACACTAATATTGTAGAAAAAGGAATTAGTTCTCCAAAAAAATATAAACTTTATAATAAGGAACAACTTGATAGGTTAATCACATATGAACAAGGAATTAAAAAGGCTGCATTTGGTAATTCGGTGATAGACTTTTATTTTGAAAATCATAATAATAAAACTACTCCAAAAATTTTTTTAGAAATCAATAAAGAAAAACTTATTGAGATTTTAACTTCATATTTGACACAATGGAACATATTTAAAATTAATTTACACTTAGATTGTACATACAAAAAAATAAATCATAACAACGAGGAAAAGTCCAATATGAATTTTAAGACTAGTCAGAACATCATAGATTCATCAACCGATTTGCACAATTATTTGAAAGAGTCATACGAAAAATTAATTATGGAATTAGATTCCTTTGAAGCCAAAGGTTCTGGTTGGGCCTTTGTTTCTTGCAACTTTCTATGTTTGCATTTTACCAAATATACACCTCTGAGCGGAAAACAATTTATTAATTTGCCAAAAGGTATAAAAAACAAACATGCTGTTATTAATGTAAAAAATATAAACAACGACTGTTTTCGTTTAGCAATACTGAGCAAAACAGTTGGTTCGAACGATCCTACATTGTACGAAAATTTAGAAACCCATTATCAATTCGATTGTATTTCATATCCTACTTCATTTAAAGATATTAAAAAATTCGAGGAAGTAAACAATGTTTTAATTAATGTGTACGGTTTGGATGAAAAAAACAATATATTTCCCTTAAGAATAAGCAAAAAGGAAACATATAACGAGAGATTTGACCTTTTGTTTCTTCAAAATGAAATAAACTCACACTATTGTTATATCACAAATTTAAGCAGGCTTGTTGGTAGTCAAATATCAGGTGACAAATCCGCTAAAGAAATTTGCCACAGGTGTTTAACATCTATTTCCTGGAGATACAAAACAAAAAGTGGAAAAAACGCGGAAGAACGATTAAAGGAACATTTATTATTTTGCGGTGCGCATAAACCAGTTAGGACAGATTTTCCTGCAGATGATAAAATCAAATTTAAAAAATTCGAGTCCACCCAAAAAATTAAAATTGTTGCTTACGCAGACTTTGAATCATATCTGGAACCAATTGCAGGTCCTTCCCAAAATCCATCAATTTCTTGGACCAAATCAGTTCAAAACCATAAAATTTTTTGTGCTTCACTTATGGTCAAAACGGATATACCTCAATTTAAATTACAACAGCCATTAATTTTTACCGGTGAAAAATGTATGCTAATGTTCATGGAAGGACTACATGATTTGGCTAAAAAAGCTGATGAAATATATGGTAAAGTTGAGCCTATGTCTGAAATGACGGAGGAAGAAAAGATAATTTATCAGTGTACCCATGTATGTGTTATCTGTCTGAAAACTTTAAATGAGGATGAGAAGGTGCATCATCATGATCATGTGTCATCTAAGTTCATTGGAGCGGCTCATTCTAATTGCAATTTACAAGCAAAAACACCCAATTTCATTCCAGTATTTATGCATAACTTTCAGGGTTATGACTCGCACTTTATTGTTCCGTTTTTAGCAAACCATGAAGGAGATGTTTCCGTAGTTCCAAGTAATACAGAAAAATACATAAGTTTTACCAAAACATTTAAAGATTGCAAAACTAAAATAAGATTTGTAGATAGTTATAAATTTTTAGCTGCGGGGCTTGATACCCTAGTGCAAAACATGAAAAAAGGTTCTTCAAGTCTTTCAATTACATTCCCTCATTTGCATCAGTTAATTCCTGACGAAACGAAAGTTGAATTGTTAACGAGAAAGGGAATTTACCCTTACTCTTACATAGATTCATTACTGCGGTTAGAAGAAACTCAGTTGCCTGTAATAAGTAAATTTTACAACAACTTAACTGCAGAAAATATTTCCGAGTCTGATTATAAGCATGCGCAAAACATTTGGAATACTTTTAATATAAATAACTTAAAAGAATATACCGAAATGTATATACAAACAGACGTAATTTTATTATGTGAAATATTTGAAAAATTTCGTAATCTCTCTATGGATATATATTCACTAGATCCTGCCCATTTTATGTCTCTTCCAGGCCTCAGTTACGAAGCAATGTTAAAAACGACAAATATTGAATTGGACGTTATTAAAGACATGGATATGGTATTATTTATCGAAAAAGGCATTCGAGGAGGTATTACACAAGTTGTCAAACGTTATGCCAAAGCAAATAATTATTATGTAGATGATTACGATCCAAATCAGCCCATTAACTACTTAATTTACGCAGATGTAAATAATTTATACGGCTATGCAATGAACTGTTTCCTTCCATATTGTGACTTTGAATGGCATAATGAAGATTTAGATGTGTTAAAAGTTCCTGACAACTCTGAAGTTGGTTATATACTCGATGTAGACATTGATTACCCTGAAGCCATACACGATATGCACTGTCAACTACCTTTATTACCTGATAAATTAAAATCGCCTGACAGTGCTAAAACAACAGAAAAGTTACTTACTACACTCACACCAAAAACCCGTTATATTGTTCATTATGTCAATTTGAAACAAGCACTAAATCTTGGCGTTAAATTAACCAAAATTCATAGGATTTTAAAATTTAAGCAAAAAAATTGGTTGTCACCATACATAAATTTAAATACCCAACATAGAGCTAAGTCAACCAATCCTTTTGAATCGGATTTTTTTAAACTCATGAACAACTCCTGTTTTGGTAAATTTATGGAAAACGTTAGAAAACGAATAGATTTAAAACTTGTTACAAATAAAAAATCATTGAACAAACTAGTTAAAAAGCCAAATTTCAAAGAAAGAATAATTTTCACTGAAAATGTAGTTTCCGTTCAGTTAGAGAAGAATAAAATTGTATTTGATAAACCTCTTTATGTTGGTTTTAGTATATTGGAACTATCAAAAGTTTTAATGTACGAATTACATTATAACATATTTTTAAAAAAATATGGTCCGAAAAATATAAACCTCTGTTATATGGATACTGATTCATTTTTATACCTAGTAAATACAAAAGATATATACGATGATATAAATTATGATTTAAAAGACTATTTTGATACCAGTAATTTTCCAACAAAACATCGCTGTTATTCTGAAGAAAACAAAAAAATAGTAGGAATGCTCAAAGATGAAACTGCTGGCGATCCAATCGTTGAATATGTTGGCCTAAGGCCAAAAATGTATTCATTTATAACCAAAAGTGGTTTATTGATAAAACGATCCAAAGGGGTTAAAAAATGTGCGGTTAAAGAATTCACGTTCCAAAATTACTTAGATACTTTAAGAAATTATGAGTCGATGTACAGCCAATTTCAGATCATTCAATCAAAAAGACATCAAGTGCAAACAGTTTTAATCAATAAAAAGTCTCTTTGTCCATATGATGATAAACGGCATACCTTAGATAACGCAAGAGATACACTTCCTTATGGCCATTATGCATTGTCGCTACATAAGTAAAGCAAATGTTTTGTAATGTAATTAAATTGTTTATTTTATGAACTAATTATATCTGAGATTAGAAAAGAAAAAATAAACAGAATAGTAGCAATCAAAAATGTTTTATTTGAAATATGATAATAAGTAATAAAAACTTAGTGTCTAATTTCATCAATGATATGTATAAATACATGTGTTATAAAGCTACAAATAAATACATTCATTACAAAAGTGCATTATTCTTTTCACACCACTATGCGATATCCTTCCTGTCAATCCAGCTGCTTTCTTTTAGCCCCCACCATTTCACATACAACTTATTTCCTTTCCTTTTCAAAATCTTTTCGACGAGATAAACATCTGGATGTTTTACTTTTTGAAGCTCTTCAGCATAAAAGGAGCCACTGATAGGTTGACTTTTGAGATCTTCAAGTAAATATGTATATGGATCCGTCTTCTGAATCTTGATTACTTTAAATATTTCGCTTCACCAATTTGGCTTGTAGCCTTTTGAAAATGCTGTTTTTTGCTTAGATATCCTCACAAAATCGTCCTCTTCAAACTTCTGCTTTCGCACTTTTGATTTGGAACGAACAGAAGAAGAAGAATACACTTTGTTTAGCAAGTAGTTTTCTGATTTTTTATTATGGGCATCAATTGGTCTCATACCTATTGTTGTATGGAATGATGAGTTATAATCATGTAGAATCTGAGGTAATATATCTAAAAACTTGTAATTTCCACCCAAGCTAAATGCTTTCCACATTTTCGCTTTTAAAGTTCTATTAAACCTTTCTACAATGGAAGCTTTCATATTAGAAAAGGTCGAATAATGATTAATATAGTACTGTTTTATTAGAGATTTAAACTTGGAATTATAAAATTCTTTTCCTTGATCGCTTTGAATATTTCTCGGTGTTTGTTTGCTCGAACGAAACACGCTCTCCATTGCCTTAGTTACATCATCAGCAGATTTCTTCTTTATTGGTACGGCCCATGCATATTTAGTAAAGCAGTCTATAACTGTTAATAAATATTTGTATCCTTTATTTTCTCGAGCATAAGGTATCATTTCTACTAGATCTATTTGCCACAAGTCATTTATCCCTTTCAAAACAGTCTTTCTTCTAGGGTATATCTTGCGAGCTGGCTTATGTAATTCATTTACGATTGTTGTTTTTATTATTGATGAATCCATCTATAATTTTCTTTTTTAAGTACTTTGTTAAGATAGCCGAGTGTGACTGCGTCAGATTCCTCTACGGGCTCACCGATGTTTGTTATTCTTTTCCCGAGACAATCATATATATTGTCAACTAGAGTCAAAGCAACTCTGTCGAAGAATTCTTTTGTAACAACATCATAGTTATTTATAGGTGGAGCGAAATTGACAAGTCTTTTTCTTTTTCCATCTATATAGCTACCCGGCCAATTCTTTAAATCAGTGTAGGTCAGTGCTAGTGTATCACAATATACTTTATTTGCAGCGTCATGAGCAGCGACTGGATTTGCAATATTGACGATCCTTAAATGATGTGCATCAATGTCCTTTTCAGACTTTAATAAGCTGAATGGAAAATAACGTTTTTTGTATTTTGTATGCTTTTTTGCTATGTGAGATCCGAACTTGTTTATTGTCATGTTTGTACTGAATCTAAATATAAAAATGTGGGCATTAATATATTATATTTTCTTCTCGTAGTTCTTCAATTATAGATTCTATTTCATTTTGATGTCCTTCATGCCCGGCATAAGTTGAAGACATTAGCAGCCTAAGGCGATCGACTAGTTCGTTTGGGTCATTCCAACGCTCGTACAGAGGTTTATCGACGCTCATAAGTCCAGTGCCCCGTTTGTAAGAGTGGGAACGGAGTGAAGTTAGCCTGCTCGAAGCTGCTGATGCTGAGGAAGGAGGGCGGGGTTTTAAAGATTGTGTTGGGAATAACTTCGATATTATATTTCTATACTTCTCAGATCTATTTCCGGACACTCCTTGTTCCTCACTATAGCCTTTTTTGTGAGCATTGGTCGAAAGTAAAATATTCTTATAATTATCCAAGTCTGACTCGGTATAATATTTAGGATTTTTCAAGTAGAGTAGCTGCAACAATCCAGGAGTTCCTTCATACACTATGTTGTTTATAGAAATATCATCACTGTTTTCAAAAAGCTGAACATCGGTCGAGTCACCAATAGCCAATCCTCCAGAAGGCATTACTCGAATGCCGTAACGAGAGTCATGTGCCTTATCACCTTTTAACAACTTATCCAAGTATTCTCTTTGCAGGTTTCCAAATGAGGCGAGATGTTCCTTAAATTCGGCTTCTCCTTGTGGAGTTTTAGCGTATTCTTTGACTTGTTCTGATAGTGGATCGCCTGTCACATACTCATCCATTTCTACTTCTGGTGACATGAACTCATGATGGGGATTTGACAAGTGAGATAATGGTGTTAGCGCAGTACTTGGAACGTCAGATGAAATTTGTGTAACTTTTTTGCGATGAAGTGATGTTTTCGGCATTAATGTTGATTTTCTGTAAATACTAGCAGACTCTAACTCGCTTTTATCAGGCGATTCGCCCCAAACATTAGTAGTGACAATTCTTTTTACTTTTCTAGACGTCAATGCGGGTTCCGATTTGGTCTCTTTATTACTTAATTGTACAGATTGTTTAATGTCCTCGAGAGGTTTTAGCACGGGTGTAAAAAACGCTTTTCGACCTTCCTCGATATCCTGGAGACCGCGTTTCAACGATTGAAATTTGTTTTTCAAAATTTCACTAGTTTTTATAATCTCGCGAGTGACTTTTGGGTCCATGATCGCTAATGCTCAATTATTGTCATGACTGTTCTTTATATATCTACAATGAACGTATCAATTCCTTTTCTAAAACGTCCATTATTCAGGTCTCTACTTTTGTCAATGACGAGGTAACTAAATGGTTCTTCCCAACATAAAGAACACATGTCTTTAAAAAGTGGAAAACTTAAATCTGGAGTGCTTACATGTTCCTCGTAAATATGTTTCAAATTTAATTCATCTTGAGGAAATACTATTAAAAAGTTAAAGTTACATCTGATAAGATGTCTCGGGATACAAACATAACTCTGTGTTAAATAGAAACAATCAAGATTCATATGACGACCATAACTAAAGTATCGTTTAATTATGTCCTGGTCTTCCATAGTGACGTCATCAAATATACAGACCGAATTGGATTCAACTTCTTGTGGCAATTCTTTCGCATCTTCAAATTCATATAACCCTATTTCAGGGACAAGATTTACGATACTTTTTAAATACTGGTATTTCCGTTGATGCAATGTTTTTCCGAAAAGATACACATTTTTAAATTTTAAACCATTCGGATTTAATAAAAGACCAATCATAATATTAGTCTTTCCACATCCGCTCGGTCCACAAATTGATGATCTTATAGTGCTCGGTAATAATGAACTGTGCCTCCCCTCTGAATCGCACTTGACAGGTGAAAAGTCTGTGGTAGAGAAACGTTGTACTTGTTTAACTAATTTCATCCTGAATGCGAACAACATCATTATTCCTCCGTATATATATATCTCAGTTCTTCATTTTCCAAGTGCAGTATGACTCGCAGGGTTCGAAAAGGAAGAGGTTTGGTGAACAGGCTTATAAACAAGTTACCAATTGAATTACACATACCAGGATATCAGTATTGCGGACCGGGCACGAAATTAGAAAAACGATTAATTGCGGGCGATAGAGGAATAAACCAGCTTGACAGAGCTTGTAAGGAACACGATATAGCTTATAGCCAAAATACGGATATGGATAGTCGTAAACAAGCGGACAAGATCCTAGCTGATAATGCTTGGAAACGAGTTAAAGCTTCAGATTCAACATGGGGAGAAAAAGCCGCTGCTTGGTTAGTTACAAATGTCATGAAAGCGAAAGGAAAACTTGGTTCGGGTATCAATAATAAGAAAAAAAAGAAAAAGAAGATTAGTTTTATTAACTTGGTTAAATCGTCAAAGGTAGATGATGTATCATCGATTCTGAGCGCATCAAAAGCGGCATACAAGAAGGCTAAAATGCATTTGCGCGGTAAGACGAAACCTTCACTGCCTAGAGTTCTCCCGCTGCCAAAGGAGGGAGGCTTCCTCCAATTTCTTGTACCGTTGATGGCAGGACTTTCCGCTGTGGGATCATTAGCAGGAGGAGCTTCGAGTGTGGCGAAAGCGATTAACGAGGTGAAACAGGCCAAACTAAAATTAGAAGAGCAAAAGAGGCATAATTTGGCAATGGAAGGTCGAAAAGTTGGCGAAGGACTTTATTTGAAACCACATAGGAACGGTTACGCTCTGTTTATAAACCGAGAAAAAAGACTTGGAAAAATATGACTACCAAATAAACCATTGACCGATATTGAATTAAATTATATGTCTAAACTTTTAAATATTAAAAATTTTCGTGGAGTATTTATGATTGATAGTCTTCCTATATACCCAAAAAAACATGAGGCCGCTATTGTAAATTTGCATACGAGTTCAGAACCCGGTTCTCATTGGGTGTGCTATGTAAAAAAAGATAGTCTAGTGAAATACTTTGATTCCTTTGGAAATTTAAAACCACCTCCACAGTTACTTGAGTACTTTAAGGGTTCAGAAATAATTTACAACAGACGTCGTTATCAAAAGTGGGATACACCGATTTGTGGACATCTCTGCTTAGCGTATTTAGCAGATGTTTCTAGCAAATTTTGATCATTCATAATCATGAGCTACACAGTAACGTTTACGGGCAATTCTAGTGTTCTCCATGCGAACTTTTTACCTCCGCTGGAATTAGGCTCAAGTTATACCGTTGGGTTATTATCTTTTGACTCATATAATACTATACCTAATATCAGGAAAGATGTTAACGATAAGTTTTACTTTGGAAATCTGACGATTCAGATACCTGAAGGATCGTATGATATCGATGCACTAAATTCTTTTCTTCGCGAAGAAATTGCTCACCAGGAACCTAGTGGTGGGTTTATGCTTCGAGGAAATGAGAGTACTTTAAAGGCCGAACTTAGAACAACGAAACCGGTCTACTTCAACTTCCCCGACAAGCCCCATTCTATTGGCCCACTGTTGGGTTTTCATCGTCCTAATCAAGTCATTGACCCATTGCATCGGTACAGCGAATCCGATGGCATTGTGAAAATTCTTTCTGTAAACACTATTTCGATTCATTGTAACATCGCATCAGGGTCTTATCTGAATGGGGATCCGGATCATAGCATACATCAATTCTTTCCGGCTGTAGAACCAGGATATAAAATAATAGAAACCCCGAATCCTGTCATTTACTTTCCAACTAACGCGAGGACTGTTGACAATATTACCGTTCGTTTAGTGGATCAAGACGGTGCGCTTATTGACTTTAGGGGGGAAACTGTTACATTGAGAATACATTTGAAGAACAATGGGGATTGATTTTTGTACCGGTGAGAATCGTGGTACTCATCACGCTTTTTTTTATAAAAGGGGATGTCATGCCATGGTAAGAATTAGTAAACCTAAGTCGACGAGACGGCTAACAACTGCAAACGTCAACTTTTTAAAACAGTGTGGGTTTCGATTAAAAAAAAAAAAAGAACAAAATGCATAACATACTAAACGTTACATCAGATGTAAAATTTGATGATTCTCTTACACAATTCCAATATCATTCACATCAGCCGTATGCGGGGAACACTCTTAACAATTCTGACGAAATCAGAATACCAATCCATCAACAAGATGCTTATACGTTTCCTTCTTTAAGTTTTGTTTATCTGGAAGGACGAATTTCTAAAAAGGATGGGACTGACGGAACAACTTCAAAATTCACTAATAACGCGTTTGCGTTTTTGTTTGATGAGATAAGATATGAATTGAATGGTATTGAAGTCGATAGAGTGAGAAACCCCGGAATAACTACAACGCTTAAAGGTCATACATCGTTTTCACCCAATCAAGTCAAAGGACTAGAAAATGCCGGGTGGATAATCCCAGGTGTTGATAAAACAGTTTCAATAGATAAAAACGGTTTTTTTAGCGTATGTCTGCCATTGGATATTCTCTTAGGGATATGTGAAGACTATCGAAAAATTTTAATTAATCTTAAGCAAGAACTCGTTTTGATCAGATCGAGTACTGACTTGAACTGTGTAAAGGGTAGTGATGATGTACAAATAAAATTAGATAAAGTGGTTTGGAGGATGCCTCATATTCGTGTTTCTAATCAAGAACGTCTAAAGTTGTTAAAAATGGTGGATAAAAACAAGGTCATTTCTATTCCATTCAGATCGTGGGATCTTTACGAATACCCTAATTTACCAGCATCACAGCAAGAAAATTGGACTGTAAAAACATCCACAAATTTAGAAAAGCCTCGCTATGTTATTATAGCATTTCAAACTGATAGAATGAGAAATGCTACCAAAGATATAAGTCAATTCGATAGTTGTAAAATAAAAAATTTGAAACTCTATCTGAATAGCGAACAATATCCTTATGACGATTTGAATCTAGATTTTGCACTAGGAAAAGTAGCTCTCCTATATGAAATGTATAACGAGTTTCAAACGAGTTATTATGGTAATAGACATTCACAACCCCTGTTGTCACGATCCGATTTTGAGACCTTCGCACCTATAGTCGTCATAGATTGTTCTAAACAATCCGAGGCAATAAAAAGTACGACTATCGATATTCGCGTACAGCTAGAGGCGAGTGAGAACTTCCCGCCTAATACTAGGGCATACTGTCTTATCCTTCACGATAAAGTAGTAGAATACGAAGTAGGAACCGGTTTGGTTCGTAAAATGTACTGATGATGCATATATAAAGCTGCTGTAGCGGCTATAATAATATCACTTCTCCGTTGTTCACCGACTAAAACATACGATGCGTTCAGCGGCAATTGATTTTCAGGGGTATCGCACGGCTTCTAACTCATTGATTGTTAAAGAATTATCTGTAGTCTCTATTAGTCACGGCTCATCGTGGCATTGGTGTTTCAATCCACCTCGAGATGCTGAAGATGTTGTTCATTCAAAGACAAACCTTTGGGTTAAGAAACATATTCATGGAATGGGATGGGACTATGGTGATGTATTATATGAGGATATGAGATATTTATTACAACACGCCACTGAGAACTTTGACATATTATGGGGGAAAGGAATGGAAAAGTGCAAGTTTATTGAAGATCTTATTGGTAAACCGGTCTATGATCTACATGAATTCGGTTGTCCTAACTTAAAACAATTAGAAAATTGCAAGATGGTATGTCATTTTCATTTAAACTCGTCTTTTGTCTGTTCACTAAATCAGGCACACCGTTTAGCATCATGGGTCAGAAAAAATGATGAAGCAGTAAACTTTAAAAAAGAAGACGTTCGTAAGCATACATTTGTAAATATTATCTCTCCTCCTCATAATCTGCTCTCATTCGCCGGATTTGTAAGAGGAGTAAAAGATACGGTCAAATGCATATATTGTGGACTGTTATATGACAAACAATCGCTCATCAATCCAATCAAGTACCATAAAGCGAATAGTCCTCAATGTTTATGGTTTAAGGAAGAAGAGTACTTTTGAATCTACTCGGAAACATGCGGTATCAGCATGGAGTCAGTTATACAACGTTTAGGAGAGGAAGGCATTGAAACCACTGAGCACTGAAGAATTGAGTATTTTACCTCGGTCTTTGGTCTATACCTTTTTGACTACGCATTAGACTACATCTGGAACAATTACACCTGAAGAAGAAATGGGTGGCAAGAAGACGAGGAACATGTATCCAGAAACGAAGACTTTGCTACTAAATGAATATATTAACTATTAATTATATTATTATGCTTGAAATTTTTGTCAATCTTTGTTTTTTTAAATAAACTATACATATTTTACATCTTGTTTTTTTTTTTTCCTCCTTCTTTTTATTTAGGGAAAGGTTCATTAAATAAAATTCACAGACATAAAATATAAAAAGTATTTATTGAATATAGTTCAAATTACAAGTTGCGTGGCTATTATTACATATTGTTGAGTTCATTTAAATTGTTAAAGAGAGTATTAGTATTAATATTGAACTCTAACGGTACACATTCCACAGGTTGTGTGAGTTCATTTTCTGTTTCTTTCTTGTAAATGTCGACCATCTTGGTTAGCAAGTCCAGAGAGTCGTTTATTTTTTCAATACTGGAACAAAGCTTCACCGTTTCATTCCTGCTGAAACATGTCGATGGAGATTTCATCTCAAGGGTTAGCGGACTTTGATTGAACATTGCAAAACAATGGTACACTTGTTCTATCTTCATTACCCTGTTTCTACCCCTCATAGAAAATAAACAGAGCACATTTTTACACCTCACCCGGTCTTCAACGCCCACCACGCTCTTGCCGCGTTTGCACTGCAAAAGAGACAGCAACCTAGGAATCTGGTCTGTGAGGAATCTCCACTCCTCCGTGTCCATATAGATGCTCGTCTTCTTGGCGATGATGGCGATAGTCGGCTCATAATCGCAAAGACCAACTCGAACTAGTTTGCTACTTGTGATGGGGTGATCAGTAACTAGTTCCAATCGTCTCGGAGCGACCATCTCACAAGGATTCAACGTGGACACTGTAAGATTTCCGCAGAGTGGAGGGGGAAAGATGAAGTTTTTCTAGATTCTTTATTAGTTGATTTATTTCATTTCTTTTTATTTCATACAAGGATATATGAGTTTTCAAAACCTGGAGTTGATTAATAAAGATTCCAAGTCTTCTGCACATATCACAGCAACATACATACCTTTTGTTTTCACATTTATTTTTTTTTCCCCTCTTCGCAATCAACTTCATTCTCAACATCTATTTTTATTGACAAACTCCACTATCAATCTCATCCACAACACCTATTTTTATCGGTAAACTCTCCAGTTGATCCAAATATTTGATAAATGGACAATTTTCAGACCATTTCTTGTGTTCTAAAAAAGGATCGTCATATAATTCCCATTGATTCAATATTATTCCGCAAAATGGACACCTTGTATGGTCAGAGACTTTCAAGTAATACAATCCTGCTGCGGCCAACTTCACAACACTCACTGGCGATGTCCACCCGACAAATGTCGACAGGCGGTCTTTCTCATACCTCAGGTTCCTACTTGTCTGCCGTACCATTGTAGTGGACTGGTTAACAATGACCTGCAGTTACTCAGACACACAGGCGAGGAACGTATTCAAAAATGTAAAACAACACAGAGTTTATATACAGGTAGAACACGGAATAACTGTGTGCCAGGGGCTGGAGAGGAAAAGCTTATAAAGGAGTATGAACTGCTGAGGTATATAGGAGTGATAAGACCTGCTCGTACGGAACTGACGTCACAAGGTCAGTTTTACACACACACACACACAATGTCAACCTTTTCGTCCGTGAGATAAAATATAAACTGCCGATCAAGCATACCCGGGAGCAGCGCTAGCCCCCCTCAATGACTCATGCTCTGATGGAACTGACGTCACAAGGTCAGTTTTACCCACTATACAGATAAAATATTAAAAAAAAAATTTGATAAAGGAACCCCGTATTCGTCCGTGAGATAAAATATAAACTGCCGATCAAGCATACCCGGGCAGCGCTAGGCCATCAATGACTCATGCTCTGATGGAACTGACGTCGCAAGGTCAGTTTTACACACTATACAGATAAAATATTTTAAAAAAAAAATCTGATAAAGGAACCCCGGGGCCCCTCGATGACGTCAGAGGGTCAATGCCCCCCCGTCACAGTTTTACACACTATATAGATAAAATATTAAAAAAAAAAAAAAATTCTGATAAAGGAACCCCCGGCCCCTCGATGACGTCAGAGGGTCAATGCCCCCGTGACGTCACAAGGTCATTTGCACCTCTACTATAACACTAATGTAAACAAAGCGATGTTGCCAAATCTTGCACATTCCTTGCGACGTTGCCAAATGTGGCATTCAGACCTCCAAGGCTTCCCCCCCGCACCCTTCCCCTCGCCTTGTCAAGGTCAAGTCCACAGTATCCAATGCTACAACCCGTCGTTTATAACTACTTATATAGGATTATGCGATACTATTTTGCTTCATCTCATATTTTATGATTGTCGTACACATATGACGGAACTTTGTATTCCCAGAATCGAGGATTTGGGGTATACAATTAGGGGGTATCGTCATCGACCCCTTTTTCTTAGGGTCGAAGAAAAAACAGGCAGATTGTAATCAATTAAGAACATGAATCAGTTATTTAAATGAAGGTTCCTTTTTCATATTAATGATACAATTAAAAAAAAACTTAAAAATAAATATACGAGGAGCACTAAAAGATAATAACAGAATCTGGGCCGTTATAGAGGCTCTTTAATAATTGAGGATATTTCCGTTGGTTTGATGATTTATGTTTCTTTGATGCCCAGAATCGCATTATTCCAACATAAATGCTCAAACTCAAATATTTGTAATTAGCCTTATTATTTATTCAGAAAACATTAGGCTTCGCTTTATAGCTGCCTCGGAGCCCGACTTTTCATAATGTCCTTTTAATGTACCGTAACCTTTTCGACAAAAAAGAAGTATAAAATAGAAAATGGCTATCCTCCCTCACTTTAAAAGAATTTAATGAGGTAAGAAATAGCAATGGAGAGAAGTGATGAAAATATAAATGAAGTTTTCAGGAAAGCGATATTTATCCTGGCTCCGGCTTTGTTGGTGGAGCAATTAAATGTTTTCCTGATTATAATTAAGGCTTTTGAAATTACTTTATCAATTTGCTTAAAATCCTTATGGCTTTAGAAAACAATGATGAGAAGAAATTCTTGAGGAGTTTCA
This sequence comes from Troilus luridus, assembly GCA_964056705.1. Taxonomy (NCBI): domain Eukaryota; kingdom Metazoa; phylum Arthropoda; class Insecta; order Hemiptera; family Pentatomidae; genus Troilus; species Troilus luridus. The sequence continues at coordinate 118,122,138 of OZ057413.1, read as the reverse complement.
GCATTTCAAATACGTTTTATGGGAAAACATTTTATTGATATTTACCACTTTTTTTCCTTTTATTAAAAATTATTTTATTGAATTGTACAACTGTAATGTAATCTAGTACAAGGGCTGTATGAATAAATAAAAAGTATGAAATACATGAAAGGACATGTAGGGGCACTACCCATTGGCAGCACTCTAATTACATTTCTATTATAGAAGGTCCCGAGGCCATCTTCTCGTCAGACGGCTAGGAGGATTGTCCTGGATGGAATTGGATGCAAGGATGGAAACTAGTGGGTTTGGATGGGCCTGGAGTTTATTATTGAATGATAGGTATCTGGAATGGGCTAAATCGGTAACATATGGAACGTTCAGGTCATTATGGATTGTTTTATTTGTGACAAAATAAGGAGCTTTTAGGATTTTGCGAAGGATTTTGGATTGCAAGGATTGAATACAAGAGGAATTTGATGGTTTGGTGGAACCCCATAGTTCAATTCCTTAAGTCCATATAGGTCTTATAACAGTAACATAAATAAGTCTTTTGTAATTGATCTGAAGCTTTGAGCGTTTGTCTAGTATGTATATTTACCACTTAAACATTAATATTTCACTTTTGATTCAATATATATTTTGATATATATTTATCCACGCCTGCCAATTAGCACAAATTGAATATCAGCAGAATTTTGCCTTTCAGTAAAATTACATCAAAATGAGATGAATGTGAAGAAAATTAACATTACCTCTTCCGGGAATTGATTTAATATTCTTATGATAATAGATCCCTCTACCACATTCTTTTTAGTCTCCAATAGTAAACTACAATAAATTTTGGTAATATTTAATTCGTCAATTAGTGCTGAAACATAAAAAGGAAATTATAAATAAATACAAAAAAAGGTTACACGATCACGATCTCTGTGCTCTCAGGACAATGTTTTGTACAATAATTTATTCCGTAGGAATTCAGTTTAGCCATACCTCACATCAGATTTACCCGTAGACTTCTAAGCCAAATTAGAGTTTCCCCCAACAAACAAATGGTTGTTTACGCCAATAAAACAACCCACATAATTAATACTAAAGACAATTGCCCTCTATGCTTAAATGAATCACGCGACTATTTAAACCACATTCTTTCCGACTGTCCATTTTATACATAACCTAGAAATAAATATATTAGTTCATACGATCACTATATTTATACAATGCTGAATCATAAACACAACAATGATATTATTAATCTCTGTAACTTCCTATATAAATCTAAAGTATTAGAATAGCTCTGATCCATTGATACATGTATGATTGTTTACCCCCAAAATATACTTTTGAATTATATAAGTTTTATTTCAAGAATTTTCCATATTTTGATGTAGTGTTGCCTCATGACCATATTTTGATTTTACCTTCATTACAATGTTTAGTATTATAATTATCTGGTTTCTTTTTATGTATGTTTACTATTCTGTTATTTTTATGTACTATTATTTTTGTAAAACTTCTAACCAAACTCTCTCTGTATTATACTAATGTATAAATCAGAAACAAAAAAAATAAATATATATTTGGTTCGTGGATGGTATAGCTTCGGAACGCAACTTCACCGTATAATAGAGGTTTCTGATACTTTTACTGGTATTTCATACTTCGTCGTAGTAAAACATAGATGCTAATAATTTAATACATATTATAATTTTTAATGAAAAGTAATGACTAAACCGATTCTGGCAAATACGTACACATTTATAATTAAAAATATATATATATATATATATATATATATATATATATATATATATATATATATATATATATATATATATATATATATACATACTTAAAATGACAAACAGACTGTAACCGTTTAGTTCTAAATAATTAACCAAACCAAGATTTTAATTTCATAATTCTAACTTTACTCAAAATATCATTTAGAAATAATATTAACGTATATTTTAATTACGAAAAAATTGCTTACTGTTGCATTAGTGTTTTTTGCAGTAAATTTGGTTAAATGTATAGAAAATTGAACAAATTAATTAATTTAACTATTTGAACAGTATGAGTAACATAATTAGATTTAAAAAGGGAACGGTCAAAAGAGACATCAAATAAATGTTAATACATAAGTGGAAAAATTCCAACTAAAAACCTTAAGTCTCTAAACTAATTTCCTGTTTTAGTTTAGAGACTTAAGGTTTTTAGTTGGAATTTTTCCACTTATGTATTATAATTAGATTAATGCTTCAGTCGTAACGTAAGCTTACAAATTTCCTGAAAATAATACCCCATGAGTAAAAAAATTAACTCTAATCGACTAGAAGTACTAATAAAGGCAGAGAGGCCAATTTTGAGACTTAAGTAATGAAAGAATTATTAAGAAGAAAAAGAAATTAATAAGAAATAAGCCGCCATATTAACCTCCCAACACATAACCTGGTGTTTATTCGTAGATGGAAGGGACTAAAAGGGGATTGGAGGTATCCGATTTGCCAATTCTTGTATCACTGTTATTCCCACTAGTAGTAATATTTTAAATTATCCTTTCTTTTATTTTATCTTCTATGGTTCTTTTGGGAGGTTAATTCACCGCGAAGGATTTCCCCCAAGAATTCTGCAAGGAAAACAAGGGAAAATCCATCATAAGAAAAATCTAACAAGAAATTGCTACAGTTTCAATTCAAATGCAGATGAATACGGAGATCTTGATCACTGGAAGAATATGCAAGAGGGGCTCCAGGTTTGGCCGATTTCCAGCGTGGAGTGGTCCAAGCTGGCCTATCTGACCCTTGTCAACTGGAGCTGGAGAATATCTTGACCTCACCGAATAACTCTTACTTCCTTCCCACATAATTTAAATTTTATGGAATTCAATTTGTGAATTAAATTACGAAGTATTAAAAGATGAATTAGCAATATCGTTCTTATAATTCTTGTTTCTTCAGCGTTTCAAAATTAAGACAACAAAATCATTAAAGATAATAGCGTTTGCAAACTTTCATTTAGGAAACGTTTAATAAAAATTTAAGATAATTTACGAGAATTAATTAAATAAAATAATTAGAAGCGTTTTAAGGAGATAAAACGAATTAGTGGATCCAGAGATTAGGAAAGTAAAGATAGCTGGGAATGTATTAGGCGAAGCAGTACCAGGAACTCGGGGATCAATAAGTCCCTTAATCATCATTAGTATCCCTAAGTTTAACATTAACATTTAATTGGTATTAACATTTAAATAATTAATTAGTTTAAATTAAAATACAAGCAGTTAACTACAAAATAAAATAAAATAACATATACATATCAATTGATTCTATTGATTTTGGGATACCCATGAGTAACTATTGAAGATATATTACAAAACTGAATGATAAAATTAAGCTTAGTTTGTAAGTTATAATATAATCTAAGAAGCCATTTTATATTCTTTACTTAGAACATCTTACGCTACATGTCGATACTGGTTCGTACGCAGCACATTCTCTTTGTTGGCCGAGCTGGACCAATTCATATCGAAGTAAGCTTTACAGTCTTAGGTCATGCATCTAGTTTCATCAATCTATGTTTTAATTGTAACAGTTTACTATCAAATAAATCACTGCAATTTTCATCTTACAAGTGGAAATGAGTAACAGTTCACTGCAACATGTATAATGATCATTTTAAAGGTTTTTATTACTGCTTATTTCAAAATTAATGATTAAATAAAAAATAAAACGTGGTGTGTCAATTAGAATATATTCTAAGATGCCATTTTGTATTCCCTACTTTGAACATTGGATTCTACAGGTTCGAATGTACCGAACTATGAACCAATGAAGATGGAAATGATTTTATAGTTGATCTATCGAGTTTATTCATTCTTAGATTAAATTATCCTATTTAACAAGCGAAGAAATTAAGACAGCTTCATTTTGGAAGTAGAAATGAGTTAATAATTCATGCGTTTATTAAATTTTAATTATTATAACTTAATTAATTTAAGTTATAAATAAATTACTAATAAATAAGAACACCTAAAACTTAAAAAGACTGATGAATATAGTCATAAATCATCTCAAATCACGTTGCTGTTTTTCCGATCTCAGAGAGGATATCATAATACACCTTGAATGTCACTTTTCTTATGGTTGATATTATGAAGGCTCTTTGAGAGTAATTTTGAAGAAAAATGTTCATATTTTATTGCTCACATGCAGCTACCTTCACACTTCATACTGTTTTTCCTTATAATACGAGGAGAGTCGAATAGATTTTCGTGGTCAGAACAATATTTTCCGAATATTTATAGATAGGCTAAAAAGAAATTGTATTGAAAATTTTGTCTTACTTTTTATTTGCTTTTCCAAACATTTAACCTTTGAACCTCGAAATCTCATGAGAAGAAAATCAAATGAAAAGTTGAAAATAATTACATTGATTTTTCTGTTAGACATTTTTTTTATGGATATATTTGCTGCTGACACTGAGAAAATGTAAGCTTCCTTATTTGCGTTATTTGTATTGAATGATTACCAATATTAATCCATAAACTTTGTAAATAAGGAAATTGTGATATTGTAATTGGCAAATCAGAAAAAATGCTCTATAAAACAGAGTTTTTTTAATTCCCCTTTTTATTAGAGGCCTAATTGATTTTTTGTGGATCGGTTGATGATGGATTTGAATAGGTTGTAATGTTTTTTTTTTAAATTTATGATCAGAGGTGTTAGTTATTAAGTTGCAAACTCAGGGTCTGGAAATAAGCTTCTAGGTGAATAGAGGTATAGAAGTTCAGTATCATGCTCGATCTAAAGGAATTTAAGAATATTCAGGGTAGGAGTAGAAGATTTAATAGAGTGGAATACTCTGCCATTCACAATCAAATCCTGAAAAACCTGGATGGACGTTTTCTATAAGAATCCTGTGGGGGGATGGGGTGGAGGTACTTCTTAAACAAAATGGTGCCATTGTCAAGGATTCTTTTGTTAGGAACAAAAAACTCTTTTCTTTTTTAGCAGATATCGATATTAAAACGGTTCTAAGAATTATTGCGAATATATTATCAAAGTTAATCGAAGTATGTTTCATTATATTTCCTTTATTTATTTATTTCCTTTTATTATATATTCACTGTAAATCTCAGTCTATAAGTATAAATATATCCTTATATTCGAATTAATAATAAATAGAATAAACCTGTACCACTAAAACCTAAGACCTTTGGGTTTAGTACATTGTAGATACTTTACTGTTTCTATACCAACAGTTGAGCAACGATGGGATTTGGCTGATAGCACGCTCAATCTCCAGGCTTTTCTTCAAATTAAGAGTACTCACTTGATAGAGGATGGATAAGCGCAAGGAGGGTCTGTAGACCTTGCATGGTCCATTTATGGCTGTTAACAAGTTTTTTTTGTTGTTTTTTTTAAATTTAATTTTTTGATATTTACAACTATAATATTATTATAACAAGTAAATCTGCTAATATGTACAATATGACATGAAAAACACTTGTGGAGAAACTACCCTTCGGTAGCACTCCAATAAAGTTCTATAGTAGATGGTCTCGAGGCCATCTTCTTTTCAGACGCCTCGGAGGGTTATTAGGAATAGTATGGGAAGCAAGTTGAGAGACTTGCGGATTCAAGTGTGTATGGAGCTTGTCATGGAAGGATAGGTATCTAGATTGGACCAAATCAGTAAGTAACATATCAGATATTAAGATCATGATGGATGAGTTTGTTTGTGACATAATATGGAGCATTGAGGATTTTACGAAGGATTTTGGATTGTAAGAACTGGATACGAAATGAATTGGATGGTTTAGAAGAGCCCCAAAGCTCAACTCCGTATGTCCAAATAGGTCTGATAACTGCCATGTAAGTGAGTCTTTTGTAATTAATTGGGAGTTTAGAGCGCTTGTCCAGTAAATGTTGAAGTAGGTGAAAACGTCGAGCAGTTTCTTGTTTTTTCAGTCTTGTATGAGGATTTCAAGTGAGACGTTTGCCCAGATGGAGTCCTAGGCAACGTATCTGTTCGACAGGGTTCAGTGGAATATTATTAAAGGATACAGTAGGGCAGGAATTCGTAGGTTTACGACGAAGGGTGAAGGTAATTTGATTCGATTTGTTAGGATTTATTTTAATTCTCCAATTTTCACACCATTCTTGAAGGTTTAAAGATATGGGATTAAAGAGTTTGGGATGCAACAAATGGATCCTTCTTTACTGATAACACGCATGTGTCATCAGTGTACGTAGTGAGGACAGTGCTTGGATGGGTTGGGATGTCAGCTATATATATCGTGTATAGGATGGGACCTAGGATACTACCTTGAGGAACACCGGCGGTCTGGGTAAAGAAGGAAGAGTGGAAAAATTATGGTTTACTTGAAAGGTTCTATTACTGAGGTAGGAACTGATAATAAGGAAGTAAGTAGAAGGTAAGAATTTACGGAGCTTGTACGGCAGACCCGGATGCCAGACTCGATCAAAAGCCTGCTCTACATCGAGAAAAGATCCCGCGCAGTACATTCCGCGCTCTAATGCAGATGAGAAAACGTCCACCACACGATGTCATTGCTGGATGATGGAGTGTGATGTTCGGAAACCAAATTGGTGATCTGGGATTATTTGATTGGATTCTATGATAGGATGAAGTTTTCAAGTATTTTGCCTATTATGGGCATGCGAGATATAGGACTGTAAGAAGATGGGAGTTCTGGTGGTTTTTTAGGTTTTGGTATCATCTTAACTATGGATAATGTCCAGGATTCAGGAAAGTATGTGGTGCGGAGTACGGCATTGTATATATATGTAAGGAGTAGGATCGCTTTCCGAGGAAGGCGTTTTAGAATGTGGGATGTGATTAGGTCGTGTTCAGGGGCTTTGTTGGCGGGTAATCTGTGAATAATGTTTGATATTTCGGAAGGATGGAATGCTTTAGGAGGAGGGGACAACTCAAGAGGAATACATAATTTTGCTCCAATGCATTCAGAGTGGGTTTGATTAAGGATATCTGGATGAGGGTTAAATGTTTTGAATAGGTGATGGCCGAAAATTTGTGATTTTTCTTCATCAGATCTTGACCAGGTGTGGGATTCGGTTAAAAGTGGATGGTTGAATTTTTTATAGTTTAGGAGTTTTCTAGTGGTATTCTATAAGGATTTGTCAGTAGTACTGAGATTTTCTGTAAGGTAATACAAATTTGGAATTTTGAATGTTCTGATCTCTGTTCTGAGATGCTACCACGGGAATTGGATGTTCGACAACCCCATCGTTGATGTTTGGCGTTGTAATCTCCTCCGGCAATAAAACGCGGTCCGAGGGATCGGAATAAGGATTCGAGGAGGTTATAAGAAAGGGGGTTACCAGGAGAACAGTATACAGCTGAGAATGTTATATGGAAAGGACTAGTTGAAATGGTTACTAAAGTTAATTGAATGACGTTAGTTGGAGTAGAAGGAATAAGAGAATGTGGTATGGATTTATGGATAAGGATACAAGAACCGACATGTGCTATATCGTCAGGATGATCTGATCTATAAGTGATGAAGTCACGTATGTAAAAATATGATCGTTTTGTGAAGTGTGTTTCAGTCAATAGGCCGATGTCTATGTGATTGTTATGAAGAAATAAGTCAAGTTCGTCTCAATGGTTATGTAAGCCATTTGCATTCCACAGTATGATTGCTAGGGGCTTGGTGTTCATCGTGGGGTATTAAATGATATTTCGGAGAGGAGTCGGGTTAGTAGGGAAATGAGTGGTTTGATGGTATTGTTACGGGCTACTGGGTGTAAAATGAATTAAAGTATTACTAAATTCAAGATACTAAAATTTATTAACAAATTAAAAAGACTACAAGGAAATTATTTAAAACAATTAAATTATTAAACTGATATCAATTTAGAATAACAATATTCTACAGATTACAACCTAGGCCTAACGGTTGTCTAATTACTTAAATAATATACAAATAATATAAGATATTGCTAATACAAAATAACTGAACTATTTATATAAATTTGTACAAATACAATAATATTACACTATAGTTAACAACTACAATTTAACACTTACAGTTCGCTAAATAAAGTCCACCGACCGTAAAACTCTCCAAATATGACAAACTGACACACAGTTTATTAAACTTATCACACGGCCACTTATGTCACTGTCACTGTCACTGTCACTCACACGGACTGTCACAACATTACTCACTTACTACTGACTGACTCGGCCGAAACAGCTGGCCTTTTATATAGGTAAGGTTGGTCGGGGGGGGGGGGGGGTTACCTAGAACATTCCACGGAATTCGCGATGTCTTTAGACAGAACGCTTTGATCCCTTCCGGCTTACCTTAATCCCTTCAGCCGGTCCCTTTGTCCCTCTGATCGTAACAGTATTATTAAGGTCTAATAAGAAATTCGAAAGGATTGTGTTGATGTCTACTGGACTTTGACTGGAAATAGGATGTTGCTATGAAGGTTGAAATGGAGGATTAGTGTGTTTTGGAAAGTTGGTTGGGAGTTGGACCATTCTTGGGACACTGGAAGCTGGATCAACTTTCAGTGGTGTTTGGGTTTGGAGGTTTTTCAGGGACGAAGTTTCTGGTGGAATTGTGGGTTCACTCTTAGGTGGAAGCTTCACCCGTAGAGGAAGACGGTGAAAAGGGATATCTTGGCGTGGAGGCAGTAGAGGTGGATGAGATTTGGGAACCATTGGCTGGGATTGGGAGGTTTGAGGCGCCTGTTGCCGGATCTGATGATGTCGAGGCTGCTGCTTTCGGCTGATGGCTGAAAATGTTCTTTGTCCCTGTTGAGGATGGTTAATATCTGTTGAGGTCAACGGCTGCTGTTGATTACTGTACTTTTTCTATTTCTTCTTTACGATTTTCTTCTTGACTTTTGGATGCTGTATGCTGGGATCTTTGCCTTTTTTTATACACCAACTGAAGGTTTTTATACACCACGCATCCTTTAGAATTTGCTGGGTGGGTGCTGGAGCACATTTGACGCACCTGGCCGGATAGTGACAATACGATTTTGTATGTCCTTCTTGTGCATTGCACAATTGTAGGTCTTTGCCTTGGCTGTTCAAAACGAACGACTGAATAGACCAGCATAGTAATATCAAATATTTCAATATTACTTCTGGCTGGTTCCAGGTCTACAAAAAATAAAGGTAGCGGGAACTTTTCGACGGGATGTAGGACGACCGACATGTTTATGACGTTGTGGCCGAACTCTTCCAAGTCCCTTTTGATGGCGTCAGTAGGTGTGGTACTGTGATGACCTCTCAGAACAACTCTGTAGGCCTTTTCTTCTTTTAGCTGGTAGCAGTGCAAATGATATTTTTTATCAGTGAGGTGATTAACCAATTGTTTGTAATTCTCTTTTGTGGCTGTATTAATTTTCTTTCAAATTACCAACTCAAGAACAACATTTAAAATTGGTGGGGCCTATCAGGTTGGCTATTTCTTGACCGAAGGCCATGAAGTTTAGAACGTTTGAAACAAATATAGAAGGTGGAGCCGGTTCGGAAATCTGAGAGGTTTCTTGATGTTTAGGAGGCTCTGTGGGTACATTTTCGAGGGCTGCAAATTGATTGCTCGTTGTAATGTTAAATATTGCTGTTTTGATGGCTGCAGATGTTTTACTGCGGGTATTTGGTGCTGAGGTTGGCTTTGACGCCGATTTGTTTTTATTTATTTATTTTTATTTTTCAAGTTGACGACGCTTGAGATCCTGTGAGTCAGTTTCACTGATTTCGGACATTGTTACATCGTCCTCCGATTCAGTACCTGATGACCGTTCTGAATCCATTTAAAACAAATTAACTTATTAAAAATAAAATATTAAAACTGAAATTAATAGAAAAATTATTTATAACAATAGATATAACAAAAAAGAAACATTTCTAAATCAATACTTAAAACTAAACTATTTACGCTAATATATATGTACAATTATATTTAAAACAACAAAAAAAAATCAATTAAAAAGGTCTCTACAAAAATAAAAAAAAAATAAAAATAATAATAATAATAAATTGTCTGGTATATAGGCTACTTATAAGTTTCACCAAGGCCTAGACCTTGAGAAGGGGATCAAAATAACTCCCCACTCTTCTGGCAGATGAAGTATTGTACTTAGTGCGTTTAGCAATGTTAATAGTTAAATTGCTCACACACATCACTCACTTAATTGCCATAGTGTACTGTTATTAATAATAGCACTGTCTATGAAATTTCACAGAATAGCACTAACTAAAACCTGATGAATTAAGTCTGTAAACACAGATCGTTGTTAAACGTGAGCTGTATCGGCGGCCATGTCGTTAACAAGTTAAATAATTTATCTGCCACAACACTCTACACACCAATTTCCAAATGGATTAAAGCTTTAAATATTTGTTTCGTTGAAAAACCATTTAATTTATGATAAGAGGGTGTATATTTGTGTGTATCTTTCAAAATTAATGGTTAACTACTACTTAATTTATTTAAATTAGAGAATCCATTATTTTAAATAACAAAGTTATTGATTGATGCATATTAAGTAAGGGATTTCGATTAATTCAAACCCTATTATTTTTATTGAATTTTTCAAAAGTAATAAGACAAATAAAAAAATCTGCTTCAATATTTCTTTAGGTAAACCATTTTAATTACTATAACAACAAAGTTATGTTAATATTAGTGATTTTTAATTTCTAAACAAATTTAACGTGAACAAACGAAAACATCCATTCTATTAACAGTTTTGGATCATATAAAAATGAATAAGAAATATTACTTTTTTTAAACTTACTAATTATGAGTTTGAGGAAAGTGTACTTACAGTGCATAAATATCTATATTTTTTTACTTTCTTCAACAAGGTAAATTTTTATTGATGGAGTCATCAAAATTGGAAGGAGTTATTTAATTGTTTCTTCAATTATTTAATTATGTAATTATTTTCTAGATAAAAATATCATTGCAGATTATACTAGTTATACTCACTAACTTTTTAGGCATCTGTTCCGCACGTTTTCACTTCGACTTAGTTTTCGTCAACTTAGGGGTAATTAATGTAATTACCCCTAATAATATATAATAACGTATGCCAATGTAATTATGGGTAATGAGTTGATTTCTGTAATCATTTCATCAAGAAATAAAGGTTTCAAAATAAAAGATAGATGGTACATTTTGTTGAAACGTTCATTTCCAGATGAAATTATTACCCAAGTATACACATTTTCCATAATTACATTCTCTTATCTGTACTGAACATCATGAATATTGTATCTTTTAAATATATTAAAAGGGAAAAGAATGGAAAGTTAAAACTTGTGACTCATCTCAAAAAACCGCGGAATAGTTACCGATTTTTATAATAAAACACTTTCAAATATGATAATTATTGAATAAGATATTTTAAGGCGCCTTAGCTTGCAGATAGCCAGGAAATGTCTCCAGATCAAATAATCGAAGGCAGTAGGAGTAATATCCAAGTTTCCCCGACACTGTTGTAATTTTGTGAAGTTCCTAGCCTAACAAGTTTTCCCTGTATAAGTGAAATACCTTGACTACTCATTTAACGACATTAGACTTGTTTATCAGGAAATCTATCTCCTTTTATAACGATTCCGCATTCACATCCTTCTATATCCCGAAAAATGGACATAAGAAAAAGCGAAATATATTCGAAAAGAAAAAAATTATGTAGAAAGGTAAGGGAAGTTTCATCTGACTTGACAAGCCTCTTCGGGGCCCAATCACTCGACATCCGCAACGACCCTCGTCAGGAGCACTCGAGTCTGGAGGGTTGCGACAATGCCACCTGACAAAGAAGCTTAAATATGGCGGAAATGTCAAATCCACATGTACGAAAAAATGTTTTATTTTTTAAATCATTTGTTACTTATATTTTACCGCAGGAAGATTGGGAAAATGGAGTAATATTAATTTCTGAAATTGGTGTTTGATGGTCGCATGTGATCTGTATGACGAAATAAATAGACAAGTCCAAAATATACTTATTATTATAAAAACCAACCGTTTTTATTATTTATAAAATTAGTGGACTTCTGTTGTTTATTATTTTTGTAGTTGCTTTTAATTTAACGTCACTTAATGCTTCTATGGCTAATCGGTCGATGCTATAGTGGGAGTTCTTAATTTTGCCTATCCAGGTTTAATTAGGATAGATACTTTTAAGGAGTACCTGATATCGTACAGGCTCGGGACGTCGTTTTACGTCCCTGCCGAAGGGACAGCATATACTCCCTTTAAAAAATCCTAGGGCCACCTGCCGGGCTACGAATCCGCGATCTTGGGCTTAGTAGTTTGTTACGCTAACCACTGGGCCACAGATCGCATCCTATTTTTATGTTAACAAATTTTAATGAGCTGTTATTAATCCTCTCTTTTTGGTAATGCTTATTATCACAATCGAACGAATATTGTTAAGTATGGAAACAAGCGATTTTTCGTGTAATTTTTATTTTTAAGTTTTAAACATGAGCATTCGGCACCCCAAGCTGAAAGAAACATTACCACCGCGTTCGGGGAAGGGTGTTGCAACGAACGGATCATTCGCCGTTGGTTATAAATAAATAAATAAATCATTTCTCCTTTCTACTCAGAGGTGGACTCATTCATGGAATCACATCCCCACTGTACTGCTAGGATTTTTACACAATGCTACAAACACCTATAAAAACAACCTGCATTGGTAAATCGAAAGGAACCCACAGTCTTAAAGAACGACGCAAGACCTCATGTTTTACAAAAGAGAGTGAAGAAGCTAAAAGAGCTGGGCTACGAAGTCCTACCACACCTTGGTAGCTAGACTTTTCACCGATTTCTAGTGACGATGTTTAGAAATTTGGACATCTTCCTTAAGAGTGACATTTTTGACACATTGGACAGATGTATAAAAACGAGGGTAAATATTTTTAGTAAAAATGTTTTGATTTGATAAATTTGTTTTACTCTACCACCTGTTTCTTAGCATTCAAAATGTTATTTTGACGCCCGCTCGAACCGTTTTCTCTTCCATATGTTTAGTTTTCATATTTTAATTAACTACCAGCTTCCCCGGCAGACGTTGTCCTGCCCTATCACCCTAAAACAAGGGCTTCCAAACTTTCTCCAACCATTTGAATGGCAACTTCATCGATTGTTGGTTCATTGAAACAGACCGCATGTTTTCCTACAGGAGTTTTATCAGCTCTGATTACAATTTAATGATTATCGGATGGCATAAGATCCAGTGTAGTTTTAAACAATGAAATCAATTGATTTTGTTGAAACAAAGTTTGTAAATGTTCTACAATACCTCCTCACTGAACTGGTATTTGCACAACGCTGATCAATTACTTCTAGTCTATTTATTCCATTTGCAGGAATTTATAGTCGCCATCTGCCACCGGCTACTGCGAATATTTGGCCTTGTATCAGCAAATTAAACAGAAAAGTTTTATTTTTACACCAAAACTTAAAAATGAATAAACAAAGTAAGTCTTGTTACCTTAAAACTGCCATGGAATTGTCGCGAAGTATATTTATTGCCCCAAAAAAAGTCATTTGGAAGCAGTCGTTATACTTTTGTGTGTTTATAAGGAAATGTATGGAACCCCTTCCAGTTTCTGAAACCAATTCATTTCCATTTATGCAACACAATCCATTTCCTTCATTATTGTATTTCAATGCCTTGCAATGTGGGCAAACTGAGTTCGTAGATCCAATAGCAACGCATTGGTAGGATTTAAACTTAAACATCGTTACTGAAAGCTGCTCGTGAAATACTGAAAGCAGTTTAGTTTTCGACTCTAAAAAACAATAAGAAAAAAAGTCGAAAACATAAAAAAATAAAACAAACAAAAGTCGAAAACCACGCGTTGTACGTGATTGTAATATCCCATATATTTCATTTCGCTCTTCACGTTGCTGTGCAGTCCGATTAGATTGAATATTAGCTTGAATTTTAGCTTTTCGAGTTCTTCGACCCAAATTGCGGGGCCCGCCTTCTTATAGGAGGAATGGGTCTAACTGTAAAGACACGCAACAAATAAACACACAATTCGTTTTCGAGATAAGCAGAAATTTAATAACAACCTTCATTACAACATTATATGCTCACGATTACAGATCTCTATTATGTAAAATAACACCATTTTTTACACAATAAAAATCAAGATAAAAAATATTTGAAAAATTAATATAAAAGCGAAAACAAATTTGAGGGTTATAGTATTTTACTAACTCGGCTTCGCTCGCGAGGAATTCGGTCTTTCACATAAAGTTTCGTGAAAGATCATTTTAAATAAATAATGTAATTTTTTAAAACTATAAGTTACTCGTACATCCGAAATTTCAGATGTCTAACTTCAAAACTGACGGATTCCGTACAATCTTTGAACCCCTATTATGTGGTGTCCTCATTGCTCATTTAAGCTATACAAAGAACCTATCTGCGAATTTCAAGATGCCAAGTTCAGTGGTTTCTGCTGTGCGTTGACCGCTGGGTGTGTTCGTCAATCAGATTACAGTTTTATATAAACTTCGCCTGTGTTGTGTGGTGATAAAAAGTAGCCTATGTCCTTCCTCAGGCTTGAGATTATCCATGTCAAATTTCATCACAGACGGATCAGCAGTGAAACATACATTGACACTGATAAACAAACGGGGCGGACAGACGTTTACTATTCGTGTCACTAAAGGATTAGTATGTAATGTTATTGAATTTATTGAAAAGGATTACTTAGTATATACGTTTTTTCTCTCCATAAGAACCTTCTTTGCGCCTTAACATAACGAATATTTAAATAAATTAGCCGGATTGGTCGAGCCGTTCTCGAGTTTTGAGCTTAGCAACACATTTTATATATATATATAAATTTATATATATATGCAGCTGGGAACAGAGTGGTTTATGTGGGAAAAGTAAAATGTTTTTTATCATTTCCCTCGAATTTTTTACGTTTTTTTCTCTCCATAAGAACCTTCTTTGCCCGTTGACAAAAAAAGTTAGCCGGATTGGTCGAGCCGGTGGTGGTTCATTTTTATTTATATAGATGTTTTCTTTATGGACACTAATCCGCCAAATCAATATCAACAAAAAAAGTTGAACATTAAGTAATTAAAATGAAAAATTATTAGGTTGGAGTAGATGTCATTTTTATAATAGTGATAAAACTTTTCCTTTTACATGCAGTGTCTGTACAAGGTAGAAAGTAGCCGAAATTTGATTTACTTTTTTAATTTAATTTAAATTATTATTCTAAAGGTGTAATGGAGGATTTATAGGAGAGTATGGGGTGGATTAGGGGAATCTAATTAAAACTTTTGAGTGGTTGGCGAAACAAGAAGCCCTAAGTGTTGCTCAGATCTAAATCACTTTTCCTCTTGGCGACCTTATTTCGAAGATAGCGGGTTGGGACCGAAGCACATATTGATTACATCCTTAATGATGTCATTAAAATTATCTATATTATGATTGGGACCTATCGAGAAAACCATTAACATATACACAAATATAAAAAAAATATATACAAACTACAGTATCCATTATATTACAGTTCATGTCACGTATTCTTTTTCTAGAAATATATATAAATGTACTACAGCAAAAGTTGGAATTGAAATACTCAAAGAAGTTTAAGATTCTTCGGGGTTCGTAATTGTAAAACCCCAACGGAATACAAAAATGAAACTTTTTTGTCTGAACTTCTATAACAATTGTTTTGTTTTTTTAAATTCCTTGTAGTAATAAAAATAAAAAATCCTTATTTTTCATACGTTTCCTGAAAAGTTTTGAAGTGAAGCTAAGTAAGCTATGTTTTTTTAATTAATACTTTTGATATCGTTTACAAAACACCAAACTAAATATAATTAAACCAATATCAAATATCAAATAGCTATTATTAATTTTAATTATTAAATTACAATAACCAACATGATTGCTCCGATTTTTGCCACTAAATTAACTGTTGATACTTGCCTATTTTTATAAATGAAAACAGCTAGAAGGAAACGATCTCCTCAACCGAATAAATCCGTTACTGTTTCTAGGTTTGCTATGCCTCATCTCTAAATATTGATAAATTTAGTCAACTTACGCTGCATTAGTTTTGAGTTTTTTTTTTTTTTTTTTTTTTTTTTTTATTATTTATTTATTGATATTTACAACTATATTACAATAATATAACAAGTAAATTGGCTGAGTGATACATAATGATATGATATAATGACATGTAGAGAAACTACCCACTGGTAGTACTCAAATCGCATGTTCAACTAAGAAGGTCACGTGGCCATCTTCTTCTCAGACGCCTCGGAGGATTATCGGGAATTGAAGAGGAAGCTAAGTTTGAAACTAGAGGGTTTGAGTGGAAATGAAGTTTGTTATGAAAGGATAGATACCGGGTTCGGGCCAAATCAGCAACAAATGGGACATTAAGGTCGTTATGGATGACTATATTCTTAACAAAATAAGGAGCGTTGAGGATTTTACGAAGGATTTTGGATTGTAGGGATTGGATACGAGAAGAATTTGATGGCTTAGTGGAGCCCCAAAGCTCTACTCCGTAAGTCCAAATAGGTCGTATGATGGTCATGTAGATGAGTCTTTTGTAATTAACTGGGAGCTTAGAGCGTTTGTCTAGTAAGTGTTGAAGTAGCCTGAAACGTCGAGCGGTTTCTTGTCTTTTCAGTCTTGTATGAGGATTCCAGGTTAATCGTTTGTCGAGATGCAACCCTAAGTATCGGATCTGTTCTACAGGCACAAGTGGGATATTATTAAAGGATACTGAAGGGCAGGAAGTCATTGGTTTACGACGTAAGGTAAAAGTGATTTGATGGGATTTTTGAGAATTTATTTTAATTCTCCAGTTCTGGCACCATTCTTCAAGATCAGTGATATGGGATTGGAGGCTTTGGGATACAATAACTGGATTGGTATTGACTGATAATACACATGTATCATCAGCATATGTGGTAAGGATAGTATTAGGATGAGTTGGGATGTCAGCTGTATAAACTGTATAAAGGATTGGGCCAAGGATACTACCTTGAGGAACACCAGCAGATTGGGAAAAGAGGGATGAATAGACATTATTATGGTTTACTTGGAAAGTTCTGTTTGTGAGATAGGATTGAAGGATGAGAAAGTAGGTAGGTGGTAGAAATTGACGGAGTTTATAGAGCAATCCCGGATACCAGACTCGGTCGAAGGCCTGTTCCACGTCAAGAAAGACGCCCGAACAATATGATCCACGTTCTAATGCAGAGGAGACTACATCCACCACACGATGACATTGCTGAATAGTGGAGTGGGATGCTCGGAATCCAAACTGGTGATCTGGAATTATGTGATTTGCATCAAGGATGGGGTGCAATCGTTTGAGGATGAGTTTTTCGAGGATTTTACCCATACAGGGTAGAAGAGCGATAGGACGGTAAGAGGAAGGGTATTCTGGTTTTTTTTTAGGCTTGGGTATCATTTTTACAATGGATAGTTTCCAGAGGTCAGGAAAATATGTGGAGCGGAGTACAGCATTATATATATAGGTAAGGAATAGAATGGCTTTTCTAGGAAGGTGTTTTAAGATATGAATTGTGATGAGGTCGTGCCCAGGAGCTTTGCGGGAAGGTAATCTGTGTATAATGTTGGATATTTCTGTAGGATGGAAGGCTTTGGGTGGGAGGGACATTTGGAGGGGAACATCTAACGCTTCTTTTATATGTTCAATGTGAGTTGGGTTAATGATATCAGGATGTGGATGAAAGATTTTGGAAAGGTACTGACCAAATAACTGTGATTTTTCTCCGTCAGTTCTTGTCCAGTTATTTGATTCAGTAAGGAGTGGATGATTAAATTCTTTGAACTTTAGGAGTTTTTTAGTGGTCATCCATAATGTTTTGTCGGTGATGGTAAGATTTTCAGTCCAGGTAATTAAATTTTGAATTTTGAATTTCTTGATTTCTGCTTTTAGTTTGTTAGTTAATTTTGTATAGATAGTTTTATCTGCTGGGTATCGAGTTCTATGCCACTTCGATCTTGCTCTGCGTTTTTCTCTTAATAAGATTCGAATATGCTGTGGCAAATCAGTCTGTTGATAGTTAATAATTGTATGATTTGTGATGTTATCATGTAAACTGCTTCTGATTGAAGTTGTAAGTTTCTCTATGGCTGTATCAATGTCTTGTTTTGTCTTCAGTGAAATTTTTAAGTCCAGTTTGTCCTCCAAGTCATAACAAAAATCATCCCAGTTGACACGTCCTGTAATCAGTGTGGGAGGGGAAGGCTTGGGAGCAAAACTTGAGTGTAAGAAAAGGAGGACTGGACTATGATCTGATGACAGGTCGTCCAAGGATTCAATGTTGGCATGTGCGGGGGAAATTTGGGATGTAACAAATATGTCAAGGATGTCGGGACGTTTTTTGAGGGATGTAGGCCAATAAGTAGGATTTTTTGGGGCAAGGATTGAGTAGCTTTTTGAGGATGTGATGGAAGATAGAATATTTCCACGGGAGTTGGATGTTCGACAACCCCATCGTTGGTGTTTAGCATTGTAGTCTCCTCCAGCAATGAAGCGCGGTCCAAATGATAGGAATAAGGAATCTAAAAGGTTATGGGAAATGGAACTACCGGGAGCACAGTATACAGCTGAAAGTGTGAAATGGAATGGACGAGTCGTAATGTTTACAGAGGTTGATTGGATAGCATCAGTTGGAATGGAAGGAATCAAGGAATGGGATATATTTTTATGAATGAGAACACAAGATCCGGCATGTGAAGTGTTATCTGGGTGGTCTGATCTGTAAGTGATGTAGTCACGTATGTAGAATAGTGAGCGGTGTGTGAAATGTGTTTCAGTCAGTAAAGCAATATCAATTTGTTTGTCATGTAGAAATATGTCAAGTTCGTCACGGTGATTATTCAGTCCATTAGCATTCCACAATAGGACAACTAGGGGTTTTATGCTCATTGTGGACGATTAAGTGGGAATTCTGTTAGGATTCTTGTCAATAGGATGATCAGCGGTTTTATGGTTTCTTGAAGATCTTTAAGGAATGATGTTAGGATTGAATTAATGTCGTTGGGGTTTTGCATTTGGATAGGATATAGATCTGGAGGTTGGGGTGGATAATTTACATAAATAGGGGCGTTGGTTGGGGGTTGAGCCTGAGGTACTGGTTCTGTTTTCAACGTGTGTTGAACTAGGGAAGGGGCAGGATTCGGATGTTGTGGTGGAAGATTGACTCTTAAGTTTTGAGGGTGGAGAGATATTTGCTGACGTGGAGTTTGGACTTTAGGATTGGGTCGAGCATCTCGGGGTTTAGGTTGGGAGTTTTTGGGCTTGTTATAGGAAGTCTGGGGTTTATGTTGGGAGGTTTGAGGCGCCTGATGTTGAGGCTGGTGCTGGTTAATTGTTCTGCTTTCCTTTTCCGGAGGTAGAACTGTGGTGGTAGGTTGTTGTAAGCTGTTCTGTGTTTTTGGCAATTCCGGGAAGATAGTGGAATTGTTAACTTCTGGTGGCTGAGGAACGTTATTTTCTAGTCTTCTCTCTTGTATTTTGTGTGTTCTCTGTCGTAATGAACTTTTATAGACCAAGCAACCTTTGTAGTTCGCCGGGTGGTCCCCACCGCAAAGAACACATTTCGGAGGCTCGTTTCTGGATTTCTGACATGCTTCAGTAAGATGTGAGCCAGCACACTTGACGCATCTGGCTTGATGGCGACAATAGGTCTTGGTGTGACCTAAGTTTTGGCACCTAGCACACTGCACTAGAGTGTTTTTCTGTCTGGGCTCCTCGAATTTTACGGTTGAGTAGACAAGTCTGGTAACTTGAAATATTTCAACGTTATTTTTAGCCGGTTCTAGATCGACAAAAAACAACGGAAGGGGATATTTTTCAGTGGGGTGCAACACTGAAGAGATGTTTCTGATGGTGTGGCCTATCTCTTCAAGATCTCTTTTGATAGCGTCTTTAGGCGTGGTCGAGTGAAGCCCTCTTAAAACTACCCTATATGATTTGTCTTCTTTTAGCTGGTAGCAGTGAAAATCATAGTTGTTGCTATTGAGATGATTTATTAATTTTTTGTAAGATTCTTTATTATTGGTGTTGATTTTGATGTCTTTTACTCGAGAGTAGCATGTAAAATTTGGCTGCCCGATCAATTCCGCTACTTCTCTTCCGAAATTATAAAAATCTGTTATCTTGGTGATAAATATAGGAGGAGGTACCGGGTCATCGTATTTTTGACTTTCTTGATTGTCCTTAGGAGGTTTAACTTTGGGACCAGAGTTGCTGCTGGTTGATGGTAAAGGTTGTTTGACTGCAGTAGATTTACTGCGGGTTTTTGGTGGTTCAGATGTATTATTCTGAGTGGCTGCTGGTTTTAACATAGCCGCTTTGTTTTTTTTTTTGTTAGGCGAGTTGCCCGCTGAGCCAGGGGCAGATTTTCTTTGTCGTTTCTGAAGCGATCGTCTTTTTAAATATTGAGAATCAGTCTCACTGATTTCGGAGAACGGAGTCTCTTCCTCCGACAAATCACTTCCCGTATTGTCCACACTCATCATTGTATTATTAATTTATTAAATGGAAAAAAAAATTAAAAAAAAAAAAAATTATCAATTATAAACTTTGTTAACTTCAATTATCTTAATTATAATGAACATATTTATTTAATTAAATTATAATGAAGAAAAGAAGAAGAAAAAAAAAAAATAATAATAAATTAAAAAAAAAAAAAAAAAAAAAAGTTTACGTAACCGGGGTTCGATTGAAGACCGGAGAAGGTGGAGAGCCAAGCCTTGACCTTGATCTTGCTATCTATTGTAGTATTAGTCCTGTCTATTACTATGGGATTAAGGCCACGTTGCTGCCTTTAGCAGCCGGTCACTAAATTATTTTGTGTCTATAGTTATATTATTATCACTCACCTCACTTATGTTGTTAATAAAACAAAGTAATGTCTATAAACTTAGTTTTGGTGAAGTTTGATGACATTATTTCAACTGATAATATGAAAATATTGTCTCAAGCACAGAACGATGTTAAAGTTACACTTCACTTGCGGCCATGACACTTGGTACTAGTTTTGAGTTTAAATTACTTTTTCTTCAAGTAATTCTTTTTATTTCACCAAGTTTTTGTTCTAATGTTAGGAAGTTTACTAAATCTCAAATTTATCAGATTTTTGGGCTTTCCCCTTTTCATTATCTCTCATATTTTAATACTTTTAGACGCTTTATTTTGTAAAATATTTGATATTTATAATTGGAATCATCCATATCTTCTGGTACTACAGGAAGCCGGCACAGAATCTAGCCTTTCTGCCTTTACGCCTGTGGGAAAGTTTTATACTTTATCTTGTTCCTTTTCAGTTCAAAAAGTTTCGAAGGCTTGATCCTACTCTCATCTATCTTTCCTGTTAACTTTTAAGTGAACTGGAAGTTCCTTATTTATAATTTTCTGACAGTTATCCAGTGCCATTCAATTTGAAAGTGAAGTTTTAAGAGCAATGCAATGATCCGGATCACATAGCGGCTTATAGTACTTATGTAGGAATATGTGCTGTACCATTTACTAAGCCAAATCTAAAGTCAAGTTTCTCAAATTGATAATGATGAAATTATATTAATGATCATATCATAGAATAATTGTAAAAATTAAGTAATTAAATGTGTTTTATTATGTTTTAAATATGTTTGTTACTTCTACTAAAAAGTGTCAAGTTGCTAACTGATTTTCTGTCATCTGATGAGCTAAAGCGTTGTTTTACATCCATGTATTGCTGTATATATGTCTGATAGCGCCTGACTGTGCCTGCTTGTTGAGCACGTGTCTTAAGTTGTCGCTTTGCATGGAAGCAGCACAACTATCGGCATGTAATCAGGAACAGGGAGTAGGGCATCCATACTATATCAGCAATAGTGCACTACATGCATAATTGACGAAGCGGTAATCTGTATGTAATGATCATTACATGATACACATTACATGATGTTCCATTTCACCTTTTCTTTTAGATGCATATATTCTCCTTTACATATACTTTTGTGAATTTGATACTTGACGCATCTCGCCTATGTCATCAACGGAAAAATTCTTCAAAATAGAACCGGTTTTTTTAGAAAGTAACATCGAAAGTATCTAAAATGTCTTTTTAGAAAGTTTAATGTATAAACGAAACTTTATATGCCTTTTATTTAGACCGTGATTGCTCATATCTTGTCGTTTGCTATACATATACACGATTTGAATTCAAGCACCAACAATCGATTCGTTCGCACGTTTAATTAAAATACTGTTAGGAGTTGTATCTATATTGGAAAGCAACTGCTCTTTTAGCATGTACTAAGTTGTAATTAAATTAATAATTTCCAGGAGGAAATATGCTTTGAAGAGAGATCCGCTCCAATGTATTTGCTAAATAAATGTTCCCAGAATCAAAGAAGAAATTTAGTTAATAAAATATTTCGCTTACAAGCATTTTGCTATTACTTTGTAATAAATAATATTGAATCATTTTATATTTATAATTTTTAGACAGTATCTTCTGCCTGAAATTGACCGGATGAATAATGATGATTTTATGGCCGGAGAAATAATTACTTAATAATTTTTGACTTACTGCTCTTCGATATAGTAAGTTGATCAGTCAGTAGAATACTGTTTAATACTAAAATTTTGAATTTTGGGTTTAATTGTAATGTAGTAACTGTATGAAATAAGGTTTACACGGTTTACTCTTCAAAGTGTACACGTGAGAAGATATCGGAATCATTTTATTATTATATTTAGTGTATATGGAAACCCCGGGTCCATGTTTCCACTATTCAAGGAAGATTTACACGAATGTTTAATTTTATAGGCATTTTAGTTTAATTAATATTAATGATTGTTTTATTTTATTGTTACAAATAATGTGGCTGGCAGCTGCGTGGTTTAGTGTATATTTATTTAACGCCACTTTATGATGCTATGGCTGATCGAAAATTTTGCCTATCCAGGTTTAATAAAGATAGGGATTTTAAACGGGCACCGCAGAGGCTAAGGACCTCCATTTTACCTCCCTTCCGAAGGACGGCGTACTATCGATTTTTCAACCTTTTAAAAAATCCAAGGGCCACCATTCTGGGTGCTAACCCAAGTTCTTAGGGGTATAGAAGGCTGTTATGATAACCACTACACTAAACCTCACCCCCACTGCTGCTTGGAATACGATATCATTTCAGTAATTTATTTAAAGTCTCGGGTGATAGTAAAGAGGGAGTGGATAAAGTTATGGTATAAAGATAAGTTGAGCTGAAATGAAATAATTCTGTTCTTTTATGTGACAACTGTTGTCCAGGGAGGTGATTTGAAGATCGGGTTAAACTGCTGAACCCCCCGCATTTTCCCCAATTATAAATACTCACGGTATAGATGCTTAGGGATTACCAGAAAATCGGTTTACGATTATTACTATTGTAAATGAATTGCAAGTTTATTAGTAATAAATGAGTGCAATAAACATATTTTCGCCATTTTACTTTAGTAGATTCCCATTCCTCTTGATTGTACATTTCTCAAATTTCACTTGCTAATTGTGAACTGTCCACTCTTGGGTAGGAAACAGAATGGCTAATATTCTGTGGAGCAGCGCTATTTGTATGATAAATCGCCTCCCTGAGACCTGGAACAACTGCAGATAGGGGCGACTTTACATAGGCCCTCTCCTTACTATCTCGCATCTGGGCCAAATTAGTAATTACTGCGAGCTCTATGTAAAATTGCCCAACATTAACATTAAAACATAAAGTCCATTTTTAGGAGTGTAATAACAGTTGACCAACTTAATTCCTTACAAAAGCTAAGCTTCGTGATTAACTTCCATGACCAGCATACATTTGCATTGCATATGATCTAGAGTACTCCGGACCAGAACTAATTCCCCATGACCTCGAAACCAAGAAGTTTGTTGAAGTCGGCGGGAGTTGAACTTGGCCACTACTAACTTCGTCGGATAAGAATCTTAGTCGCCAAAGAGGACAGAGACCCTACTGTGTAACTATCTTATACACTGAGGTGAGGAGTAAACTCGATTTAAACTTTATATCCCTAAACTTGATTATGTAAAGTTTAAACTTTATTGGATCCTTCAATGTGAAATGCTCGTTTTCTAAGGAAATGTTATTTAGTAAAACAATATTATGAAACCAAAAAAAAAAAAATCTATACATTTTTCCCAAAGTAGTATCAAATTATAACCCCAAAACTGTAAAATTCTGGGTTATGTGATAAAATCAAATCTGGAAATGCGTTTTAGAATTGAGAATCATTTTCAAAATTTTGATCTTAAGAAGGTCTCCGCTTCTCTTTTAGCTTTTCACAGCCTGTCGTGAACCACGAGGTCTGGGTTGTGGTGTAAGAGTATAGGTCCATTTAAGTAAATATCTCTCCAGTACGATGTGGATGTGATGTTTTCTCCAGTTGGGAAGAAAATAAAAATTAATTATTTATGAATTAATCCGTGTTACCAGCTGAAAATTTCTCTACCATCGGCAAACGGTCCGATCATTACAATGCCCAATTTATAGTGCCGACTTCATAATTTATAGTGCCTCATTGTCAAGCTCTTCGCACTAAGCTATCCCGCTTCCTATTCATTTTTTCATTAAAGAATTACTGACCCAACAAAGATCTCATCGCGGCACAAAAAGGATTTCATTATTCCGTAACAAGGCTGAAGATCCAGGATAAACCATCTTTTCACCGAAAACGTAATCTATATTCCGCAGCCCCCCTTCCAACATTCAGTTATTCTCGTGATGAAAGACGAAAGAACACTTACAAAGGACGTTCCATCGTCTGGCAGTGAATCGGAAATGAGTCGGTTGTATTCCTTTCCCAGGAATTCATGCAAATTGTGCCAAATCCGATGGTGTTATTTCCCCGAGTTTTCGACATATTTATTTGAATATACCCGAAAGTATATTCTTTCTTGTTTCTTCCTCGGAACTGATAGGGAGGGAAAACAACTTCGTTACTCAGGAAGAGAAAGAATTATGATTGCTCGGATCTGAGTTGTGTTTCTTTCCGAACAATTTATAAACATTACCGATTTCCTACGTGTAAAACAAACAAAATCGATTCCGTGTTGGTTATTTTTTTCTTCTGCTGGAAGATACTAATAATTCACGTGCTGTTTTTCTCTTAAAATTAGCAAAATTCAATTATATTAGAATAATGTGAATAGCTTAAATTACTATTAATTACTTCTGGGATTTTAATATTATAGGCACTTAGATAATCAAACTATGACCGCATGTTTTATGTTCCCGTTAAGAGGGATTTAATCAATTTTAAGGTATCTAATTTTTAATATGCCAACTCATGATTACATCCAAGCTTTGGCATTTAGTGGTGAGGTTTAATTGCATTCTTATCGTCACTTGTGGTGTAGTAGTCAGATTAGTAACTTTCTGTGCCTATGGTTGAAGGCCTGCAGCCCGACAGTTGGCATAGGATGTTTGAAAAGGGGACAAAAACTTTCCTACTATGTCGTAAGAGAGGGTCTCTGGGGTTAGTAATATTTAAATCACAAGTCCCACAATTATACCTCTCGCGGCTCTGAATTGCACTATGTAACGGAATAGGGGCTGATAATTGCTTTGTTTTCTACAGTAAAATTCGTATTTTACATCCCCGTGTTATCATCCTCAATTAACTTCTACCTCTCTTCTCTGTTATGATCGATCCTCTCCTTCCCATTACTGGTTTGGCTAATATTTTCATATCCATCCAGCAAACCTTCAGATGTCTATGAAACCAAGTATACTCTACGAAACTAGTATTCTATAAGTTTTTTGGCTATTTTTACCAG
This sequence comes from Troilus luridus, assembly GCA_964056705.1. Lineage (NCBI taxonomy): Eukaryota > Metazoa > Arthropoda > Insecta > Hemiptera > Pentatomidae > Troilus > Troilus luridus. The sequence goes on along the minus strand of OZ057413.1, from coordinate 118,096,295 downwards.
CTCATTCTCATATAAACTGCATTCAAAGTTCTGAAACAAGTCATTTCGTTCTTCCAGATGTCTGGTCGGAAGGATTCCGTCATCTCGGATGTGACCCGGACGGCAGACGAACTTCCGTCACTCATCGCCAAACTGACGACGAGCACCGTGATCTGGAATGGCGAAGACTCCTTCTATCCTTTCTCCAGAGTCCTCAGGATCAGGGTACTTCAGGTAACTTGGAACTACTCCATTGCAAATTGTATAACTGAGAGTAATTATTTTTTTAAATCAAGATAGCGGGTTATACAAAGTTACAAATAAAAGTGTAATTAATTTATTAAATATTTTGTATTTTAATATCCCAATAGATCGTTTGCGGGATTTCGGTATTGGTGATGGGAGCTGTCGCTTGTATTGAAGAAAAGGGAGATATGACAAACTTGGCACTAGGAGTCCCGGCAGGAATTCTCACAGTTATAGCAGCTGGTAAGTTTAATTTTATTAGTTTGCTTTCTTTATCTTTCTGAATAATGTTGCGGAACCACATCACAAATATTTAAAGCGTTTATCTCTAAAAAGTGGATTGTCTCATAATATGAAATAATCTAATGAAGTTGATGATTAAAGTAAACAATTGAAGACGAAATACAATTAACACAAAACTTGAACAGGAATTTCCCTACAATAAAGTATTGTAGAACCCTTGATTGTTTTTAGCTTTAGAAATCCATTTTCATCAGGCTATTTCAGTCATCGCTCAGCTGAGATAAAGAAATATAATGACGATCCATGATCCATAATTGCTTTTCCCAAGAAGCTGTAATAAAATTGATGATTATGATCGTCAAACCCTTGATTACAAGAGCTGTTAACCAGATCCTTTCTGGTCTGGAGGTCTTTGAGCACATGAACGTCTATTAAATTATGGTTATAGGATAGAAGGAATTAAAATATTTTTCTTCTTCTTTCCTCTTAAGTTAACAGTTAAAGTTACAAAACATCGAATACCGTTAAAAAGTTTAAATAAGTTCCAGGGTGTTGTAAAAGGGAGGGGGATTATAAATTCAAAGTCAATATAGGAGTCAACAAAATAAAGTAACAAACGAGTAAAAGTTAGACAGTGAATAAAAATTAGTTTTACAACATTCGAGATTCCGTTTTTAACATTCCAAACTTTATCCAGTTACGTTAAAGTTGCTGGAAGAATTTCATCCGATATGTTTCCTAGTAAGTTCCTTTAATTCTGGAAATACCAACCGAGTCTCAGAATTGCGAACTGCTTGTAAGTTCTCTCTTTTAACAAAAATTTCATCAATACTATATTATTTATTTGGTTTCCTTAAACTGGTAGAATCAAGTTAGTTCTTCATTCAAGGAGAAAATGTAAGATTTAACTCAGATATATTGAAAGCCAGGACTTAAGAAAAAACATTATAGCTAGTATATTACCAATGTAATAACTTTAACGTCGTTGGATTGGATGTAAAACGACGAAAATTTTGATCTCAGTTTGATTAATCCAATATTATTTCTTTTTAACTCGCCTGTCATACAAATTTATTTGTATAGGCAAATCAGTTTTATATTGTATATGATGTATAATAAAACCAGTACAATTTAAGAAAAATATTTTTTAAGCCAGGCTTCTTTTATAATATATGTATATATATTCGCCCGTTTAATTAATAAAAACAATTTTACTAGTTAATCTCAACCGTTGCCATGAAACCATATTCAGCATATTGTATTTTTTCTGGTGGTACAACTAGTGGAGAGTCAGGGCCTCCTTTTCAGCTTATTGGTATTGAACATATTAAGAGAGTATATTCAATGCAATTCCCCATTCTAAACTCGTACCATTAAACCTTCTCATGATCACATAGAAATTTGGAAGGGTAATAGTTTTTTAAACCCGTATTTTCAAGTTTCGGGATAAAAGGCATGAGTTAAGTATCTTTAAGTTCGACATTATATCTTTGGCTACAGTTACATTTCCCTTTTTGTATTAGCGAAATTACGCTATTATAATATATTTTTTTCATTTAATTTGGAAAAAGTAAAAAGATAAATCTATTTCGTCCTGCTTTATTAATTTAATTAAGTAAATCTCAGATCATTGGGCTCTTTTTTACACAATTTGGAGGGTAATCAGTTCTCCCTAAAGACTTAATCCCATTGTTAATGGTTTATTTATTTAATTTTTTTCTCTTTTTACAACTGTGGTAGCCTAATCCCCAAAAAACATATAGTCAGAAAGAAAAGCTATTAAAGAGAGATATAGTATAATCCGCAGGAAGCCGACTGGGTAGGCAGGGGGTTTGGAATTGGGTCATGAATATGTGGAAGCTCTGGCGCTCTAACTGTAGTTATAATATTTTTCTATATATTTCACTCTCTGCGAGTTTTCCCTCTAATATTGTTCAGTTATGTCGCAGAATATGAGGAAATAGAGTCTATATTATATACTGAAAATCCCTCAAAAGTAATAAACAGATAAATTCTGACCAGAGCCGAAGAGTATATATCACCGTCCAATGACTTCGGCAATTCCAAATCCGGCACTTATTAGACAAATTACAGCTTGGTGTAGTGGAAGTTATTGTCCCGATGGTTGACTTCATGCTAGGTAATTTTTATGCCACGATCTTATAGGTTTTGTAATCTATAAATTTGGAATGGAATTTATATCAGATTCTAATACCAAAATTAGTACAAACTGGCTCGGTTAAATATCCTACTTTACTTATTGTTTATTGATAATTATTTGGAGCCGAAAAACGCTATTAAAAAAGTAGTGCATGCTATGGAAGAGATTGGCCATTCATGCTGTAAAATAAAATCATCATACATCTCCGATCTCCTTAAATTCAAAACCTCGGTCCAGTCCCGTAACACCCGATCTCGGCTCTCAGACCTATATCCCACCGAAAGGCAGCTTTTGATAGAGCTTTCCTTATCCGATCCTCGTCCCTTTATAACTCTATACCATCTTTCTTTCGTCGTTCCAATAATCTTTCAACATTCAAATCCCGTATATTCATTCACTTTATGTCCTTACGATTCTCAAAAAATTGGAGATAACATACCCAGTTTTAAGATTAAAATAATCTAACTAATAAATGAATGATGTGTTTTTATTTATATATAAGTATATTTATATCATTATTTATATATATTTATATTATTGACGCTTCACTAATCCAGTCAGATATTTTTAAAAACAAGTTAGATTAGTTGATATTGTTCATATTTTTGTTTCACTTTCTGCTTTGTTTTTTTCTACTTGACATTGTAATTTGCATACATATATAATTATCTATTGTTTTTCTATATATAATTATTGTAATCTTATTTCTGTTATTTTATATTTCTTGTACTGTGTTTTTTTTTCTTATTCTTTAAATGTTATCACTGGATCTAATTAATTTTTTTCTCATTAATTCTTTCTCATTAGTTATCTTAATTGTAATAATTAATCGAATGCAATTGAATTATACTCTAAGACATAATAACATGTATATTAATACTAATGTTATTCTAAAGGGACTTATCCTAGAATAAATAAATACTTTATTATTATTAAAATTATGCATCGGTTTCCTGCAAAACGTGAGATCAAGATTCATATCCGAAAATAACATTATGATTAACAAGCTTTATTAAGATGAAATAAGGCGCGATCCCAATGAATTTTCATTTGAGAAATACACACATTATTTCCACTTTAATTTATTTGTTCTAGGTTTAAATGCTCCAGGTACTTAAATTATTCCAATTGAAGTATTATAATCTTCTTATTATATGGAACATTTTGAATGTTTCTGTCCATATATATTTTTTTTATAGTTATTGATTTCGAAGCATATTTAGCTACCGAAATTTGTCACCTTATTATTATAATATTTTTAGCATTCACGCCTCATACAAATCAGCATTCTTAATTTTGCCAATAAGAGTTAAAACACAAAATTTCTTAATAAAAGATGCGTTTAGGATCAAATGCAAATTACTCTAAAATTTAAGTAATTAACTTTTTCACTTTTTCCAATAGTTTAGTAAAACAATTTGTCTGGTTCTAAAGTTTTGGGAGCATAAAGCATTGCTTGATTAAACTAGCGATAAAGCCAATTTTTGAAATATGGAGTTATCCCTTTTTGATCCGGAACGCCTCATAAAACGGATATACGATTTAGCAACAATACCCAAAGCAACTTAATTGTTATTAAGGTTATCATTGAAATAATAATATTGTACATGACTGTATATTCGTGTGATGGGAAGATCTTATCTTAATACAAATGTTTGCTATGTTGATTGTTGAATCAATAAATCAACACGCGTCCGTGCTTCGTGGCTATTACCATTGAAGATATAGACAATTGATTTTCTTAATTATTTATGTTTTAAAAATTACAAGTTTTTCTTTAATAACAGCAATAAAAATTGCAGGTTCCGTTTGTTAATATTAAAAAGTGATAAGTTATAAATTATAATTGGTTTGGTTTTGGTTGTATTTGAATTTTTAACCAGATATTACAGTTTAAACCCATTCTAGACCAAATTAAAGCGCCATGAAAAACTATCTATTTTGTGTTATTTTGCTTAGTTTTACTTATTGATTACTTAATGCATCTTATTTTAAGAATTCCAAATATAAATGAGTATTTTATTAAGTAAATCTTTTTTTTGTTCTTTTTTTCTTGAGAGTAATTGTGAAGATTCCCCCAAGTTCTTTGAATTCCTCTGGCGTTTAATTATTTTCTTAAATTTACATAGTCCTGCAACACTTAAATTGTTTCTCTTAGTTATTTCAACATTCCCTTCTTCTTTTACGAGTAATTTCTAGTTCCTTCCATCTTTAATACGATTATTACTCTTGAGCGCTATGCAGATAACATTGGATTATCCTAATTGCATTCAAATAAATATTCTACAACATAATTTTAGATTATGATGTTGAAGTTTAATACTCAATAATTTAATTATTGGCTTCGATTTTCTGTTGATACATGCAACAGTTTTTAAATTAAAATTGTATTGCCAATGTTACTTATTTTATTATAATTTTATTCCTTTGGGTAATCATTTTTAAAGTTGTCGGTTTTAGTTTTTTTTTTTTTTAATATAGCACGCTCTGCGATATACGGGAATATATTCGCCCTCCTAAGTCCGATATCCCGCCTCTTAGCGGTTGAGCCAGACTCGATAAAATTTTATTACAGGATATGAGAAATTTTATAACCCCGTAAGAAGAAAAAGTTAGAGATAGGTAGCTCTATTTCGCATTGCGTTGTCGATCCTTTAAATATCAACTGTTGGTTTATTATAGAAAGGAGATTATAACATGACTATTGTTGAAACATATTTAAAAAGACAAATATGTTATATTTGTTTACGTATTTAAAAGAAAAGATTACCGAAGAACCTGGCTGTTTTGAAGAGGCAGAAAAAGATTTACAGGAGCTGGAGGTTACCTACGAGGATGTTTTGGTCGGAATCCGTCTCAGGATGAAACTGGATGTTCACATGGGTTTTCAAGAAATACCAAAGCGGAAGACGGGAATGAAGTGGACGGAAGACAGAAAGCAGCGCCGGGGACGAATGAGGGAATGCCAAGAAGAAATACAAAAAAGATTGTCGAAATGATGTAAGCCAATACGAAACAAATAGGTTATACGTCTATTCTACGTATAAAATATTTGGAGTTATGTAAATGTTGACGTTATTTTGATAGATTGGTTTATATAAACATACGTTACCAATAGTTCGGAATCCATTCCTAAAATACTATATAGACTCTCTTATTATGAAATATGACTGTAATTTAACAATAAAGAATAATTACAAGAATAATGTATATACTATCATAGGAACCTTGTAGGGGGCATTACTTAAACACTAAGATGGTTCCTAAGGCGTTTTATAAATTGGGAAATCATCGATGTTTGGAAGTCATTATTCCACTGACTTCCTTAATTTTGAAATCGAATTGGAGGAACTCACCTTGCTTCATTTTAACACAAGTTGTCGACCAGATTAGACAGTTAACAAAAGAGAGGGAATACTATTTATAACATGATGAATTCTCAATTGCACCAGAAAATGCCTTGAAAAACTAGGTAATAATAAAACAAAGCATTCCTGGTACCGTATCTTTATTATTCAATACTCTGAAAGACACGATTCTCCACACACTAGAAATAGAATTGGCAATCTATAGAATCTTCAATGATTTACAGGTCAAAAAAAGACAAGGTCACCTCTTCATCAGTCACACCTATCTGCCTGCTCTCAATGCTCTAAAATTTCGTAGAAACAATTCAATAAATGACTTATTTGTATTATGAGGGACAGCGACTTAATATCTGATCATCAATTAACATTCTGAACACAACGCCCAATCATTCATCAATTTTACAGCTCATTTACTCATATACTTACCTATATTATGATGACACTGTAGCAGGAATCGTGCGCTTCAAGAGTTTTTCTCAATGCACCCAATTATCCGATACAGTCTGGTGTTAATGGTTTCTCCTCAAATTTAAGACAATACTCCCTGATCTTCGCTATATTACTTTTCACTAATTGTTTTATTTTTTTATCTTATTGCTACAATCAAAAGTTTCGACCATTAACCCAGTAATAGAAGAAGTCACCAATACCTCTGGATCAGTACTTGGTCCACTTCTATTCATCGTATATAAACTCGCTAAAGTTTGGAATTTTAACAGAGGCTTGGGTATACGTCATAACATGTTTAACAACACACCTCACATACCTTACAGTGCCTATTGAAACTTTATGACTGATGCAAACTGAAAAATACTAATCAAGTCGAATCCAACATATTTACTCACAAGGAAACTGTCATCCCTTGTACTTATATATAACTCCTTACCTTAGTATCACAAAGTTGTATGATACACATATATTAAAATGAGAAAAACGAAATCAAAGATTCTGAGTATTTCTTTATTTTTGGTCTTTGGATGATGGATTTTTTGAAGATCTATGTATAGTTTTCGACCCAAGGAACCATTTGGTTTCAAAATCTCTGATTTTTCAATTTTGTAACATACTTACATAATTGGTTTACATTGTAACATAATTGGTTGTAATACGAAGGTAGCGAACTATTGATACATAATTCGTACTTCTTATTGAAATTCGACAAAAGATCGATAAAGGGCTCACAAACCATAGACAAACTAAAAATACTTAAGTCTAAAACTAAAACTAATTTCTATAAAGATAATCAATATTGACATCTAGACAGAAATTGAGATCTTGTATTTATTAATACAACGTAAGTTACTTACCTTAAGCAATTGTGGATTTACGTTTCATAGATATGGGAACAGATACAAAAAAAAAAAAATTGTTAAAAGGCCACTATAAGCGATTTCACAACAACTTACCAATCCATGGTATTGGTCATAACCAACAAAGCATTGGCCATAACCACCATGCTTGATTACCATCGATGGCGGTTGAGAAGAAGCTGGTTGAGGGAACTCTTTTTATTTTTGTGTATCATCTCCAATCCTTTCAGAGTAAAAAAAATAGTAAAACATTTGTTAAGCTATTTGTTATTCATTTCAAGCATTTTCGATGAGGTTTTGTTTTACTTAGTATATAGTTGGTAAGAAAAGAATGCAAACTTTTACACTCTCAGAAAGTAAAATTTAAATTAACAAATTGTTATTAATAAATAAATAAAAATATTTAAAAAACCCTCATTTTGAACAGTTTTATTGAACCTCAACCTCCACCGAAGATTATGGTTCAGAATAATTCTTGAGTATTTTTATCCCAAGGTAGAGAGGGGGGGGGGTGAGGAGAGGAGAATCTGATTTTAATAATGAATTCGTTATCGAGAATATTTAATTTCACTACATCGATTTCACTTCTATTTATTTATTGTTATTTATTAGATATCTAAAACGGCAGAACTCCCAACCTTACTTTTTGTTCGGAATTTAGTAATAACATTTATGGTTTGGGAAAAACTAATAACTTCATTTGTAACTTTTGGAATAACTTTCGAAGGGATTCTTTCCTCAAGCTAAATTGGCTTAAACTTTGTAGAAGTTCTTAATTTCGCTGGGTTCATTGAAGTGTCTAAAAACTTAATATTCAAATTATTGAACGTAAGTTCTGGTAAAACAACACCGTGAATGTTCTTTAGGCCCTATATTTTTTAATTAATTGCGTTATAGAGAAGACTTAAGGAAGTTTTTAATGATTTTGTATGTGCCGTTTCGACCTTGGGGTTTATAGAACTACTTTTTTCAATTGTGGCGCTTCCGCTCTTGGCTTAGAGAACAAAATACTACATAAAACACATAACTAACATTTGTTCAGGTGCTTTGATAACTGGCTGAAATGCTTCTTTATTTGCTACACAGTGTTCTAAAATAAACAGACCTGTTGAAAACTGCACCTAAAGTTCGTGAGATAACCATGGCTGCAACCGATTTTATGAGTTAATTTATACTCAAATTCCGTCATGCTTTCTCTTCCTGGATGATCTCGTCAATTATTCTGTGGTTTGGTAAGAGAAACATGAGTGCCGTTCATATTGATAAGAATGAATAGATTATAATTATAAATTCATCATAGTAAATAAATATAAATGTAAAAAGCACTATGATATATTTCTTCAGATCAGAAATTTGCCAAGTTAACAACGATTCGTTTGGACAATAAGTTGCCGCTTGAGGATTGAGTTAGAGGATAGAAGTTGGCTGGCCACAAGCTGCTTCGTTAAGAATGCTCCGATGATTCCAATATCCGCGTTTGGAAGGACTCCTCTCGGCCGTTCCAATGGCCAATCATCTCAATAACCGTCAGAGGGATTTCATTTTACCCATTTTTTTACCTTGTTACAATTATAAATCACAAAAACACAAATGAAAACAAACCATGAAGAGGATTTTACTAACTATTACTTCATGTCGTGTTAAAAAAAATAATGCTTTCTTCAATGTTTTTTGTTCCGTATATGCTTTAACTAACTTCTTCAGTACTAAAATGTAGATCTATACAGATCAGCTAGCTTTAATGGTGTAACAAAACCTGAAGCCGAAACATCTGGTTTCATAATAAAAATATATTATAATAACCGAAAAACCATCTAGTTATTCCTATAACAGTCCAAGCTTTTACATCAATAATTAATTTTTTTTTAAATACAAAAAATTAATTATGTAATTTTCTTTTATATTACAGGAAACTGAAGAACTATAACTAATCAATGGCTACTGAGGAATCCTTTAAGCCATTGTCTTTTAAATCTTCTTAAGCGAAGATCTAAGTTACGGATAGGAGGAATGAGAAAGAACAAGAGGATCTGTCGCCGAGTGATATCTTGTGTATTTGCCTGATAGTCTGATCCGAAATAAACCAAGGGCATTTAAAATTTTTCTTAGAGTAGTATTGCTTATATCTTGTGTTTATATGCGTGTTTCGCGAATTCCCAAAGTTCCATACGTTCAAATAAATATTATTGTAGTTGTGCAGATTAATATTGTGTAAGCCTAGTGAAGGTCTGTAGTCCAGAAGATTTGATAGTTGTATGTATCGTCTATAAGATTTGATCTTCTCCATGAGACAGATCACAGAAAAAGTAATAGAAAAATGCAAGGAGTTAACCGTGTGCTTTGTAGACCTCACAAAAGCATTTGACAAAATAAAGAAAGAGGACATCCGCAAGGCTTTAACAGAGAGAGGCATTAACAAAGGACTAATGCTGGCAATAATGAGTCTCTACAGGAACACCCGAAATGTAGTGAGGACATCCAATTGTTACTCCAAAGAGTTCACAACCAAACTTGGTATAAGACAGGGTTGCAGCTTGAGCCCACTTCTCTTTATTCTGGTCCTTGATTCTGCTATATCTCAGGCCATACCCCGGATGAGAAGTTTCCATCTGGGATTTAGGTACTTGAATAAAGTTACCTACTCCTTGATGGTCTTTGCTGATGATATGGTAGTCCTTGCCAACAACGATAGAGACCTAATATACAATATCAGGGTTCTTCAAGATGAACTAGAGAAGATCAATATGGAAATAAACCCTGGCAAAACAAAGGTTATGAGAATTGGCAGGATGCCTCACCGAAAAATGAGAGTCTTAAGAATTAAGGACAAGCCCATCGAACAGGTGAGAACCTTTAAATATCTGGGAGCACACCTTGATGATAATGGAGTCATGGACAATGAAATCCGGGAGAGGGTCGACTCAGCTGGTAAATTGTTCCATGCAATAAATAAAAGAGTTTTAATAAATATTAAAACCTTTAATATTTAATTTCACAACCTCTAACAATACAACCCATGAAGGATCTTAGACTCAATACAAGATAAAGGCCTGCTAATCTTAAAAGTGTTTTAATCAATAAGCATAGAAACTCAGCGCTCTACCACTCAACTGCCCTACTCTCTTAATATTTAATTTAGCTATTTCCATTTAAGTGAGTAATTTTTAAATAAAATAACAATGCGGCCATTCTTGAACGTTTGGGGTAGGAAATAATGCTATACCTAAAGCACAAATGTTTACTCTGTTCTATAAAAAAAAAATTATATAAACTGCAGGTTTTATTTCGAACGTAAATTCTGTTATTCAAGACGTAGAGGTCTGTTTAAATCCACCCTGGGGTGCGATTTTCAAAGTACTAATGAAGATTTCTTTACCGTAACTTCGACCGTAAACCCTGCTCGTGTAAATCAGCTTTTAGAAGTTAGTAGCTCTTATTTTTAAGTTGTATTATTAAACTCGATCCTGACGGAGTTATTTGTCACTATTTGAATCCGAAATTATAACTTAGTTACTAAAAATTTATATGATTTCTTGTTTTTTTACTCTTTTTATCGATTAATACAGTGTCGATAAGGAAAGGAGTGTTCTTTAAGGCCTGTGTTTGATAACTTTTAGTTGATGCCGAAGATTCTGGATTTAAATACCATTGATGGCAGACTTTTATTTACCTGTACGGAGGATCCTCTCCTGTCTCTCCTGGGGCTCACCTGACATCTATAAAAGTGGATACTATGTAGGGAAAATCTGGCGTTTGAGCGTGATGTAGGACAATTCATCTACATGCACAATAATTGTTCAAAAACGGTACTGTCTGTCTCACGTACTGAACCCAAGACCCTTTATGAGTTGTAGTGACAAAGGCTTATATTTGATGAAATATACTATGCTAAGGCATTGACTGTAAAGGCTCGAGGTTATGTTTTGGCTTTATTCATATCTATAGTAAATCCGAGTTGGTTCTTACAATGTTCGAGTATGAAATACGAAAGACAAACTGGAAAATTCAATTCATGGTAAGACCGACAGAAAAAAAGACCAAGGTTTAAAAGGCACGATTAGTGATTATGGAAATTTCTAGCTGTTTATGTTTTTAATTTGGTCGTAAAAATTTATAAGTTGAGTAGATGTAGCTTATTTTGCCACTAGCTGTGAGTGAACCCTTGTCAAGAAGTTTATTGGGATAAGCCGTTGAGTTAAAAGCGAAGAAGGCTACCTCAAGAGTTTTGAAGAGTTTCTCTCTCCCACAACTTCACTTTTCCTTAGTCATTATAACTTGTCAAGGGAAGGAGACGTAATGAATAAATCAAATCGGTTTTAAAAGAAGTGAATATAAATACTGAAGTAGATTAAAAGCAAAACATATACCACTTACATTTTTTTTTCTTTTGGAGCTCTTATTCAAAACGTGAATTAGAGTTTATATTGATAGAATTTATATTGATTATATATAATGTTTAATTTTTTAAAATATCAATTATCAAGTTATTATCTTTGATACTAAATACATTATCACTTTATAAAACCGTTACTATGTCATGTAAAACTTTAACGAACCACAATATTGACTTGCCAGTGCAGAAATTTGAAGTTTCGAAGTTTACCAAAAACATTAATTTTAGTTTTTATCATTATTATTTTTTTTTCAAATGATCTGAAATTTAAACTATGATATTGTTCAAAAGAATATCGAATCTTGGTAATTGGCCGTGAATGAACCGTTTACATTTTTTCTTTGTGTTCAAAAAGGGTCAAGCCATATGTATTAATTAATACATTTTTTATACCTTTGAGGTAGTAATTGAAATTAAATTTCTTTTAGAGTGCCATTGAAGGGAAAAGGCAGGTGGTAATTACGATTTCCGAGAACTCTTTTTATTCGATATGTGATATTAGTCTGTTGCTAAATTAAAAAAAAAACTAGTTTAATATACTTCGTTCGGCATACGGTTTATCATTTTTATTTTTTATACGTGACTGGAATTGTACAACTTTTAGCAGGGCGTTGAGATTTTTTAAAAATAAATTTAATATTTGCTATAGCTCTTCAAAATCATTTATTTGATTTAGAAAAGTGGTTCTATAAATGGCAAATCAGAATAAACGCCTCAAAATCGAGCCATGTAAGCTTCTCTCTGTCCAGCAGTCAAAATTGACAACGACGAAGTACCTTCCAAAAGTTATCTCGGAATATACTCGGACTATACTTGGACAAAAAGAGAATGGAACGTGCAAACAAAATAAAAAAGACAAGAACTGACAAGACTCCACAAACAACTATCACATCTTCTGGACTACAGATCTTCACTTGACTTACCAAACAAACGACTTATCTATAATAGTACACTAAAACCTATTTGGACATACGGAGCAGGACTTTAGGGTCCAGCTAAACAAGTCCACATACACAATATACAAACAACACAGTCCATAATTCTCAGAAAAATTGTTAATGCACCATGGTATATTTTGAATCACACCATACACGACATCAGCATTCCCACTATAAAAACATATATTCATAGCAAATACATAACATTCCACTCATCTACACAAAATCACCCAAATCCACTCGCTCTTCCGCTTTTCTACTCCCTGTTATCTGGACTTGGTAGGAAAAGATTAAAAATACATTGGGCAACAGACCTACTCAACTATTGACATTTCCATTCCAAAACTTGATGTTCCATTAGAAAAGCAAAGAGATTAAAACTTGGATCAAATTTTCTGGATGCCCAATCGCGCAGATGCAATTGAAACTTAAATAATAAATAAATAATAAAATTTAATTATTTGAAATAATCAATCGAGTTTGGAGATTAAGAGGGCGGCCCCGTCTCAGGTGGCTCTATAATGTGGAAGGTGACCTGAAGGCAATGGGTATAAACTGCCAGCGGTTTATACTAGGTGCTTTGCAAAGTTCAGATAAAGAAGAAGAAAACGTGGAAAGCATATCTTCAGAATAAAACTTGAGTCAATATCGCCTAGCCAGAAACAATTGCAGAAGAGTGGTTCATCAAGCAAAAAAAGTGGCATGGGAAAGGTTAATATTCGAAAAAGCCTTTACGAAGACCACCGTGAAAGCATTAAGAGTTTCTGGCGTAAAGTGAAGACACTGAGAGGTAAAAGAAATAAGCCACTGAGAAACGTCAAAGACTCATGCGGCAAGATTATTACTGAAGGGGAGAAAATATTGGAACGATGGAGACAGTTCTATCAGATTCACTTTTCTGACAGAGAAGCTCTTAACTCAGGAGAACATCTGATTGGAAATAATATCCTGGAGAGTCTGGAAGTCATTGAGGAGGATGAGGTTGAATACGCCATCATAAAAATTAAAAGAGGCAAAGCAGCAAGGGACGGCATAGCTCCAGAACTACTGAAATTTGGAGGTCAAGAGCCTTTAAAATTTCTCCAACAATTCCTCCAAGAAATATGGAACACAAAAGTCCCTAAGGATTGGGAGTTCAGCATTATTATTCCGATTCACACAAAAGGTAGCTCCACTGAATGCGAGAACTATAGACCAATAAGCTTGCTTCGGTGGAATACAAGCCATACACCTCAATCCTAGAAAAGAAACTTAGGCTTGCAGTTGAGAACCAAATAGAGAGGGAACAAGCAGGATTTCGCCAAGGGAGACCGACTCAAGATCACATTTTCGTATTACGATTTATCGCAGAAAAGCATTGGACAGAAATACGAATGTATACATGGCTTTCCTTGATCTAAAAGCACCATTTGACTCTGTCCCTCGATGAGAAATAAGGGATGCTTTGGCGGCTAAAAATGTGCCAGAAGATCTCATCACTGCAATTAAATCAGCATATGAGGCTGCGAAAGGAGTAGTGAGGATCCACGGAAGGGAGTCCAAATCTTTTCCCATAGAAAGAGGTGTGAGGCAGGGCGACAGCTTGAGTCCTCTTCTATTTATATTATTTATGGATAAAATCCATAAAATATGTAAGCGCCGTACTGCCTGGGCGGTCATCGGCATGTGGAACTTAAGAAATGTTATGTTTCTAAGCCTATTGTATGCCGATGACATAGTATTGATTGCAGACACGAAAGACAAACTACAGCAAGCCCCGGTGGAATGGGAGGAAGAACTCATCCGCAAAGGAATGACAATAAAAGCAAGGTACTAGTAGTATCAAGAGAGGAACACGAGGACGTCCAGCTGATCTGTAACGGGGAGGTACTTGAAGTTGTGGAAGAGTACAATTGTACTTGGGGACAATCATTAGCAGCAGGGGAAGATTTGCCTTCAAAAGCCAACCAGGTTTACTACCCTATTTGCAACAGTATAGTTGGGCATAGGGAGGTTGGAAAGGAAACCAAAATGCACATCTACAAATCAGTTTACCTCCCAACCCTCACTTATGGAAGTGAAAGCTGGGTTATGGTGGGCAAACAAGCTAGTCGAGAGACAGTGGCGGAGATGAAATTCCTGCGGAGAGTCGTTGGAAAGACCGCATCAGGAATGAAATTGTCAGAGAGGAGCTGAAAGTGGTCGAGCTGAAAAATTCCATAAAAAGCTGACAGCTAAAGTGGTTTGGCCACGTTTGTCGGATGGACGAAGAGAGAGAGCCAAGGAAGGTCATGGAAGCTAGACCCACTGGGAAGAGGCCGAGAGGCAGCTGCATTGGGTGGAGGCTCCTCGACGCTAGCAATGGCATAAGAGGAAGTCAAAGAAGAAGCTTTGTAACGAATGACAGAAGAAATTAGCAGAGGCCAAGGTTCTCCAATTCTCCAAGTACTGTAGACCCCAGTATTAAATAAATAAATCGAGTATGGAAATAAATGAAAACTTCTTAAAAACATTATCATCAACGCTTATATTCCTTTTTTAACATTATTATATTATATTCCCCTTTCTTCCACACCATATTTTGGAACTAACTCCCACCTATTAGCCACCATGCTTCTTTCTCTATCAAAATTCAAATCCATGCTTTTCAATGCTTTTCCTACATCACTTTAAATCCCAAACAAATGCTCCTTAATCAGTTATGATTATTATCTCATATCCACCAGAATCCACTGATGGCTTTCACTTATAACGATGTTTTTTTTTAATATATGAGCGTTTAGTAACTGTTTTCTCGTAATTCTTGTTACTTTAGATTTTTATTTTTATTTCTTGACCAAAACATATATTTTAGTTTATATTTATTTTCAAGTACTTTTTTATATGCTGTATGATTCTTATTATTTATTCCCTTGGCCAGATTTAACAAAGAACAAAATAAAATATCACATACCTCTGGAATTTCAAACTTTTTGAACACATTTTCAGTACCCGAAAAATATTATAATTAATATTATTTTTGGAAGTAATATTAACTTTAATTGAAGTAATTGACTCTGGCGGTGGCAGAAGCGATCCCAAGCGAATACAAGCGAATCCCATTGAATATTTCAAACTGTGGATATGTTCTAGCGAAGTTTGTAACTGGACATCGTTAGTTGAGTCAGTCCAAGTTCCAGGTTGGACTTGGGTGGCTCTTATTGCTTCGTTTAAGTTTGACAATGCTAATATCTGAATTTATTTTAGTCAATTTTCGATGTTAAATAGTTAATTAGTTGTAAAACATCTAAAAGCATAAGAAAAACAGTTATTAATAAAAATTACTAAAAAATTAATTAATAATCCACAAACTTCACAGGGGGATTATTGCCATTCTCTAGTTTTGCTAAAAGATATATTTATATTATATTTGAATCTTGGTCATTAACGACCAGGCATTAAAGTAAGATCTAAACATAAAAAATGGGATTTCTTAGGAAAATTGAGGGGAAAACAAGATGAGACCGAATTCGCAACTCGATCATCAGAACATGCCTCGGAGTCAGTAGTAAATGTCGTTGAAGAAAACCGTGTAAGATGGTTTGGAGATGTTCTAAGAATGGAATGCGACAGGCTGGGCAAGATAAGATACGAGGCTAAGGTTGATGGAAGAAGACCCTGACATACCTCGGAAGAAGCTGTTAAGGAAAGCTTCGCGAAGAGAAACCTGGAATGGAATAGAAAAAGAGAAATGGTAGAGGATCGTACGGTGTGGTCCGGGCTGTACAGAAGGAAACTTCACACTGCGTGAGCGATATAGAGGATGGAAGATGGACTATGATGATATTCTTAATATATATTTTTTCTGTTCATTCATTTAATAAAAACCAAAACCGAATAAGGCCCCAAAAGAACACGATCTTTTTTTTTATCTTAGTAAAAATAATTATGCCCTTACGGTAAGTTATCTGTTCCCTTGGTTATGAATATACATTACAGATATTTTCATATCATAATTTTATTTTATTTTCCCTTGAGTATATCTGGATTAGCTAAACCAACATTTTACAATAGCAAACCGCAATATCTTGTCTTCCTTCCAATTTATATAATAGATTATTTCTTATGATTTAAAAAAATATATATTTGCTATTCTATTAAAGAGATTCCATTAGCCGGATTGAATGGAAGAGCACTTGATCTGAAGACGCTTTCTTCTGTGTCCACTCCCAGCTGGCGACGTCCCATGAATATTTTAAAGCGATGTTTTATCCATCAACTTCTTAAGGAACACTCTCCAATACTCCAATTTGTGTTTATCAATATTGAAGGTTAAAGAAATGTTTAACTGTGTACCCACAGTAAAATAGTATAGTGAGGAAGAAATTGTGATTAGCTGAAAACGAATATGGGTACATTTTAATTAATAATGTTATTAATTTTATAATCTACAAATAAGATGATGCTAAAAAAGGGAGAAGGCGAAATATGATTTGGGGTAAGGCGAAGTATGATATAGATAAGAGAGGGAATGCGTTTGAATAAGTGGAGAACTTATTTAAAGTACTGATTTTAAAATCATAATAATAAATAAAATAATTCAAGAGGACATAAACACGCGATTTAAGGAAATTAACGCCTTTTTCGGGCTCAACATTACATATCAATTACCTTTTTTTTTTATACTTAAAAATCTATAATAATATTATCCTCAAAATAAAATAAAATTTAAAACTTTTTCAAGAAAATAATAGATAACGAATTAAAAATTAATTGAATCGAAATAACAATCCATTAGAAGGTTATTGACGATTATAAACAATTATCTACAAAGGTGGTGTTATAGTTGATATTAATTTTATCGAATCCCTTACTGTATAATTTAGGGGAGCTACCTACATTTCTTGATAATGTATCTGTGGAGATAAACCAGAATTTTTTTTTTTTTTTTCTAGACAACCTTGGGTCATAAGGGTTAAGTGGTATGAATATTATTTTGATATTAAAAAAAATATAATTTCGCCAAGTTAAGGGTAAAGAGTTCAAGTCCACAACCTTTATCCAAGAAAGAGTACACTCTATTCCATCCACTGGACCCAAAATCCTTCCTGGGTTTTAGTGGTACAGGTTTTTTTTTTTTACTGTATCAACAATTACTGTTTCGTTAATTACAGTGGTTCTTGAAATTTATTTAAAGGAATTCTGCACCATCTTTTAGGGTTCAAGTAGACAGCCAGTTCTCCTCTAATGTCAATACAACTCTAAGATATAATTATCAAAATTATAGACTTTCGATTTTGACAAATTTACTGTTACCAAGTTATTTCGGTAGTGATTTTTATAAGTTGTTTCTAAAGACAGAAGTTATCTTAAAACATTACTTATCTTTAAGCTAAAAGTTTTATGAATAAATAAAAAGGAGGATTTTGAGTACTCCGTTCTCTCTTAACAGTTATTGTCACTAGCCCAGAGAGTAATATACATTTCTCGTTGAACCATTGGGTTAGCCGTGAATATTAAGTGGTTTCCATCCCGCTAATCTAATGTCCCGGACAAAGAATAGGCCACCGTTTTTATAGAACTATTAGTATGGAAATTGGATAATTCGTTCCATTCTGTCATAGAGGGCATTGTGCACGCGGACAAAGGGAGCCGCAATTAGAAAATGCTAAGCAGATTACCTTTTCGTTAAGCGACTTGAAAGAAAATGCCTCGGGAAACTGTGATAGCAAATTTAATCATTGTAACCTCAACAGTTGAAATATTTATAATTTTAAAAGCAATACGGTGTAGGATGAGGGATTTTGTTCCATAACTAACCAGGAGAATTAAAGTTTAGGACGTGATACTCCCGGATTTTATGTTCTTGTTAATTACTAAACCATTTTCTGATTGAGGACTTACTGTTTTCAAGCGCAATTCTATCCATATGCAAAATGCATTAATACAAACATATATTTATCTTAGAACTATAGGCAATAAAGATTTAGGTCGCGCTATTTGGCCATATTACAATGATTGCTTGCACGACCTCAGACAGCAACGGTTTCCATGGTTCAGCTTATAGTTTATTAAATAACCAGTCCCACTGTTCAAGGTCAGTTGCAAATCGGTCTAGATCCACGGATCGTTTACTTATTTTTGCTTAATAGACATACTATCAACTACAGAGGGCTATTTGTTATTTTGAAAAGCCAAAATACGTTTCCCGAAGTTCCCTACGTAGGGTAATCTCTCATAAGCCCAATCTCAAGAGTTGGCTCTACTAGGACGAATATATTCTAGTACCCGAGGGGTGCAAGGGTGCTTTAGAGACACCTAGACTAGGATTCGACTTATAACTTTGACACTTAAAGTTTCGAAGTCGATATCGCGTATTCCAAAAATGTCCAAGCCGGCTAAGAGCTTCGTAAATAAACACAACTTTACAAGCTCAACTCAATTTTCGCGATGCTATTAATTTAATTTAAAATAAAATAAAATAGATATACTAAAACTCTTTTATTTTTTTCACTATTTTCGATTTCCCAAAACGTCTTACAGTTTACCTCTATCTTCATAAATTTTAGGAATTTTGAAAAATAAATCCTGGATTTTTTTTTAACCATCCAATGTGAACGAAATTTTACCGAGAAAAGAGAACAGAATTGGATACAAATTTTACTTTATCTTTGTGTTTTATTATTTCGATATAACTATATTGGCCCGTTTCAGCACTATATAGGCTGGTTGCAGAAGCCACAATAAATAACGAAATCGACAGACCACCAGCTGGCTTGCTAAGAGCCCTCTCAGCTAGCGGTCCAGCCGATACCAATCAGATTTCACCAGGCTAAAATATGGATATACGGTATATAATATAGTGGTATAACAATTAAAATAATTTCTGTTAACATATTACTATTATAATTGTGAGTTGTCTATAAAATTCAATAAAACCGGCTTTAGCCCCGATTATATTAACTTATTCCAAACATTTGAGATTTTATGGATAAAATAAAGTAACACTTCTGAAGATGCATGAAACAACTGATAAAATTATTCATAGAATAAATCTACAAATTATCAAGCAGTTTACTTAAAGATATTAAACATTAGTCAGAATCCCACGTACCAAATCTTTTTTCTTCAAAATAAAAATATTTAAAAATATTCGCCATCAAAAGAACAATATATAAAAATGAATTATAGATATAAAATTGACGTAAGTCAACAAGATCCCAATTAAAGTAATGTTCAATGAACATTCTTCCCTGTGTATACATCGCAAAGATTGCGAGAACACGGGATATAGGTGAAGAGCATTTGTCTGACTTAGATACGACCCCTGGCAGCTCAGTGGCTTAGAGCACAACTACGGAGAAGCAGACGACCCGGGTTCGAATCCCGGCCAGGGCAAATCTTTTTTCTTCAAAACAAAAATAATTGCCATAAAAATAACACTTAATAAAAATATACTAAAATTTGTTTCTACGTTAATTACACAGGCCTACGATGAAAAAACTTTTGTACTGAAAATACTTTGTTCCTGTATTTTTTAGGGTGCTGAATCCAAATATGATATTAAAAAAGCTGTATCCCCCACAATTTCTTCACATTTTATAGTTAAATTTATTAAATTAAGCGATTTTTAAAGAATCGAACAGCTTTAATATTTAAAATAAATAACTGAAAAACTAGGTCTATTGGTGTGGATGAAGTTGGTAGCACTGCTGAAACACATTTGCTGGCCAACAAAGTTTGATTATTTTTTCCGTCAACAGCTGATGTTTTGTTTACTGTCAACATAACCTCACTTTCACGTTTCCTGTACATGTGCTCAGTACAATGTCTAATCGCGGTTGTGAAAACTCTGCTTACAGTTATTGTTATATTTGTGGTGAGTTTGTGGTTGAAAAACACCAAAGAAACATTACAGACTTTGTCAAAAAGGTTATCTATCATACTTTGGAACTAAACTTGGTGATCAGGATTAATCTTGGGTCCCGCATAAAGTATGTTATGTATGTGTCGAAGATCTAAGAAAATGGTCGAAAAAAGAGAAAAAAACACTTTAAATTTGCTGTTCCTATGATATGTAGTGAGCCAAGAAATCATTCCGATGATTGCTACTTTTGCAGTGTCGATATTACTGGTCGCAACTCAAAAAACAAGAAGGTAATAAGCTACCCTAACCTTCCGTCCGCCATCCGACCAATAGGGCACGGTGTAGATTTACCGGTCTCTGAACCACCAGATGATTTAAATTCTATTCCAACGGAAGTATTTTATGAACTTCAACAAGCGACTCATCCTAGAAAAAGATACACAAGAAGCTTCATAGAAAAAAGATAAAGAAAGTGTAGACCGATTCCAGTTGACAAGTGAAACATGTATTAGCACATTATATCACTGTTTTAATTAGCCACTGTAAATACAAATCATACTTATGATGTAACATAGTGTTTTATTAATTCCCCCGTATACCGTATTGGGGTTCATACTATATAATACAAAGCATATTGCTGGAAAACTATGGGAGATAAAAAAAAAACTAAGGCCAGATTATATTCAGCACATACCTATCTATAAAGATCAGATAGTAAAGTTTAAAAAGTATTCAAAACAATTTTTTTTTTTTTGGCCTGTATTACAGAAACTTTTAAAAGAACATTGTTCACATTGTTATTGTCATTGATTAGTAATTAGAAGTATTGATAACAGTATTTGTTTATTATAATTTACCTAAAATATTACCAATTTTTTGGAAATGGGGTCTTTTAACACAGAAGTGCTAGTGTTTTAGCACAGAATTGCTAGAGAGAAATCACATTAGCAGTTGACATCATTGACAATTATCAACAGCCAAGTACTTGGAATACATAAAATAAAATTTTATATTGGTTTATATCCTTTATTG
Organism: Troilus luridus; assembly: GCA_964056705.1. Taxonomy (NCBI): domain Eukaryota; kingdom Metazoa; phylum Arthropoda; class Insecta; order Hemiptera; family Pentatomidae; genus Troilus; species Troilus luridus. The sequence goes on along the minus strand of OZ057413.1, from coordinate 118,074,800 downwards.
CACTTATTGAATATAAGCATAAGTGAGAGAGAGAGAGAGAAGAGAAAAAAAATTGTAGTAAACTTAAAAGAAAATGAAAACTGTAAATCCTTAAAAACTGTAGGATGCTAAACCCTCAAAACACAGGGGATATGCGTTCATAGTATTTTCGACTACTATCATTTCAGTATTATTTTAGCGTCATATTTTCTTCCTACAAACCAATATTTCAAAGTACACGGAGCCTTTAATGATTTTTTTTATTATTAATTTCAGCCTAATTGGGGTTACAGAATTAGCCAAATATTCTGTATCAATCAATAGTATTTGAATAATTAATTAATCGCTCAAAATTAAAATTCTCAAGCAATAATCAATAACGAAATAGTTTCGTTTCTTCATCAAAAAGTTAATATGTAGATTTCGATGAACAATTCAACGGTTGAGAAATTAAATGGGTTCATAAGCTTTAATTACTGATTTATTATTCGGGATTTCAATTTAGAAGAAATCACTAAAAACGCAATAAATCCTAACTTCAATTAAAAAAGAATTCTCACGTTTCAGAGGAAATTAGGTGAGGGTAGCTGTATCTGAAATGGCACAAGATAGCGCAGAGCACATTGAGAAAAATGGGTGCAGGTGGCTCAACCCTCTCGCCAGTTTGTCACCGTTATTCCGGTCGTGTCCCGTTGGCTCTCCGACCACTAATATCTTCCCTCCCACATCCAGGCTTATTGGTTCCCCACGGGTTACACACACATCATCCTACTGTCGTAGGACACATGTCGTCTGAGAGGAAACGACGTTATTTATAGGGAAGAGGAATGTTACAAAGCTAAATAATATACAACATTAGCTTAACTGTACTTTAAGTGCAATATCCAAGGTATGATAAAGATATATCATCCAAAAGAAACTATAAAAATAGGTCGCACGGCGTCTGAGGTACCCCAACGTTGTTTATAGTGGAAAACATGTTTTATTCTATGCCTATATTATCAGCTGTAATAACTACATTATGGAATATTTCGTTACATTAAATATACATTACAAATTAGCATGTCCTCGAGGAATGATTAATGAAGAACATACAGCCAGGATTTGCTATCTGATATAATATTAAATTTTCATTGAAAATTAAGAGGGTAAAACGTGGAAGCGTAAATAAATAAATAAAAACTTTGGAAATATTTTGTTGCCGATTTATAATTTATAAAATTTATGAAATAAGCAAAAAGTTCTTTATATCATCGTCATAGTCAAACTTTTCTACCGGTCATGCAGTGTGGAGTTTTCTTACGATCCTCCACCATTTCTCTTTTTTACTTTCCAGATTTCCTATCGCAAGCATTCTTTAACTCCTCATTCCCACTTATTTCGGTGTCTTCCTCTGGAGCTTCTTCCATCAACCTTAGGCTCTTGTATTATCTCGGTTAGATTGTTTTCCATTCTTAGGACATGTACAAACCATCTTAAACGGTTTTCTTGAATAACTTCTTCTGTAGTATCCATTTCAAGGCTTGATCTAATAATGGAGCTAAAATACGGTTTCGTCTGATTTCCCTTTCTAGCTTACAAAGGAATATCATCTCTGAAGCTTGGATCTTACTTTTATGTCTGGTGCTTAGCGACAAAGATTCCGAAGGGTAAGTCAAAATGGAGAGTAATGTAGACTTGTATACCCTCAATTTGGTTTCCTTAGATAGTTCTCTTTAATTCAGGAAGTTTCTATTAACTTCCGCCTGCTGCCTCTCAGCTCGGAAAAAAAGAGGATGTATTCTCCTTGCAACCCGATGGTACAATTAAGCACTGTCTCAGGAAGTAGCACCGTTCAGGATGCCAGGACAGGCGAAGTAGGGCAACTCCTATATCAGACTTACCTGTACGGGTCGATAATCCACTCAATGAATAAAAAAATCAAAATCAAACAAACGAGAAGCTCACTTGGCATCGAGAAGCTAACGTTTTGTGAAGACCTGATCGGTTATATGTCAAAAAGACCCACCTAGCTCTTAATTTTATTATTTAATGTCATACAAATATTTTTTATCATTTTCGTCTTATACATTGTAAAAACGTAAATAAAAATATCAGTGCCGATATTACAAATATAGGAAACTCAAGCGTGCTCATTGAAAATATATGAAAAGCTTTCGATTTGGGAGCTGTCGATACGATCCCGTCAGCCGGGACTCAATGAGATGGTATTTCAATGATCGAGGGTTGAACACCCCCCCCCCCCCCCAACACCACTTCCCCCTACAACCCTCTTCCATATTTAGCTTCTCTGCTAATCAGCGATAATGAATTATTCAACTTTCGCTCTAGATGTTGTGCCAGTTAGATATCTTCACGCTTACATAACGTTCACAATCTAATCCATCAGACTAAACTTGTTTTTCAACAATGTTTTATTAAATTACTTTTCAGACAGTTTATTTTGTACGTTTTCAAATGAAATATTATTTAGCAAAACAGGTTTCTGGAATCTAAAAGTTTTTATATAAAATATTTACTATAATTCTCTATACATTTTCCCCGATATGTTTAGGGTTTGGTGATGAAACAAAGTCTGAAATTATGTTTGAGAATCATTTTCAAAAATTTTACCCTTAAGGAAGTTGTTCATATTTTCGAATTGATGGAAATATTTTGGGTGCGGGAGGACTTCGTAACACAGCTCGTTTAGTTTTTTCACTGCCTGTTGTGAAACATGAGGCCTACTGTCGTGTGAGATTATAGGTCCCTTCCGATTAACCCGATCAAGTCGTTTTTTGATAAAATTTGTTGCATTATGTCAACATACTTGCAGTACGGTGTGGATGTGATGGTTTTAACTCTGAACAGAAAAGGGAAATGAATTATTTATGAATTCATTATTTACTTATGAGTTAATCTGTTTCGCCAGCTGCAAATTTCTAAACTCAACAGTAAATGGTACGTTCGTCACAACACCTTGCCGGAACACGGTGGTAATATTTCTTGTAGCTCGGGCTGCCGGGTGCCCAAGTTTAAAATCTATAAAAAAAACATTGTTTGTTCAATTGTAGTGATGGTAAATATTATATATAAAAAAGGATTAATAACAGCTCATTAGAATCCTTAAAAGTAAACTTAAAAAACAAGAGAAGTCTACTTACTACACTTTGAATTTTAAAATTATTAAGATCGGTCATTTCATATTAAAAGACCCAATATAATCAATAGTAATATTTTAGATGTATTTGATACTTCTAATTATGAGCTAAACTAGAAATTTCAATATATATAAAAGATAAAAAAGAAAGAAGAACAGGCCAAAACAACAACAGGAAAACCACTGTATGAAGAAATATATAAAATATATTATTTTGCTGAAAACTGAATAAATAACATTCTATGCATGACTATTTTCCTCTTGTAAGTAATACACAAGTAACTCGCTGGGGTTGGAATATTTCACATATTTCTGGGCTAAAGAAGTGAGAGCCTATAGGAAATCTATGTTATGTTTTATCTTGTAGCGCTTGCCCCATCAACTGGAACAGATCTTTGGAGAGCTTCCAGTCCTGGAACTTATTAAGAGAAGATACAGTCGATGGCTCACAGATTTTAACCATTGTTTTTTTTGTTATTCTTGATCAGAAAATTTTGTAAATATTCTCTCCAAACTATTTTGACAGATAATTAATAAATCACAAATGTCATTGATGAGATAACAGTTACCTCTGTTACTGACTACAAGAGTTACATGAATCAGATATTATTTTATGCGAAACTTAGTACACCTTATTATTAGAATAAATCAATATACAATCTATATTTTTTTTTTCACGTACCAATATGTTAATAGTGGGTGTTGGGTATTTTATTAGTAGAGCACTGGAGTTGGAATTCAAATCCGTCACTGGCAGATAATTTATTTAAACCGGGGATAGAACTATGGGTTCTGGAGAACCTCCTGAGGCTCACCCGGCCTCTATAAAGTGGGTATCTTAATCGGAAAATAACCTGGCGATTGAGCGTAATCTTGTACAAATCTCTTCCCTGCACAACCCTCTACCAGGTTCTGAACCCAAGACCCTTCATGGGTTTTAGTGGTACAAGTTTTTTTTATATAACTGGTAATACAATAGTAAATTATCGTTGTTGAGTTGAATATTAATCATAATGAATAAAATTTTCATACAAGTAAGGATTACCTGTGGTTTATGGTTGTTGAAAATTAGAACAATGATCCATTTTTTAAGTTTAGGAATCTAATAGATTTTCTATTAATAACAAAAGACGTCTGAACCACTCTGGACTACGTTCGTATCAACTGTCTTGTTTTCTTCTCTTTCATTTGTTCCCCGTGTTTTTGCTTTCTTTCTTCTATCCTAATTGAGAAGGCTTTTCTTTTTGGTCTTTCTTGAAAGCCTTGAGCATTCTGAAGGTTTTTCTGAATGAAGAACGTTCCTCAATGCCATCAGGAGAGATAGCTCTTCAATGCTTTTTTCAGTTTTACTCAATCAATGTGCTGGCCAGTTATTTAAGATAAGTAAATACTCTTTTCGTCATTCTGTTCGTATTCATCCACTGAAGGTGTGTTCATCGGTTTCTTAAAGTGCCTGTAATTTTTTCTATATATGTAAGCAGTTTAATGATGTGATATGTACTATGCGTTGTCATGGCTTCGTCTGTATTAGGTGATAGGTCTCAAACTTTTTCTGTTGTAACATTTACCATTTTTATTATAACTTGGCTAACCAATAATACATATTCTATAGAATTGCCGAATATGCTCTTTTAAAAAAATGATAAACTCTGATATTTTAATCCTTGCCTTGTAAACTGCAACATATAACTATATAAAATGATCCTGACCTTTTTTTTGGGGTGCTTCAATAACTCATCTCTGCAATAAGGGAAAAGCAAAACAGATATTAGGATGTGTACACATCTCACAGGCTCTGGTCTGCAATTTTACGCCCCTTCGTAAGAACGAAAGAGTTTTACTCCCTTTAAAAAATCCTATCAATCTTGGACATAGAAGGTTGTTATCCTAGACTCTGACCCACAGGTAACCCAATGTCTGCTACATCTTGAAAAATTCGGTTCCATGGTCTCGTAAAAAATCACAGACGGATTTTTTATTTACTATTTTCATCGAACGTATCTTATGAATATGAAATTCCAAAGTTTGAGAGAAGAGAGAATTTTTCAAAATAATGGTCCAAAATTCACCTTTTCTCAAACTATCATTAATAAGTGGGTGACTTATCGAGACGATACAATTGACAGACTCACGCCTGTAATGAGACACACCGCAGGTGATGGGTGCTCTGAGAGGCAATTACTGATGCAAGCGCTCTACTGTCGTCGACTTGGGAGCAAGGGATCACTTCTAGGTTTGGATTCAGGATGGAACTGGTCCCTTAGCCTGATGGTAGGGTGTGTAGGGCGATGAATACTAATCGGCTCTAGAACGTTCCTTACGCGATTAACTCCCTCTTTTATTATGTCAGTTTATAGTGTCATTAAATTAGATATGTAAGACATGTTTAATCTCATAATTGCAATCTTGAAGGTATTTAAAAGTAGAATCTATTCTGAACGTCATCCTACTGGAATCTAGAAAGTATTTGATATAAATTTTTTTCATCATCTTGTTAAAAATATTAGTAAGCCACGAGCCCATTCAAGTCAGAGGCGAAAGATAGCTGTTGATTCCAATCTTTAGACAATTGTCATCAATATTACTCATTTTTTGAATAATTCGTTAAAACCAATTATTGAATCTTATGAGTGGAAGTATTGTGTTTAATTAATATTATACAATCATATACCGTGATACGAGTCTTTTAAAAATAACATATTTCTCTGACGATTCCTTTTTTTGTCATCACCCAAAATTTTATTTATAAATAATTACAATATACTTCATATTATGAATTGTTTACACGACTTTAACATCTCCTTACGATACCCTAAGGTTTTTTAAGGCTTTATACATATTTATAATCCCGCAAAGTGGAGTATTCACAATTTAAGCTTATGCCATACAGTTATAGGGCATTATGGGACGGGGTTATTCCCTGACGATAACGCAATAGATATTTTAAATTTAAATCCTTCTAACATTATTAAAAGAATACGAATGCTTTGAAACTGGAACCAACAAACTGAACTGAGGTAAGTGCACCTACACAAACAGCTCATAGTTAATTAAAAGGAATTCCTAACAAAAGTTGATTAGTACCATCAAATATTGGAAATCATTTTAGAAACAATTTGGCCAGGGTTTAAAAAATCGCAAAAGCTAATTTGTTCTAACTCCCCTTAACAAAATTTAACTTAGTAGGTAAATTTTGGTGTTATATAAATTATAATAATAAATATTTGACATATTTGCCTCTTTTTGTTAGCAGACATAAATTATAAGTTGTATGCCTTTTTTTTCTCTGCTTAGTGACCAGTTTTATGGAATGTGAGTAGGTAATATTTGGTCTGTTCATGTTCAGTAAAAAAGTATTAATTTTTTTATTTGTGGTTTTTATTAAATTGTAGTTGTTTTCAGCAGTTTTGGAATAACGGTATAAACTAAACGTTTTATCTGAGAGAGTCAAGCGCTCGTAACAGCTCAAAATTGACTTTTCCCTAATATCCTACTTTATAAACGACAATGGAATTTATGAAATGATGGGGATAAAGTACTAAAGGTTGTTGTTTATCCCGAGAGAGAGAGAGGGGGGGGGGTTGACCCCCGGCTGAGGGAAATGCCCGTGATCAAAGATATAACTTGTGCTGGTTTATGTTGGGCCAGGACATTACATTGGCCTATCGCCAGCACTGGGCCGCCAAATTGTGGCCATTGAGACAATGCCTATAAACGATGGAGGAAAACACATTTTACTACATTAATACTCGAACAAACTCTCATATTTTTATTCTGTTTAACTTTTCTTAAATTTTATTATTTCGAATTATAATTTTCTATACATATTTTTATTTCGTTATATTAGTATGGTTTATTATAAGCTGCTTAACAGGGAGCCACTTGTGGTGTAGTGGTTATAATAACAACCTACTATACCCTAGATCGCGGTTTTAGGATTTTTGAATGGTAGTAAGAAATCCAAAATTATGCCGTCCACGGTGGCTAAAAATGGTGGTTTCCAGCCTGTGCGATGTCAGGTACTCCTTTAAGTTCCATATTTAAGTATACCTGAATAGGCAAAGTTTAAGGCTCTCATTGTAGCATCGTGCGATTAGCCATAGTATCGTAATGTAAGTTAAATTCTAACAACAGCAACTTATTAAAACCATGGCATCGAGGTTTCGGGTCTCCTATTTATTTATTATTATTCTCTTTTCCATCTCAGGACTTTTAATTCTTGATTACTTGGTCTACCTGAACCGAGATTGAGGTTAAGCTCAATTTTTTTTTCTTCCAAGATTTAGAAACTTCTTCATTATACTTGCGTTTCCTAAAAATGCCGCTTCTTGTTTAACTAGAACTTTATTGTCAAGTTCAAGGATACCCAATGATCATATCCTATTATTATTTGTTTATGCAGTTGATAACGTATCACTGCTTGTTAATTGCTCGGGTCATGTTTATTACATTATTGCAGTTAACTTGCAATTTTTTCAAGTTTGGTAAAAAACAGTAATGTTATTTTATTATTTATTAATACGATATTCGAGTTTTGTAATTTAGTTTAATATAATTTTAAAAGAAAATCCATTAGTCACTCCAGAGTTTTCATTCAACGTATTACAGTTTTTAACTGTAGTGGTGTACGAGCGAAATTATATACATCAAGAAGGAATGAGTCGAAATGTGTAAAAGGTGTCAAATTATTTATCAATAATCGGCTTCAACTAAATTTTTATCGTACAGGCTATTTATAGATAATTTACTTTCGCTTCGAACAATGACCTAACCATTTATCCACATGGCTCCTTCGCTCCATAATAGTGGATCAATGGATTAGTTAGCTTCATAGGGCTGATCTCGTGCGATTTATTTCGACCTAAATCCTGTCCTTTTTCTCTCTCCCTCCAAACTGACCAACAAATTCTTCTCTGTTATCTCTTCCCCTCACTTGGTCCATTCTTCCTGCCTTACATAAGGCCCTTCCTATCGCCAGCAGATATCATTCGGGTCTATTTCAGACAACTTAAATCCTCTCTTAGTGAACCATCTCAGTCTTTCTCTCCGTTGGTTCGTTCTATGTGTAAGTTGGGAAAATCTTTTGGGTCCCAAACACATCTTTTCGTAGAAGTTTTAGATCCAATTTATTCTACAATTATTAAAGTGATATCGCTCCTTAGGAAGTAAACCTAAAAAAATTACAAGTTAACTGTTAATGTGCCAGTTCTCCTAAATTCTAAAGAAGGTTTTGCTGATTCGACACTGACAAAACTGCTCTCTTCTCCCAAGTTTCTTCCGAATTTCCGAAAACCCTTTTTTATTCTTGGTATTTTTCCCTCTGAGGGCCATATTCAGGTCATTAACAAAATGTTAAATGCATGCAAACTAATCTTTGACGCTATATGAATTAAGCACTAGCAGATTATGAAGGAAAATCATTTAGAATATTACTATAGAAAATTAAATAACACTACAATCCCTGAAGGATACTGGATTCAAGCATGATAGGTACTGTGATATTTGAAAGCCAACGGTTTTGCAGGAGGTGATTTGGTTGAGGTCACTCTCAATTACCAGGTTTTTTTACGGATTAAATATATCCACTTTGTGGGAACTAGATAAGCCCCAGGAGGTTCTTTGTATACCTCTAAACCTATTCAGAAAAGATTACAGTATAAAAATTTAACTTTTATATTTAATTTCAATTTAATTTAGGTGCTGAATTAAAAAGTGTGAAAAATGTATCATTTAAGACAAATTAAAAGAAATTTAAATACATCGAAATTGATGCAGGTATTTTTTAATATTATTGTATATTATATACAAACAAGCCGTAAATCACCTGTGGATAGATAGATGGTGAAATTTATACGAAATAAATATAATAAAATTACCATACAAAACGCTTTCTTAAATGGATCAATACCCAGAAAAAAAACCGCATGAAGCTAACGTTCCAAATTTTCCTTTGAACCAACAATACAGAGCCTCTGGCCATAAATCAACACGTTTTTTATATCGCAGCAAGAAGTGACGCTATCTGCCGCAAGGGTGGAATCGGGTATTCTATTGAGGTCAGAGATTAGCATGGACAATGTTCCACGGCTTGGTTTCTAGTCCCTCTAAGCCTTTCTACAACTTATCTAAGCTCTGGCTATTCCGAAAATAAATATTCTGATTTTAAGATGCTATCAATAGAAAATCTTGTTGCTAAACCAAAATTCAAGTTAGAATCATACACCATATCAATTGACAGGAAAGTTGTGATAACTGTATGCGTGATGACATTCTATATATTTTCATCAAAACGGTCCAAACAATTATAACCTTTATATCTTTGTTACAATAATTATAACTTTTTGGATAGATAGATGGTGAAATTTATACGAAATAAATATAATAAAATTACCATACAGAACGCTTTCCAAAACGTTTGAACAAGACAACATTGGTCGGGTTCACTCTCCACACCATATATATATTGGACATATATTTACATCTATATATATATATTCTTTTTTATTTATTTATTTTTTTTAATTGATATTAAGTTATACAAGTCTAATTTCTTCCTTCACATTGAATTAATCTCCTACAACTGAAATTACTTACATTTTATATTAAAATGTCGAAACATTCAGGAAAGAACAAGAGAACGAATTTTCATTTTAAAACCTGTCAGAATATTTTAATCAAATCTAAACCGATATTTTCTGCAATTTCATTGCTACTACAACTGCTGTTATTTTTGCTGTGGAATGCTTTAGCGAATAAAATAGAGAAGTTTTGACATGAAGCCCACTTGTTTGTGAGGGGGGAAACCCGCAGCAAATATTTATTCGTTTTCATTTCTTTCTACAATTTCCTTGCCGAGCTCGGTTTGTTGAAATCCTTTGATACATTTCAAACAGGAGCTCAATAATAGTGAGCTAGAAACTATTATAAGTTCTCTGTATGTTTTTTAAATTTGGTGAAGGAATGAATACTTTTGATAAAATTAAGGGAAAGTATGATAAATAAAATTTCGGAGAAATTATCACAAAATATACCTAAAAAACAAATCTAATGTCTAGTTAGGATAAACTAAACGATTTGGGTTTATCCGTTGAATATAACCCAATAAAATTTATAATAAAGTATTTATTACAAAAAGTGCCTGAATTTTTTTAAAAATAAAAAAATAAAGTGGAATAATTTATTTTCCTTGTTTATTCCTTTTTATGTTCCTTTTTATTTCTGACTTGTCGTAGGACAGCTTACGTTATTTTTTGGGGGAAATTTAAAATTAAAAAAAAAAAAATTTCTTAAATATGAAATTAAAGATAGTAGTAATTTGAATTCCCATTGAATTGAATCGTTACCATTAACAGTTTTTAATCATTTATTTCCTCTTTTGCTACGAATTCTAAAAAGAATTCTCAGCCAGATCTGAGACATGCTCAGTATCTACTTGAGGACTTTAAATATTGAGGAGCACTCAGGGAAGGGAAAAATAAAACGTCGAAGCCAATATACACTAGCCACTATTGCTGCCGTACCTTATCACTCAAAGAGAGTTACCTTTGAAAAAAAAAAAGCTACTTAATCTATACACTATTTTTGTTAGCAAATACATAAATTTAAATATCGACATTGTAAGTAAAATAAATATTTTAATATTAAATTTTATGAACCTTTTAATAGATTCACTGAAACTACTTCTTATTTTCTTGTTGTGAGAAACCTGTACCACATCTTCCCATGAAGGTTCTCGGCAAACTGTAATCTTTTTTAGACAACGATTGTGCAGGGAGGTGATTTGTCCAAAATTAGGCTAGTCTCACAAATTTAGGTTTTCCCTTATTAGGGGTGCACACTGCTTAGAGACTAGGTGAGTCCAAGGAGGGTCTCCTGGTCTCACAGGGTCCATTCCTGAATGTTAATAGGTTCAATACTTTACTTACTACACGTGCCTTCGAACCCAGGTGCTTTTGCATAACAAATCAGCACTCTACCAGCTATCCCACGTTCTTTCCTTGTAGTAATTGATTAAATTTTAATTTCCACATTACAAGGTTTTCCTTCCAGTTGTCGGTATCCACTGGATAGAGCCAGGGTGAGCCCAAAAAGGGTCTGTATATCCAACAGGCTCCATTTATGGCTGTTAACGGGTTAAATAATTTATCTACCACAGTTGAATTTTAACCTTGGAGCAGCTTAGCTCTCTTCATACTAACTAAACAGCACCCTAATTTTAAAGAAATTCTTTTTTTAAACTGTCATTCTAATTTTATTTAATTATAGATGTTGATACACAGGGATACTTCACTTGCACTCTTGATTGCTTTGTAAAGGGAGCGAACATTTACAATGTTCATAGGGTGGCTCAAAACATCTAATTAAGCTCCCTCTGTGTGCGTGTTTATATCTGTGGTATGCAGATGGCATGCAAAGAGAATTACAAACATTTAAATTGGGTTCTCGAATAACAAATCACCATATCATATGCAAAATTTAAATTATTGGCCTACCAATCATAAGAGTGTTCAGTAATAAAACATAAAAGAACTAATTATTTCAGCCAGTGGATAATTAGCAGTTAAAAAAAAAACCTGTACAACTACAACTCGTGAACGGGTCAGCGATTCAATACACCATAGAGACTGTACTGTTTCATGGACAACGGTTCTGCAAGGAGGTGACTTGTCCTTGGTATCCTGGGACACGCTCAACCGTCAGATTATTCCCCCTTATTTTTATAATACTTTATAGAGGCTGTGTGAGCCCCACGAGGGTCCTAGATCCTGTATGATCCATCTCCGGCTGCAAACAGACTAAATAAAAGACTTGCCCGCAGCGGGAATTTAATCAGCATTTCCGGCATGGCAACTCAGTGCTCTACCACTGAGCCACTCCGCTCCCCTAATTAGCAGTTTACTCGATAACAAAAAACACTCTCAGGCGCGGTAAAAAAAAGAAATAAAAAGACGTATTGAAGGTCCCGCCGCCCCGGTGCGCTCTTGCGCAACGCCGTTAATTATATAAGCCAATCAGTGCAGAAAATAATTACGCTTCCTGATTGCCCAAGTAGTCGTTAATTATCTCTCCGAAGTGCAAAAAGTTCTTGTCCGGTGAAAAAGTTCTCATGAAGGAAACTGAAAGCTGAAGCGAGGACTTTATGTCACTAGTTTATTTAGGCACAACAGGATGAAAACCCTATTCCCTTCCCTTTCTGTTTAGGGTCTGGGGTCGCAGGAAAGAATTAAAATGTAATATTCTATCGAAAATATTCGAAAGCTCAAGTTCTGCTATTTATCATAAAAGCAAATACAATTACAGAGGCAAGACTGTCGTAAATTTCATGCGGATTATGACTATCTTTTTTTTTTCTAACAGTCCGACATAGCCACATACCACGTGGATATTACATTTTTCGCTCATTATTCCGTCATTCTCTCCGTGTGTTGCATTCTTCCCTCTTCTGTCCTTCCCCCACCACAGTCAGGGTTCTTCTCTCCTCCAAAAGAACCCTGATGTTTTTGACTCGATATCTAAATCTCTTTCGTTCCAGGCATTCTTCAAGAGTAATTTCAATTCTTTCAGTTCTTGAAAGAATTGAATTTACTCACCTGCTAAGCACAACTAATCTAGCTGTTAAGGTTGCATATCCTCGTAGATACCCTGTTTTTATTGTTTTGATAAAAAAATATATCCAACAGTGGATAGACTAGAATAGAATAGAAAAATAATATAGATTGATAAGGTGGAGGAAGGACATTAGAAATGTAAGTTTGAATATTCATGCCAAACTTAACAGCTGTGAAGATAACCTTAGGCACAGATGTGAGGAAGGTTATGATAGATTGGCTTACTGAAAGACTCACAGAAGTTAACGTTTGTTAAATTAATATTGTTTAAGTTATAATGGAATATTGACAATTGTGGATTCAGGTTTGTAATTAAAGATACCTGTAGTTATTTAGTTACTTATAAGTTTATTATAAAATATGTTTTTTTTAATTACAGTTATTCACTGCATCCACGTGTTTATTCCATTCACCTCCTTAGTTAAGTTGTTGAATTCACGACTTACATAAATAAAAGAAGAACATGGACGAAATAACTATGTACAGATACAACATAATAGAAACTTCTAAAATTTTCATTAAACGTACAAAAATAAACTGAGCGTTTATTTCGCATCATTATTGCTCAGGAGCTTAGGAATCTGAGATGGGAAAGGGATTCTTTTCTTCAGTACTTATCAGGGTAACGGATCTCTAATTTAACTGGTTCGATAACCCATCCCCCCCAAAAAAATTAATCCTTGTAAATTAAAAGGATAATATTTATGTATTCAAAGGAGAAGAAACAAAAGATTTCATAGCAGATTTAATTTATTTTTATTTTTATTTTTTTTTTACAATTTAACACACAATTTTCTCGGAACTAAAAATAAGCGATATAATACGACAAAAGTGTCTTATCCAAGATTTCTGGTAACAAAAAAATCCTTACCAATACAACGCATGAAGGATGAGAAAAACTTGTTCCGCCATTATCCTTGAATGGTCTTAGGTTCAGTACGTAGAACCGTCATGGTAAAGTCTGCTCGTAGCTGGAGTTCAACACGGGACCTTCGGCAATACATTGTGTTATGCAATCAAAGTCTTTATATTGAAATAACGTAATTTTAGTTCTATTGATATAGGAAGAAATATATCGAGAAGAAAGACCCTAACTGTTTTATACATGAGTATCATAACAATAAGATTGTGGCTACTCCGGAATTTATTCGATGCTTGGATATATTCCTTTCTTTTTTTGAAACTGACAATCTATCAACATTACGAGTATAAATATAAATTATTATTATCCATGTTGGGTAAAGATAAATACATTAGTGATCTTCTTATTATTTCTAATTTATGCTATTTATTTTTTACCTTGTATCCTCCTTTAACTGCAGGGTTAAACCAAGTTATTAATGAGTTTCTTTCATTGACCGCTAGGTGCCAGCATTCACACCAGCAGAGGGTTCAGCGGCTACCGGCACAGTGGATGGGCGGAAGGATCGCCCCTCAGGGCGCTTGGTCCGAGCCCCCAGGTGGCGGCGCCCCTACTCGTCCTCTGGACAGCTGCCTGCGCCCTCCACGGCGCCCTCTTCGTACAGTCTCTTCTCACCATCAAGAAGCCTGACAACTTTAGGTGAGTATATTTCCAAGTTTCGAAAGGTGAATAAGTTGTTTTAACTATATTTTCCAATCTATAAGGGCAAATAAGTAGTCAATGTTAGTCTCGAATGTAAATAAATAGTCAAGAGGATGTCTCGAGAGGCGGGAAATAGCGGTGAGTCAATAGAAATAAAGATACCTACTGGAAAAGAAAAAAGAAAATTCATGAAAATAATGAAAGTTTTGCTATTAAGTAGTTCTCTATTAAGAAGGAATGGATGATGAGGAAACAGATTGACCTGAAAGCTTTCAGAATTGGATGTCCCGTCGCGTGGTGAGATTGACTGAGTTACAAATATCCTAGTTTAATCGCGAAATAGTAATGAAAGGGGCGCGCAGTGGTTGATTTTGTTATATTAGGGGGGCATTTCTCAAAATTGTTGGTAATTGATTTCAAAATTACCTAAAATGATTTATTACTGTATTGAAAATTGTACAAAGTTATTAAACCTCTTATCTCAAATAGATTGGAGGTTAAATGATGCACAAGGATAGATCTAAATAATAAAATCATAAATACTCTTTTAGGTTTCCACGCAAACTATTTATACAAAATACTTCAGTGGTATCTTCCGGTTTAGACCGTGTCACTAACTTTTTCGCCAACGTTTCGCCAGACATGGTGCTGACTTCTTCAGGGCAGAAAAGAGAATTCTCGTTACTATGGATATCAGGATATCAGAAGGGGCAGAGAAGTTGGAGGTTTATGTTAGTCAGTCTTATGTTATTATTTACTGACGTAATAATCATATGTTTATATAAATCATATGGTTCCAATAACATGAAATATTACGGTATTTTATATGAAAAAGGTAATGATCTAACTTAACTATTACGTTTTCAATGTAAATTTGTTTATCTATTGGAACAAATGAAATTATTATTAGTTAAATTAGAGTTCTTGGATAATTTGAGGTACAGAATTTTTCAGGGAAGTTTTTATATGAAGCCGAAGGAATATTTTAAATTTTAAAGATAACTTGCCTTTAACTGAGTAGGGTCCTTGGATGGGTTGAGTATGTGCATTCAAATGTTAAAGGTTACCTAGAGGCATATTTTAATTAAGTATGCACTTTTTCATGGATTTAACCAGCATTTTTCTAGATTATTTTACATGAAAGAAAAAGAAAATTATATAAATGAAGAAGTAAAGTTTAGTTAATGGAGGTGTATGTAGATAAAATTAATTAATATGACCTGTAGCATAAACTATACTCTTTCCACGCCAACGGTCTTGCAACGTAGTGATTAGTTTAAGAGCTAACCAATCACTTTATGGAAGTTGATTAAGCTCTTAAAAAAAATATATATATATAATTTCTAGTTTTATTAGTGTAGGTGGTTTGTTTTTCAGTGCAGAACCCCATAAAGAGAAATTCTGCTTTTAAAAAAAATTCAAGTAATTTTTGAATCAGAAGATGAAGATGGTTGTTGGGCATTAGATATTCCGAGAGGATAGGGCTGAAAGTTGCAATGGCCCGGACAAAGTGTATTATATTTTTCTCCTTTACCCCTGGAGCAAGCGGAGACCCTTTTCAATTTGCAGGGCGGTCTGCAAGCTCCCTTATGTCTCATCTCCTATTTATTTCATAACTTATTCCCTGCGGTTCGCCAATTCCTTTCTCATCTCTCGAATATTTCAAGAATCCACCCCTGAGTAAACATTGCTTGACAGTTCTATTACAGCGATAAATAAATATGTATTCTTAACGAACTAAATCGTTGTAGCTTACTTTCAGGAATTATATTTGGATATCATACTGTATTTCAGTGTAACATGATTATCGGATTCATATTTGAAACTGCATTGATACTTATTTATACTATAAATACTTTATTAGTTTCAGTAATTGAGTAAGAAATCTACTGTTTCTAAACTAACAACTGTGCAGAAAGCTGTTTTGGTAGAGATTATTATAGAGGTTCAGTGAAACACAGGAAGATGGCGGATTCTACACGATGGTTTCACTAAATACTAACTAAACAATTCATGACATATAACGTAGAATCAAACCTAACAATTAAAATTGATTCTTTAAAAAAGAAACTACAAGATAATATGTTGTTTAGGTAGGATTTATTTCTACAACAAAAATTTAGGAAATAAATTTAATGGATGCTAATGATCAATTTTATGTACTTGAAATAGTAAAATGTGCGAATAAACATGACCAAAAAAACTAACAAAAACTAAAATCCTGCCTTTTTAATGCTCAATCAAATATTACGTTTACACATTTTTTATAGTTCCTAATTTGAAGATTTTTGGATATTCTCGTAAGATTTCACCTGATTGTGACTCGTAAAAATATACTCCGTCGTGGCTTTATCATTGTTCTATTTATGTTTCGTAGTTACAAAAAAAAATTATTAAAAACTGTACCTATGGATCTTTTCTAACCCATAACTTTAAAAAAGTTAAGGTAAACTGGAGGGCCTAATCCTACCTATCCTATAAGGATACCAACTTATTCTGAGCGGGATGGGAAGGTCGAGGTTCACAAAGAGGCAGGCCGAAGACACACTGACGCCGTAGTAGATGAGCTATTGCTAGCCTTAACAATCTCTTTAAATGCCGTTTAAGCTGCCAATTAGTGGAGGCTCTGCCTCTTCAAAAAAAAAAAAAAAAAAAAAAAATAGGCATAAAGATGAACACATACATGAATATAAGGCGAGAAACCAAACTCGACGTTTATCCAGATTATCCAGGCTTGCCGTCAGGGAATGATAAGAAAAGGGGGGAGAAAATCCCCGGCCTCCCACCTTTCGAAGGCCGGGGGCAATGGGAAATGACTGAAGAAATCTACATAGTAAAAGCGCTTTCAAAAAAAGACGAATCAATTAGTTTAAATTAATAAGAATATCTTTGTCCAATCAAACAAAGTAAATTTGAGTTAATAATATTAATTTAAGCTACTAAATTTCAACAGATCTCGTTCCTTCTCTTTCCTACTCTCTGTTGCCTGGAATTCCTATGAGATTAAAAAGACAATGGTCGAGATGCATGCTTAGAAAACATCAATCAATTCAAAAATGTATTTACTCAAATCAAGGGAAAAAAATTATTGTTAAATAAAAGGGTAATAAATCCAAAAAATAAATAGAAAAAGCTAATAAATTGCTGAATAAGCATTCTATATTATGTTACGTAAAATTATGTTGTTCATAAAAAATATACCTGCTGAAGTGAGTTTTCATTATAAAAATATTTTTATATATGCATTTATTTAGATCTAGTCACTTCCTCAAGTAGAACCGCATTAAGTAGAAGAGATATCTAACCATTTTAATATCTATCCTTCCCCTTTCTCTAAGCTCCCAAATAATTATCACTCATATACACCATTTGAACTTATGGAGAATAACTTTGGGCCTCCACTATGCCATCAAATTCCTCACGTATCCAATCCATACAATCAAAAATCTTCAATGCTCCTTACTCTGTTAAGGATAGTAAAAATAAAAGTCATCCATAACGACCTTAAAATCCCATTTGTTACTGATTAGGCCCGAACCCGATATCAGTCCTTTCATGAAAATCTCCCACGCAATCCAACTAGTTTCATTCCTAGCAACCTTTTCAATTTCCGATAATTCTACGACGCTTCTAAAAAGATGATCCATTCGTGACCTTTTTAGTTCAATTTGTTAATCGAGTACTACCAGCGAGCAGTTCCTCTACTTCCCTTTATCTCATGCCATTATGAATCTTTCATTCTATTTACATGCTGTATTACCATAATACAATTGTAAATTTCCTTAAATAAATTTTTTAAAAACACATTGTAATCGTAAGATATATTTGTGATCATCGCCGTGAAAAAACCCCATAAAACTGAGCCGATAAAAATTGTGCTCCTTCATATACTAGTTAAAGGAATGTATAACATTTGAAAAAGAACGTGTATCGTCGTGCTCAGATCAGTACTGCATTTGTACACCATTATTCATTATCATACCAATATCAGAACTAAATGCCTGGTATGACTCCAATATTGAGACAATAAACCCCTCTTGGTATAGTTCAGTTACACATAATTAATACCAAAGAATCACCGCCTGGAATGTACCCTTGGGAATCTTTGAACTTATAGCTAAGTCGTTAATATTGATTGAAATGTAAAGGATAAAGTTTGTGAAGAAGTGTATAAATATTTATTCCAGATGGATTTATATATAACCAGGATTTACCTGATGATAATAAGCAAATTGAGGTAACACAAAGGTAAATGTAGAGGCAATATAAAAATGTTAAATTTGAAGAAAGAAGCAATTCTTGTTGGAAGCTTAACAAGCCATGACCTAACTCTATAGAAACCATCATAAATTTCACATTAAGCCAGTTCAAAAAGATTTTATTAGGGTACGTGTGCTTAGGAAAATTCAAACTTTAATAGGAAAAATTTTAAGATGAAAAAGGAAACCTATAAAGAGAAAAAAACAAGAGATAATTGACATAACCTTCCTTAGTGCACCGCCATAAACATTAATTTGAAGAATATTGCTAAACTAAAGTATTCATTATTCTAAATCAAAAGTTCGGTCTCGTTTCTTGTTTTAAAAACATCCTTCTTGATTAAATAATTAATAATTAAAAAAAATAATTCTTAAAGATTTGTTCAGAAATGTACATAAAACATTCATTTAGAGCTTAGATGCTGGTGATATTTTTAATAACATTGCGTGAATCAACATTAGTGGAACATTAGCCGAGGGGAAAGCCACTCAAATTTTTTAGAAAGAATATTCTATTTCATATTTGTGACGCTATTTTTGGTTAAATAAGACCATATATATAATAAATAAACACTTTATTTTATTTTAACATGTACAGTGGGTAGAAAGATTTAACGCAGATATGATTTTTTGTTTTTTCTCTTTCCGTTTCTTTCTTCGTATTCCATTGGTCTTCCAATCTTAGAGCGGATTGTTAGCTGCTCCTCTATCCGACCTTGTGGACATCTGGAAAGGGCTGGGTGGGAAATAAGGTACTATACAGAAATAAGGTACCACCTGATTAGTGATGGAGTGGTTACATCAATTAAAAAAAAACATATTTGATTGTCATAAGTGGGAGATCAGCTCATCTTATGATAGATCATCGAATGAAACTATTATCTTGCTGCACCCAGGATATAGTAAGAACACAATATAAAAGACTCATACCTCAGTCTTTATCTTTTTTCAGTTCCGATTGGGACAACTTCGTACCTTCTCACCTGGAGTACTCTTTAAACTCTGCCTTATTGAAATAAATGGGTTCATTATATAACTCCATTCTAGCTAGCTTAAACATAACCAGACTAATCTCTGTCTTCTAAGGCGCTCTACCGGAGCCCTTCGACTATCCTCTTTCGAACGAGTGAATATATTTATAAATAATAGACAAAAGTGTGTAGGGTCCCTTTGTGCGTGTCTGCATTGTCTACAAAATTGAGCGTGCGAACTGATTGGGTTGTAACGCCTCGATCACTGAATACATTCTTTGTCTTAATATTACAGTGCCTCTTAATATCAATGACATTCTCTTAATTATAATATTAACTTTTGCATCATTACAAGTTGATACCCACATAAATCTACCTTGCACATCCAGCTCACTAGCTAACCTTATCGATAGCTTGAAGGTCTCTTCAGTTAGCAAATTGGCAATTCTTTTTTTTTACAGTGGACTTTAATAGCTCGTTGTGAAAGATCTATACGCAAGTAAATTAATGAAGAACCAACTATTTTAACTTCTCTGTCATCTTTATTTGGAAACTAAATCGTCGAATTTAAAAGGTAATTTCCCAATTAGACTCAAGAGGGGAGAGGATTGTGTAGCTTTTTAATTCAACTCTCATATAGAAATATTTATATAGAGACCTCTCTGATATCTACAACCAATAGGTTTGTAGGAGTCCTTTTTACACCGAACTGATCGATATATGAAATAGAAGACGATGGTGAAGACATCTCGTGTACTCCAAATAATTGGCGAGCTGACCCTTAGGCACTCAGCAGTCCAATTAGGAAGGTGAAGTCCTCTAGCCTTCCGCTCACAGGAATCATCAACAGTTCAGGAAACTTATCCAACGTTACTCAAACTCCAACATAACAGACTCTGAGCTTTAATTAAAATTGAGGTGAGTGGGGATTCAACAATTGTAAAGTAAAGTGACTTAAGAGCATAATAGAATCAAATAAGCTTGAAAGTAGATTTAAGATTTATTAGAATAATGTACATACTAATTTTTATTTAGATTGTCGATAATCTACCTTCTATCCCCGTTTATCAAAGCCCTAAAAAGTCTATCAGCTATTAGTTAGTGGATACTTATGGAAGATATTCTCCAATTGAGAATACCTACTTCACATACCTTAATTTGCCTACTATATTAGGTGAGCCTCCCGAGGGTCTCCAGATCCCATACGTGCCATCCCCAGTTGCTAATAAATTATTTGCCACAGCCGGATTCGAACCCTGGACCTTCGACAAGGCAACTCAGTGCTCTCTCTTTAAGCTACTTCGCATCGACTATTACCTCATAGGTATATGAAATTCATTTGATCTAAGACCAATAGGTGTTATACCAAACCTTTGACTGGTAATAATAATTTTCGCATAAGCTAATATCTGAATCATTAACCCTTGGAGTCACACTTCAGCACAGCACGGATCCCTTAAAATAATAATTACTTAATAGTAAATAAATCTTGTGACACCAAAATCTTTTTCTAGAGTGAAAAACCGCGAAAAAAGAAAAATTACAGAACAATTGACAATAAGAAAGACATATTCGAGAACATAAAATCGGTTGTTCTTTAAATGTAATGAAATCGTCGGTTCTCTTCTATTTCCATCTCCTGGTTCTAATCGTGAAAATAAATAGCTTTCAAACTCTGAAAAAGTGATTCCCAGTCATCCCGCCGCAAAATAAACAAGAATTTCCTGCTATTCTCAGAAGCACCATTTCAACTTTTCCATTAATTTGCAATTCATGAAACGAATGAAAAAAAGATCTATACTTTCAAATAAACACGACCTGATGATGGAACATTAACCATGATTGGGCTTTTAGTGCTTGTTGCTGTGGTGTTTTTAAGAACCAGAATAAGACTTGTTATCGACCTAGATAAAAAAAACAAATTCTTTAGTTTTCGTCTTCTATTGATTTTTTCAAGCAAATTATTACAATTGTATTTGCGATGGAAACGAAAGAAACAAAAAATTACAATCTATTGACTTGCGAAGGTAAAGGAAGTGGAAGAACGTTGACTACTACATTCACTTACACATTCGCTAATCCACCATTTTTGGAACATCTATACTTAAAAAACGGTCCGATTCAGCCCAAAATTGAAATAGAGTTCGATGACGCTGGGCATGATCTGAAAAACATAGGAACGAGAAGGTGGAGAGAGAAGGCGACTGAGGAGTCTTGTCAGGGCGGCATAGGTCCTCCAAGGACTGTTACGCCCATCAGTTAGTTAGCTCGTGGACTAAAGTATCCAAATATTTTAAAATTTCGGGCATAATATGCATTAAGGTTATTTGAGAGTGCTGAATATGAAAAAATATAGATTTTATAATCCAGACCTAACTCGTACATCTCAGTTTGGGAAATTTCCTGTATTGCTTAACTATAGATTCGATGTTCTTTATAAGATTGAAAATTTCCTAATCTCGATGATCCTGTTGCAGGCAGAGCCAGACCCGCTACCAGCTGGCCGTTGTGGAGCTGTTCCTCTCTGGACTGACTTTGGGAGCCGTCCTCGAAGTACTGAGGGTGGACCTTCGCTACGACCCGGACTGACCTCTGCCTCCGACACCTGCGGCATCCTCCTCTTCGCACCCACAGACGCAGTCGACGGTCGAGTGAGAGTTCCTCTTCTTCCTTCAGCCGTCTTCGTCTGCTTCCCAGAGACTGTAGCAGAATGGTCTCTAGCGATTCCAGGAGAATAAGCTCAACAAACCGGATAGAAGACACAAGATGTGAAATATATGTTTCTCTTAATTTGTAAACATACTGTAAATCTGTCACCCATAAAATTTATATTACTTTAATATTTTTGTGATGCACTAAATTTTTGTTACACAATTGTTTTCAATTGTGATGATGCATTTAATCTCAATTTAACAAGAATTTAAAAGAACTATAGTGATAATCCTAAAATCAGTAAATCCAAGGGACTGCAGAGATATGATTGATTGGATTTTGTTTGTCTCTGTTTCTGTAATGAAAGGGTCACCTACTTACAGTTGCATATGTCTATGTTGTTAATTTTTGCTAAAATATTCTAAATTTATTAGTACATTTGGCATTATTACCCATTAATTGCTCGATTTAAGTAATGTGTCAATTCTATTATCATAGATGTATTCCATCATAACGTAATCTTCAATGTACATATTTGTAATACCTATAATATATGACAACATCCATAAATCATTATAACACATGTTAAGTATATGTAAATCTTCTAACAAGATAATTTTGCAAAAGAAATAAACTATAAAGATTTATACTTATACAGATTATAACTATTTTATTATATAATATTTTTATTTATAGTTATACAAATGAAATAAATATAAGTTTTCCTAGCATTCATTATTATAAACTAATCTGTTATTCTAAATAAGATCAAATATAAACTATTGTACATTTACTTATATTTTTATATAATTGTGTACATTATCTTCATGAAATAATTTAAGATAGAATGCAGAGCATAGCATAGAACCATTACTTCTGCCAAGGGTAATAATGTACAACTTACGCTATTGTATATGAGCTTCAATAAAACATCTAATGGTATATTCTAATTTAATAAATATCACCAATTTCCCTTTAAAGCGTCTTAACTTCATAACGTAAGCTAGAACATTTACTTCACCAACTTTGTTGAAAACCTGAAGCAATGGACAAGATTAACATCGATAGACTTGTTTCGTGCAGCGGTCAGTAAATTAAGATGGTCCGTTGACGTCGCCAACATCCAAAGAGGACATGCATTTATGTAAGATAAAATTTCCAAGAGCTGAAATAAATTTACTATAAAATTAAATTTCATTTAATGGAACTGAAATAATTTTAAAAGGGGTCAAGTTCCGAATTTCCCTTGTTTTGTTTTTCTAAATGATTCGATAAAATGTTACTGTGAGTAAAATCACTTTGAAAGAAGACAAGTTACGGCATTATGTCCATATAACATCATACCTACACTGAACTAAAGAAATTATAAATTCCTGCAGAGAAGAGTAAATTTGTTATTTCTTAACGATATATTCAATTTTTGTAGCATAGTCATTATTATTTAATTATAACGCAACGGAGGCAACAAAATTCAATGTTCAGATGCAATTCTCGTTGTTAGTCATCTTATTGACGCTACAGTAGAAGGTAAACTTGCAGAGAAAATACAATCATTGGAAGAATTAAAAACTTGGGACATTGTATCTCTATAGACATTGGAGCTTCGAAGTTTATCCTTCAATCAGCCCATGTTTGAGTTCCAGGTTACAATTTAAGTTGATCTGGCAACATGGATGGGCTATTGAATTCATTGTCTCATACTGTGTATTCTTCTGTCTTTCAGCTTAATTATAATGTTACATATTGTTAGGGTAAATGCTACTTCATCAGCGATAAACTAATAATATGTAATGAGAAAGGGATTGGGATAGCTCTGTGTGTAAAGTTTCAAATCTGACTGTCACATTTAAATTATTTAACATATTAACACTCACGGATGGACACTGTTGGATTTACTAACCCTCCCGGGGCTCACCCATCCTATATAAAGAAAACTTGGATGTTGAGCGTTATCTGGAGTGGAAATCTCTCTGCTCATCAGTTGTGTTAGAAAGAGTATATATAGTATTATAATATGTAAGTCATTACATATGTAATGAACCCAAGAACCTTCATGTGAATATAAAACAGTTTTTTTTATTGGCACACGTAACAAAAAAAGTCAACTGAGTGACAAAGGGAATCACAATTAATTTAAAGGAATTTGAGTACTACCACTGGGTAGTCTCTCTACTTGTCTTCTCATGTCAATGTATTCACTCAGTATATTTACTAGATGTATTTTGTATACAGTTGTAAATTTCAATAAATAAATAAAAAAAAAAAAAAATTTAAAGAAAACATCTAATACATGAAAACGCACTTCAAACGAAGATTGCATATAAAAATTTCGTACCTATTCGTGAGTGATTTTACTTAAGAACATAAATATAATTTTAAAAAAAAAATTCCCATGTTATACCATTCTAGTACTGGGCCTTGACTGAATTGGGATGAAACAATTTTTAATATTAAACATTAATTTTTAGGACAAGTAAAGAATATATATTTCAGTTTCTAACTTGCCTTATTTCAATGTTAATGTTAGGAAATGATGTTATCTATTTCGAAATATAAAGTCATCAATAATGATATATAACTGTTAAATATAAATGGAGTTATGTTACCGTATCCTCTTATCTCATCCATCTTATTCTAGTGTTATCTAGATCACCAACGAAAAACCTATGCATTAAAACCACAAGATCTGGAATAGTGGAGGATACGTTTATTCTAGCCATTGTTCTAAGTTGTGGGCTAGAAAGGAGGGCAATAAGATTAAAAAGAACTTAAAGAAACTTTGGATAAACTTGAAACACTTTTAGACTTATCCCCGGACTTTAGACTTCTACCCGCTCAACTGCCCGTGGCACCCGATAATGTTATTCAACAGTTTTCGAACAAACCCTATTCCAAAATTTTAAATATATATATTATTAGAATATATGAATACGAAATATTCTATACCAGGATGCGGAAGGTGGACAAATATAAAAATATTAAAGAGGCTATTCATGATCGAGATTGGAAAAGTCGCTCTTTTTGCAGATAAATTTAGAAACACGACTCCACAGAATGCGGAAGTTTTCTTTTGTAATTAAAAAAAGAGTTCTTTTGAAGGTAAAAGACAATCATATTCTCCCATTTCTTTTCATTCACATGGTAAAAATAATTTATACTTTTGATGGTTTTATGATACACAAAGGCATAATTAAAAATACCATATTTAGCCATTTTAAGGTTATCAAAAATTTGACAATCCGATGGATATTAAATTACTCACAAAATATTTTGTTATCAAATCAAGATATTGAATAATAATTTCGTGTCATGAAAAAGACTTATTCCTGCTAAAATGAACAGATTTAAGAGAGTAAACTACAATATAGGTACAAGAAAATAATCAATTAACATATACACAATTAATATATACTGATATTGAATCAGTAAAATATTCTAATTTAAAAAAAACATAAAACAATTAATAACTTATTCTAAAATATATTACTAAACTACTTCTAGATTTGTAAGAAGAATATTTTGTTCGGAAACATGAAAGGGAAGTAGTAATGTTTCTGGTCTTTTTGAACCGCGATGACACTAAAAGAGTTAACTCGAACTGGTTCAAAGTTAGAGGGAATTAGAGTTAACTCTAACTTGTTCAAAGTTAGAGGGAATTAGAAGCGAATGGTAAAATAATAATATTCCTATATATGGATTGTAGGTAAAGATTTTTGTTTTATCTTTTAAAGGTTTAATAATAATAAAAACCATATGGGTGAATAACAGAAAAAGTGGTATTTTGAAGAAATAGAAATTACCAAAAAAATATAAGTGTGAAATGGTTAATTTTTTGACAAGTCATTTAGTTCTCTAAGAATTAAAGATATCCTCTGTCAAAAATTTACTTGTATTTCTTAGAGCCCTAAAAAATGGATTTTTTGGTTTTTGGGTAGACAGGGGAGAGACCGTTGGCCCAGGGGAGAGAAAATAAGGTGACAGGGGAGATAACTCACTATAATTTCTACCAGAAAAATGAGAACATAATTTTATTGGAACATGCTCTGGGATTTTTTCTGTATTGCAAAAAAAACCCTAATAAAAAAGTCACAAATTATTGCAAAAAGTATAGAAAAGACAACAAATTATTAATTTCAGAAACAAGAAAAGTATTTCAAAAATGTCAAAATAATACGATTATTGTGTAGAAACGTTTTATGATTTTAGGAAGAACTGATAGCCAAAAATGACTAAATGTAACCACCCAAATATGAAAACTTGGTCAAACATTACCTAATTAGGTATGTATAATAAAGTTTTAAGCTGCCTCGTAGACCTGAGCAGGATTCCTAAACTTGTAAACAAGTTTATACACAATGTCTGAATCAGGTAATATTTCTAGTATAGATTCAAATTCAACCGTAGATTCATCCCCTTGTTTAGTATCGAATTCGTATCCCTTTTGGTCAAACATTCGTAACCCTTGTAATGAAATTTCACCATCTTGTTCGTCTTTATCAAGAACGATACATTTATTTAGTTGTCTTAGAATAGAATTTAACCAATACATATGATCCATTTCGGATATTGTGCCAGCTACTTTCATTGGAGTTTAAATATTGTAAACTGCAGGATGGTTAAGGAATTGTAGTTAGAAGTTAGGAATTCCTTACTATAATTAGTAAGGAAGGAATTGAGAATATATTCTCAACAGATCTTTGGGGTTGAGTTGTGACTAAAGGTATGTCTATGCTAATATTTGGGTGCTGCACGGATCCAAGTATGCAACGCTCACACGTCTTCTCATTTCTTTCACAAAGAAAACAGCGCATGGACATCAGCTTATAGTAAGTGTTACTGGTCTATCTTGGCGATGTACATGACTTGACGAATTTGCGAATTTGCATAGTTCCTTTGAAAGGTATAGTTTTATTCTTGTCCAAAGTATGTGATTTATTTTTTATTCCATGATCCTCTACTTTGTAAACAGAAATACTTCTGAGGTGTTCCTTCAAAGCATCAAACAGAACTTCAAAATAGTTCCAGTCACTCGGCAGTTATTTTTACTGTGACTCCAATTCAAGTTTTGGAAAATATGAGGGTATCACATTTCCAAAGATAAATAATTTTGATTCCAATATTGTGTAGCTGGGGCAAAAGGTCTTTTTAAAGCCTTTTAAAGAAATTTTTTTCAAAAGAACGTCTTTTTCAAGACTTATATTTTAAGATTCTGCATAGTTTAAAAAGGTTTGTCTACTTTTAGTTTGAAATATTTCAATCGGACATGATATTATGATTATGATTACCACCTTTTGTGATATTCACCCATTTACTACTTCAAACAACGAAGAGTCTTGGGTTCAGCATGGGGAGACTTGGCCTGATTTTTGGCTTCCATCTTCCCCATTTCTCAGTAAGAAGAGTCTTGAGATCCACTAAGCCAGATAATATTTTACACAATTTTCTACCGCAACCGTTTCTAGCACGGGATAGCTCAATTATTGTAGATTTCGTTACTCAAGTGCTAATTTTGGAAGCAATGTCTTATACTTAAACTACTAAATAAATAAATACAAGAGGAAATTAAGCAACAGTTAAAGGGAGGAACTGCTTATTGCTTTTTCTTCTCAACATTACGTAGCAGAACCCTCTTGTATCAAAATTCAAATATTGTCCTTTCAACTGCTTTCTTATGCTGTTTGCGACGTCTCGCATGGCTAACTTTGAACGATTGACAACTTCCAGAGTAGACCAAAAAATAATGTATTTTGTGGAGTACTCAGTTCTCAAAATATACGAGCGCACTGGGTAATTCAGAATGCACAACATACACCCTGTTCAAATAATATCTGTGGCTTGGTTCTAAAAGGCCAAAGTCAAAAATGCCAAAAGAGCCAATGGCAACATAGGCCTTTATAGAAATGAATCAGAAAACACTAGCAATGACATTGGCTGACATTATAATGGAAATACAACATATTTTACTTTGTTGTTAGGCATTTGCCTTTTTAGAATTAAAGATTTACTAAATTGGAAACGTTTGCTATAAATAACACAAAATTTAAAAAATTGACATTGGCCCTTTTAGAACCAAGCCATAGATATAATTGATAACATTAAGTCGGTTGAGAACGACTTGTAAAGTCGTTGGGCTTAGTATGAACGGATCTCTAAAAAGTTAATAAGCGCAAACCCAACTGGTACCCCGACATAGTCATCATTAATATTATTTATTATTATATTATTTAGAAGATACACACAATACTGAATTGGTTTTCAGAACACCAGCGCTATCTGTTGACTACCCACTGGAAGAAGGCTATTGCCAGCAAGTGCTGCTCGTGTGGCAAGAGTGAGAACCAATAAAATTTGTTTATTCCACTTTATTACGCCTTAGTGAATTTATTGGCAACTGCTATTTTATTAAAGATTAAATATTTGATTTTGGATTTTTTACAATTAAAATGAGATTTCAATTAGTATTCATGAAAACCAAAGATGTTTATATTTCTTTTTTATGGCTCAATGTATATTTACTATGTTTCTAGATAAAGAGAGAAAAAATAAAAGACACATTTCGTACAAATCAAATAAAATATAGAAGATTTGTATTAACTGTAATTTTTCAAGCAGTTTTGAGTTGATATAGAAAAGCTTAACATTGGACCACAAGAACCTCCATATTCTTGAGCCCTTAGCTCACAACATTCAGGATGAGAGATGATTTTCAGTTGCCCTCTTATCCAATCAAATTACTGAAAACTTCACATTAATGTAATAAACATATCTCAATGGATTTTAATTTTAATAAATGAAGTATGAGTCTTCCAGTACTACTTAGAATATTTTTAATAATATATTTTTACTTCTACAATAGATTGTAGATTATCTATAATAGATTATCTGTTTGTATAAAAATCTTTTTGTCAGGTTGCTATCTTACTTTGAAGGCCAAATATCTAAAGAGTCAAACTAATGAACACTTTAGGAAGAAAATTGTCAGGGTGGAGGTCAACAAATTTCTCTTAAGTAGGGAGAACTGTTTATTGAAGAGCCAACGTTTCGACCCACATTGCCGATCTTCTTTAGGGCTGTCTGAGAGACACGGACAAGACCTCCAATGTGGGTCGAAACGTTGGCTCTTCAATAAACATCCCTATTTAAGAGAAATTTGTTTACCTCCACCCAGACATTTTTCTTCCTCATATATATATATATATATATATATATATTCATGATGGATTAAATTGGTCAAGGGGTGCAGTCAGAGATAACACAAAATAAGCAGATCTTATTTTTTAATTGTCCTAACATGTCGGCCAATGATGTAGGCTATCTTCAGGGAATCCAGATAGTGGGTGTCCCGTCAAGCTGAATTATTATTCATGATCAACAATTGCATTAGCCTTCTTCCTATTCAACGCTTTCCAACTGATTATACCTGAAAGGTACAAATCTTTGTCTACCTGTTAGAAGTGATATCTCTCTCCTCTCAGAACAAGATTAAGATAATAAAAATTATTGATTTGACCTCATATATTAGTTCTGTTATTTTTAAGAGAAAATCACTTCTTTTAACTTGGTTTAATGATACGTTCTGAGAATTTTTCTTTATAGCCATACTTCTAAGGCTTCTGTTTATGCTTATGTTTTATTTTCTGCTGCTCCTATTTTACATAATTTATGGTAATTATAAGAAATACATAATAATTCAACTGCCTTATATTACCATTCTGTTATCAGCTCAAACAGAATTACATCATCTTCAGTAAGGTATTGAATGCTTTTTCATTTATTGATCTAATGCCTTTGAATGATCATTAACGGAGTCAATAATTGTTCCTGAGATGTAGAAACAATTGTTGACTTATTATTTATTATAATGCCTACATAGTTACATACCTACATACCTATAGGTATAAACTGTCCCTATAAATAGCTTTTCTATGATTGATTGTATATTTTTATTTGACATGATAAAGACCAACAATTGAATTGTATACATCAGACCAAAATTTATATAAAACAAGATTAAGAATGGTCCGACTTTATCTTGTTTGAACAGCTTGTTGTATGATTGATCTTCTCTACAAGCAATACTTGGTTGTCCAAACATTCCATTAAAGATGAACCATTTTTAAGAGTATAGTGATGTTTATTATAAGACATGGGTGTTGAATACAGAACCAGGAGCTGGCCTAAGTTGTAAAGGACTGTAACTGTGTCGGAAGAGGCAGTGAATGAAGTAGTCAATTTCATGAATATGTGATCTTATGCCAGACTGCCATAAAATTATCCTTTAATGGCAGTCAAGCTAGAACCCGATGCGAAAGATGGTGGCTGGATTAGACACCAGGACTTAATAGAGAATAGAAATGCAGCGCCAAGGCCTGAGATACACAACAGTCCAGGCCATGTCACTCTGTGTTTTTCATAAGTATAGCATAGAGATGTAAATTGTAGTCCAGTAATATGCAAAAAACCCAAGTGCTCTACCCCACAAAAGCTGACAAAAGTTAGGGGGTGTGTAAAAATAAAAATAGTTAGTCTGTGTTCCCTGAGAAGTTTGATTATTAGAAGTCATTTAGACTCAAAACGCACATTATACACATTTTCATCACCAGATCACAAAAACCATTTTCAAGGGAATAGGGATGTTTACTATAAGACATGCTTCGTGGGTAAAGAAGCAGGAGCTGGCAAAAGTAGTAAAGGACTGTAGATGCAAGGGTGTCCTTAAATCGGATATTGTTTAACTGTTGTTTTAAATATGCCTTAAAATAACTTCGATATTGTATAGATGGGAATCCAAAACAATATTCAAGGAGAGTAGGTCATCTGTGACACATTCCATCTCGCAGCGTCTCTCTCTCTCTCTCTCTCTATATATATATATATATGTATATATAAACAATTGAATAGGGCCAAGGTTATACATATATAGTGGAGCGTCGATAATCAAAACTTTCAATTAACGGAACTGTTTTTGATTGGTTTTTCAAATGTAATTTTTTTTTTTTTTTTTTAAATCGTAATTTTAATTAATTTGATCAGATCACCCAGTTACTTACTCATATTTTTAAAATTATTGTTATTTTAAATAAAATTTGACGAAAAATATAATAATTTTTCCATGAACGTCGATAAGGGGGCCCTAATCATTTCTCGGAAATAGCAAAAAAAAAATGAACTTAGACTTCTATATGTATTTGTTTACTAAGAACTGTAAAACTAATTAGGTAATTTCATTTGTTTCTCTGAATCCCTTCCTATTTACTTTTCAGTAAATTTCGATTATCCGAATTTTTAATTATTCGAACCACCCCTGACAACATTAGTTCGGATAATCGAAGTTCCACTGTATATGTAAATAGTACATGGGCAATAGTCACTTTCTTTTTTGAATTTCAGATAAGTAGTCAATTTATTTCTTTAGACATTGCAAAGCGCAGCTCAACAAAAATGGTTCTCCTTGGCAATGCTGAAGGTCAAACTCCTCCTGATAACGAGACTTATGTAATCGGATCGCGAGTTACCTCAGTTATTGACTGATAACTCCTGAAGGTCTTAAGTGTTTATAACCGAGTGCTATGTGTGCAAGATACCTCCATTGTTGTTCAGATATTTTTTGCTTTTTCTAGTTAGTATTTATCTGGGCCAGATAGGTTGTTTTATGTTATTAATAAAACAATGCAGTTATTCTTAATGGAAAGTACCCCGTATTTAGACTTTTTCTATTATATCCTATTCAAAAGATCAGACCCAAAACTGGAACTATCATTACCCGCTTAGTGCAATAGCCAGGTTTTCCGATTACAATGTACAGATTAGGAGAACACTTATGTATAAGAATGGCTTTGCGAGGTTTTTGAAAATAATGAAACCTTAATTTATTATACAGTCTATAAGCGTGGGATTATTGTTGTATACAAAGTCTAGGTATAATACAATATAACATATATGAGAAAAAATAAGAAAATAACTCATCACAGAACTATGCACCCAGCCAGGAACCCAACAGCTTGGGACAGGGTGCCAATAGATTTGCCATTGATTCATGAATAAAAGAAAACTGTAAAATAGTAATGACAAAATAAATATCAATTCGTATTAGGAGTACATGTTAAAACGAAATAAAATGAAAGAAGTGATTGAGGCAAATCCCTATACCACAAACCTCTATGTTCCATCCAACTGTTTGTAACCTTCACCATAATTAGCGAAAGTATATTCGGACCGATCCATAGGGTGCCGATCTTAGAGAAGAAAAACGCTTAATTTTTGAAGATTTTTCTGAATTTATTAACCTAGATCATATTTTAGTCTTCAAAGATATTTGAAAACTAAATTTTAAACGCTTCATATCAGACCAGTGATATCGGCTGATATCAAGAACCATTGCCCTTCCACCGAAAAAGAATACTTGGCTCAACACTCAATATTAGCCCGGAATCTAAACAATGAACTGCAGGAACTATATCGAGATACCGACGTGAGATTAATAAGGATTGGTAAATTAAGATGGGATACATACATTCATCGGATGGCTGGAGAATATTTATTACGAATATTACTGGAGGAGTGGACCTACATCAGAGGGACAAGGAAACAAATTCTGGACTGATGGTCTGGAAGCCTCAAGATATCCTTTTCAGGAGGAGTTCTCAGAGATGACATAAAATACACACCATGACGGGGGGATAGCATTGTACTGTCTAAAATGGTATAAAATTATTAAAAACGTGATTTACACTGAACCCAAAATACGTTTATCCAAACTTCAGATAGTTAGACCTAAGTTCTATTAAAATCTAGTCTTTGCAAAATAGGATTTTAATATATCTGTATATAAAATGTAGGGCATATATCTGTAGACGTTTGATGGTATCTTTGTGTTCGTTACGCCTTAGTTTATATTCCCATTTTTTATGTACTTCCCTCAAATCTAGTAAAAAACAAATCACTTATTAGACAAAATGAATAACAAAAATAGATAGTAACTTAACCAATCATAGTCCAAAGAATATAGAGATTATTTTTAGTAATGTTTAAAAATAGAAATGCGGCTTAGTTCAGTGTGATTTTACCGTATCGGTATGTCGTTGGTTTGAGACCAGGAATGTCACATAAATTATTTATTCTGTCGTGAATTGTCTCGGTGGGATCTGAAAACCCTCCTCTGCCTCTAAAACGGGTACACTTAATCGGGGAAAAATGCGACTTTTGAGAATGATCTCGGACAAATCACGCTCCTGCACAACTGTTGGCTGGTGGTACAGTTTTGCCAATATAATAATAATAATAATAAGGCTTAGCGAACCCCATGCCGATATCAGCAATCTCTGCTTACAAACTTCTGTCCACGGACCACTGCCCAAACCCTAATCCGCCAGATCACTCTTAACGCAATCCTCCCACCTACGCCTCGGTCTACTTCTCAGACCCTTACCAGCCACCGCTCTTAGTAACATCTTAGGAATCCGTTCGTTACTAAGCCCAACAACTTTACAGGCCCATCTTAATCTTCGTGACGCTGTCCCTTAAATAATATTTACTGGTAGCATGCTTCGAAATTCCGCGTTATGTAATCTCCAGTGGTCTCATCCTTTTTTGGACCGGATATTATGCATAACACCTTATTTTCGAATACCTGAAGACGTTCATCCTTCAGCGTTAGCGGCCAAGTTTTTATAAATTCTGATTTTTAGTTTTAAAGACGCGAGTTTACCAATATAAAATAAGAAAAAAATTCACAATACAGAATAGCGTAATTAACAAACATTTCCCGTTTGCTTAATTACTTTTTGAACTGTTTAACGAAGTGTTAACTTGTTATTTACTCGTTAAATATCTCGATGGGGAATGGCAGTGATTGAGAAATTGATAGTCTATCGCAAAAGCAATTCGGTTACGCTAACCTCACGTTCTTATCTCAAATCGTTTTCCAGATATGATTAGTATTTGAAGGGTTTTCCAAGAGAATCAAGTTTTGTTTTTTTTTTTCCACAAAAAAATCCCAATTTTTATACTGCAATTGAGCTATATAATTCTATATTCATCATTATTGAAATCTAAAATGCATTTCTCTAAAATTATGACCGTAAAATTATTAAGTCGTCAACCAGGAATGAACCCATTGTATGTTGATTTATAAAAAATTAATATTTTATTTTTTATAAATTATCGTCCTTTTTTAATTTATGTTATAATATATCTTCTTCTGTCACTTCCCTCTAGCTGAAACTCCTCCTCAAGGAAAGTTTTGCATCAAGAATAGTCCTATAATTTTTAATTTTTCTATAATGTTTTAAAAAATATTCATGTCTTAATAGTAACCTCTCTCTTAGTGTTTCTAGCGCAATTGTGTATATAATTAAATAATTGTTTTTTTAAATTTTCAAAATTTATTTATTAATAATTTTTTTAAACGGATATATTCTTATCACTTTGGTGTAATCCTCTGAAAATAAACAAAAGCTCAAAAAGTAACATACAAACTGCAGCACATCACACATCACTAGTCCAAATCAACTCCAAGATGTTCAACAAACAACGAGGCAATTGTTCTATTACATTCTAATTTAGTCCTGTAATTTAATATTATATATATATATATATATATATATATATATATATATATATATATATATATATATATATATATATATATATATATATATATATATACTCAAATATATACTCAAAATATATCTTTCCCATCTTTTCCTGTAACCCGGAGTAATATTTAATAAATCATTTTATATGATTAATCACATCATTTCAAACAAGTCTGTAAATAATCTGAACGACATTCAAATAATAAAACTGGGTGAACTTTTTTTTCTTCTTTGTGTTCTTCTTTATCTCTTTTTTATTTCATTTCCACCGTATTCTGGAAAATATTTTTTATCTTCCCCCTACGGAAAAAGTAAGCAACATACAAAGCTGTCCAGCGAAGTCGGTCAATGTTTTGTCGAACTTTTCTCAATCGACGTTCTGATTTTCTGACACCTCTTTGTCCGACAAAGTTTCCCCTCCCCCCCACCTTTGTAAGTAAACACATTTCTCTAACCTTTCCTCTTTTGTCTTTGTTATTCCTTTTTCAAAGATAGAAGAACTGAAGGATATACAAAACAAATAAATAAATAAAACAATAAAATGTTTTGAATTTTTGCTATATCAATATATTAAAATCTATGAACTATTATAGTAAATAATTCTTTAATGCTTAAAAACAAATAGGTCCGAGAGCTGAGGTATAAAAATTTTGATTACTTAATATTACTTTTCAAATGTTTAAAGTCCTTCAGGTAAGATTAAACTATAATCTAAATATTAAATTAAATTTTTTTTCGGTTATAATTGTTTAAATTATAGGAACTAGTTCCAATTTTTTAAAAAATATTTATTTCTTATATATTTTGCTACAATTCACAAAAATTATATGCTGTACCAAATAGACCATTCTCAAACTAAAAACAATTACCATTGGACAAATTTAAATCTATACAGAATTTTATTATATAATGAAAGAAAAAAAACTCAACAGAGAAAAACAAAAAAAAATTATAACTATACATTGTTAATAACTTTTATACATATATATAAACAATAACAATAAAATACAAAATTTTGGTATTTTACAATAATAAACGATGTGTTCTTTTATGTACATACTAATTTTTGTATAGTTCCCAATATTTGTTATATTGGGTTTTTATCGTGTTTACACTTGAAAAAGAATTATTTGCATAGTTTATTTATATAGTTTATATAGTTTATGCATAGTTTAAGAAATAGTTGCATAGTTATAGGATGAATACATTAATATAAGGTATGCATAATTCTTTATGCATAATTTCAACTTTAGTGTAATATGCATAAATAACTAGTTCCATTGACATCTTTAGACATAAGAGAGTAACCATTGGCTATGCAAGACATAGCTCAATATTATGAGTTAAGAAATACCTTCATTTTAAAATTGAGCTACTTAATTCAAAATTCATTATCATACAATATATTTAGCAATTATAATCCGCCCAACTATCCTATATGGATATGAAAAGAAGTCTCTATATTCGAACGAATAAACACCTTAAAGTTTTCGAAAACATAAAAAAGTTAGTCCATTGGAGGGTAAAGGATGCTACACACCAAACACATTTAATGGAGTTGAAACGATCCCTTCGGGAAGAAAAATGTGGGCTTAATAACGAACGAATTCCTTCTGTAGGAATATTCATGAAACCTTCGGTTTCCCTATTTTTTTCACCTTTAAAGTCGACAAGTTAACGTATTAAAGTATCTCTACATATTAAAATCTATCAAAATTATTCAAACTAGTACACTTTTGTATACATTTAAAAAAAATAGAATACCAGAAAAAAACTGACAACATGATATTTCCCTGAATGCATATGTTTTTGTTTTAAAGTCCTTGGAAGATGGAGTTGATATATTTTGTTAATAAAGGTTTGAAATGATCTCTTGCACTGCATCAGATGCGTTATAAGGAAGAGGTTGAGGAAAGAAAAATTAATTAATTTTTATAGAGAAAAAAAATAATATGTATACATACACACCTATATATCAAAACAGGAAGTTGAGTTAGGAACTCCAGCCAGTAAATGGAGGATGTGATTCGAAATGTATCCCATCTACTCGTGTATATTCGGGGAAATACTTTGGCAATTACTAAAGGTAATAGTCCCGTTATCAGTTGTTAAAATAAATTTCTAAGGAAATAAATTGACAAATATTGGTAGAGGGAGATAGCGGGAAGTAGAGCCAAGGGCCGCCGCTAGATGTCGACAGCGGCGAGCGAGGCTCAGTAGCGGCCGATCGGCTGCCTCTGGTGTGTGTCTTGTTCTCTCTCCACTCTCTTCTTCAGGATGGAGTCTTCGAGTTCTGAAGCGCCTCCCCAGACGGAGATGATCACTCACGTCCTCACCTACGGTACAAGCAATCACTATCACCTAGTCCTAGTAGCATGTCAATGTCCAGGTTGTATAGTTTCCCTTGCCTCGATCGGGGAAACCTGTCAGGAGTCGAGAAACCCTTAGGAATGAAGTACCGTATAGATCCCAATCACGTGAAGCAAAAATAACATGTCCCTGCAATTTGCGATGCATGTCACTCCTTTTCCACTATTCTAGAGCCTGAAACAGATGATGTAAACAAAGGCCTAAACACATGTCATTATCTAAGGCCGTTTAAGATGTCTGTCTTATTAATGCTTCATTAACAACACTTACAGAGCTAACAAATAAACAATTTACCGAACTGTAATTAAAATGCAGTAAGAATAATTTGATGACTTTATAAGTAAAAGAGAGAATCAGATGGTCATGGCGGCAATTAATGAAAATTGTAAAACAGTAAAAAACTGTTTTTGGAAATACATACTACATTTCGAATCACATTGCAAGTTTTCATTAGTGTATTGTAGTAGATTGCCTGTTAAGACTGATGATAAGGTATTGTTTACAATTTTATGTCCAAAAACAGATGAATCGAGTGTTAATATACCTGTATATATTATTGTACAGATTTTGGAATAGGAAATACATCTGCCTGTATAATAAAAAATAAGTATACTTTGTTGTTCACAGACTTTACCTTCCCTGCGAACTGTCATGTCCTGATGAAAACCTGTAATGTGGGGAGTGTTTTACTATTTGAGAATTTCATTTGAACGTCTTACGGTACAATAGTCTTCCGTAAAATTAAAATAGTTTAAAAGACATTTTATTAAAGTTGAGACATAATGAACAACTATAAAATCTGACAACGATGGATTGAAATTATAAAATCATTGTTGATTTCTCTGTTGCAAGAATTTGGCATCTAGTATCCTGCAAGTTAAAGTAGATATTGTGTCATGATATTGTGCGAAGTTAAGACTCCTTTCACAAATCCACTTGAATATCGAAAAAAAATCGAGATACTATTTTATTAATGCCAAACTTGATTACAAGATTTAAGTCAGGTTATAAGTACTTGATGTAACTATATACTTTAATGCTTGTGACATCAATATTACACCACAGTGCCATACTTCAGACTGAACTCAAACTAACGTCACTAAACACTATGAGTAACTCATGATGAGTTACCTCGTATTCCTGGAAATCAGTTTATTGTTTATTATCGCAAAACCGGGTAGGGGCATACTTGGATTATTATATTTATATTTTTAATTTTTATAGGTAGTTCATTTAAGTTTTACAGTTGGAATCCATCATAAATCCTCACACTTTTAGGAATATTTCATTATTCATTAATACATTAGAAAAAGAACATTAAATTTGAGATTACAAATTTAATTTTACAAATGACACCTTTGCAATCGTTAGAACATTTAAAATAATTGATAATTCAAGTTTTGTATAAATAATATTATTAACGTATAATATAAAGTAAAATGAAATAAAATATAATGAAAATGAATAATCGAAAAGATTACTGACCTGATAAAAAAAATTAGCTCATGCTCCTATAAGTGCTTGTCAAATTGAAAAATAAATAATTTTAATTTAATATTTAGTAATATTGTTTTAATAATATCTTGATTAAACAGCATTTTATTAAATTTAATAAAACAAAGTAAGTAGAACCCCCATACTCTTCCCAATTGTGCACTTACTAAAACTATTTCAAACATTTACTGATTTATTTTGATTTACTCAATGAGCTTATGCATCATAAACATCATTTTAATTTTTTATTATATTTAATTATAATAATATTAGTGTAAAATTTATTAATAATAAAGGAACGTATTAATATTGTAAAAAGTACGATCCAAAGAATAAACCGGTTCAATAAGATTTAAAAAAATCTCCCCCTTCCCTCCCAAAACTGTTTGTTAAATACAATAATAATAATAATCTATATAATATCAGCATTAGGTTGAGCAATCCGTAATACTACAGTAATGTAAAAAATTACAAATAAATTTTAATATTTATATAAAAACTTATGTTCTCATTTTATAAAACATAAGCATTTACATTGTATTAACTTCATAAGATGATATGGTTTACATTAGAATACTAACATTAAACTGTATTTATGAAATTTCGTTTTAATGTTAAACCATTCATCTTAAAATTAATTGCTTAAAAAAATTGCTATGTTATAAATCATAGCAAGGAAATAAATTCCAGTAAATCCATACAAAAAATTGTTTGAGTTAAATTGCCATGAAATATGTTGCAACTCAAAAATAAATCATGGAAATTATTTATTACCATTCAGTTGTTGATTTTATTTTGGTACATAACGGGTCTCAAATCCAGTTAATTATAAATTATAACAATTTGAAACACTTATTTATAATATATTCACTTTTTTATGACAGTCTGCTTTCTCGTCTGCTCAAGTTTAAGTTATAAAGATTTTTTTCAGTTTTAATTTTTTAAATGCAGTTTTCAAGTATATGAATTTAATTTTAAGTTTTTATAAGTATTTATATGTTTGCACTATTATTATAAATTTATCACTCTTTACGCATAACTTGCAGACATAATTATCACATTGTGGTAGCCGCAACCACATTAGTTATCTAATGGTCAACTTCATTTTATATTTATTTTAATATATGAGTTTCTAGTAAAATATCTTCATTTTACATTATTATTGAATTTTTCTTCCATCTTAACTAGCTAATACGTTTTAGCTCCTAATCATTTATTATTTTTATTTAAATACTATTATTATTATTTTTACTATCGCTGGATTGTTTAAAAGGTTATCATTAGTCGATTGCATGATATTGAATTATATAAATTAAATTTCTTGTTAATATACTTTTTACTATAAATTTGATAATGTGAAAAACAACTGATATATAAAAAAAAAATTGGCTTCTGGTCTTTCATTATTACATTATGGGCAGTTGTGAATGGTTGAAAAAAATATGCAAGATATGGTTTAGAAAAAAATCTAAGAATTATTATTATGTACATTATTTATTTATTTGTTTATAACACCTTACAAGAGTAGCGAAGCCGAGGTGCACCTCCGCAATGAGGAAAGAGTAAACAATTCAAAACAGAAGCGAACCCCCGGTTTTAATTTTAGCCTAAGCTATTTGTTGTCCAATTGCGCGCTCGTGGCTGTAAATTTTAAAGAGCTAAGAACTCGGGCGTTTAATTATCTTATTTATTCATGATGAGATTTTTCGAAGAAGACAAATAGAAAACAATTAGTATTTTGTAGCATCATTCAGTCTTCTCTTCTGTTCCGTACTTCCACGAAATTTGAATATAAGAGAACGAATGATAAACATCCATTATATTTTTTTCTATTTGTATATTTTTATATTGAGTTCATTTATTTTTTCAAACGATAATATCTCAAATGTGATCAAGGAAATCTACTCGATTGTCTATTTTGATTAATTTATCCTTCTATAATTGGTATGTTTATTTTTTAAATATACAATTTTCCATGAGAATCAATCATAATTAAATTTCAATGAGGAAAATGATCCAGGTGGAAATATTACTATTTAAGATTTTCATTTTATTTTTTCCTCCGGTCCATTTCCTCCTCCATTCGGTTAACTTATAATTATTCTAGTTTACTGAATTTAACTTAAGGTAATATTGAAAGTGGATTCCAGTAACTATATAAAGAAAATTAATATTAAGTGTGAACACTTTGACTACTGTACTGTTTACTGACCAGCCATCTATGTAAAATAGCGCATAGAATAAATATTTTGAAGAAATCAGAAAACATCAGATGGAAGTGACACGTGAATATAATGAGATTAAAAGCGCCATAACTCTCAATAAAATTGATTACGACAG
This sequence comes from Troilus luridus, assembly GCA_964056705.1. Taxonomy (NCBI): domain Eukaryota; kingdom Metazoa; phylum Arthropoda; class Insecta; order Hemiptera; family Pentatomidae; genus Troilus; species Troilus luridus. The sequence continues at coordinate 118,033,828 of OZ057413.1, read as the reverse complement.
CTTTATCTATGCCTCGGCTAGTATTAATAATAAAAAAAATAGATTCACGCTGATCTTCCGACCGGAGCTTTCTGAACATACCTAATACAATATCTTTCTGTAAAAGCTGGAACCCTATCGCTTTCCAATCGTCGCCGAAAGCTGGGGACCAATATTTTCATATCGGGGCCAAGCGTATCACAAGAACGTACACCCAAGGAGGAAAACCCTGTTAGCAATTCTACATTTCAGCTGATAAATTCTGACAAATATAATTTATTTAAAATATTCTCCTATTCGTGCTGGTACTGAATGAAATGGATTGTCCCAGAACTTATTCGTTTATAAAAAAAAACTTATGGACAGGAACTGACTCGGTAACATCAGTAAAATGTTAAAATATTGAAAGTCTAGTAAATCTCCCAAATATCCCTAGCTTCCGTTTACGAACTCTATATCATCAATTAATTAAGATCTAATGATGATTCAAAAACAGTTCTGAAATGCAATTTGGATGGTATTTGTGTTGACTTCGCAACTAAAAGTTTTAAAACTCCAACTAGCTTGGTTACGAATAGAGCCATAATCGTTTGCTCCCATTAATTGAATGTTCTTTCTTACTCAAATTTAATATTTTATACACAAGGGGCTCACTCAGTCTCTATAAAGTGGACACCCTTAATTGGGGCGACAATCCTGGGGGTTGAGCGTGATCTAGGACAAATCACCTTCGTGCACAATCGTTATCCCATACACCTACCACGTACTGAACCCAAGATCCTTCATGGGTTGTAGTTTTTTAGGTTTTTTATTTTTCCCAATTTAAAAAATAGAACACCTAACAAGGAAAACAATTTGTAAAATGTGGTTTTCCTACCGTAAGGAAAACTGAAGCTTCTCTCCCACCCCCAATACTAGAAATTATAAAATAGAGATAAATTTACAAAAATAAAGCAGCTTAAAGTCAGAATAATAAAAATATTATAAGAAATAAATATCAGTACAGTAAATTGAATTAATATTATTTTTAATTAGCGGAGCGGAGTGGCTCAGTGGTAGAGACTGAGTTGCCATGCCAGAAATCCTGGTTCAAATCCCGCTGCAGGCAGTTACTTTTATTTGGTCTGTTTGCGGCGGGAGATGGATCACATGGGATCTAGGACCCTCCTGGGGCTCACCCAGCCTCTATAAAATATTATAAAAATAAGGTACCCAAAATAAGGGGGAAAACCTAGTGGTTGAGCGTGACCTAGGACAAGTCACCTCCTTGCAGAGCCGTTGAAACTGTACAGTCTCTACCATGTACTGAACCCAGACTCGTTTACGGGTCGTAGTGGTATAGTTTTTTTTTTTTTAACGTTGGTTTTTTATCTACTTAAATAATAACTCATTATTATATTGAAACAATTGTATTAAATTAGAAAAGCATCAAAACAACATAATAAAACCATTACAAATATTATTTCTCTGGTAATAAATATGTTAATGTTAAATATAGGATTTTTGCCAGTGCTGTACTCCAAAATTTTAAACGGCTGTGAAAACGAGTTGTTTTTTTCAAATTTCTTAGTACCGTTAATTTAGCGGAAGCATAATAAACTTTTACTCTAAATTGATCTAGGATTATTTTAAAAAATTGAATAAAAAGTTTATTCTTATGGTAAAATGGTTCAAGTTCTTTTTTATAGGACACCTGGAAATCATTTGGACTCACATTTCTAACTTGAACGTTGCGATGTCATCAGAACCTGTAATCATTTCCATCTTTTATGTAATGGTAGTCATAATAAAAAGTAATAGAATAATAATTTACAAATTGGCAAGACTCATTTGTAGGGTAATAATAGGGTAAGGTTTAAGGTTTGCAAGTTACCTGAAAAGTATCCTCGAAGCGGAAAGTAAACAGATGTTACAACTCTACTCCACCGAGTTCGGGAAAAATATGAACCAACTTCTGCTACTTTTTCATCCCGCGCCTGGAAGTCAACCTGCAATCCTCTCAGGGTTTTTAATAGGAATAAATACCTTATTTTCTTGCTCAAAAGAATTGCAAAGTATCATCTTTTGAATAATCATGGGTTTATCGTAAAAATTATTGAAAGAAAATAGATTAAATAAATGCTCAAAATAAGTTCTCAAATTATATAAAAAATAGTTTTTAGTAATTGGCAATATATATTTATTTTTTATTTATTAACTGTTATAATTTTTAAATATTTTTATTTGAAATGAAAAGATATGTCCAGGACCGGGACTCGAACCCGTGTCACCCACGTTTCTAGCGTGGTGCTCCCCCAACTGAGCTACCCTGGCACGCTTCTTTTCAAATAAAAATATTCATCTTTATTTTTATTTGAGAATGTATTTTGACCTACATTTAAGAATATATCTCAGCTCTATTTGGGAATATATTTAGACCTCAATTTGAAGATATATTTTGATCTGTATTTGATAATTATTTTGACAATATTTTTTATTTTATTTATAAAACGGTTAAATTCATTAAATTAACTCAATGAGTGACTGTATCAATAATATACTGTTATGACATATATGCTAAAAATAATAAAACTTCCATAAATTGTAAACAATTGATCTACATTAGTAATAGTATATATATATATTAAATATGAAGTTGTTATTCCTGAAGATGGGGAAGAAAACTATGAATGGTCATATCGGTATATTTGAAATAACATAGATACTTTATTTAAAATTTAAAATAAAATATCGAAAAGCAAGGAAAGCAAATAACTAAGGTATGAATAAAATAATCACGAATGAAGCAATGAGATTCGAAATAGAGTTAGATTGCGATTTAGATAATCTTATCAATCGTGAGATTCATGTAAATCATTTGTTGTAGTTATCATCATCATCATTATTGTAGTTATCTAATATTTGTAAATATCCCAAATCTTATAGTACTTTTATAATTCAAAGTAAAATTGCTAAATGACTGTGCTGATTTTTCCAAGTTGTAATTTGGCTGTGACAGACTTATTATTTAAATCGCGGAATCCAGTGATACACCTGGTGCTCGCCGGCATAAAGGGAGTACCCTTAATTGCGGGAAAATCTGGCGATTGAGGGTGATCTGAGACAAATCAACTCTTGCACAACAGTTGACTTATAAGCTCTTTTCTGTTCTTACAGAACGAACGACTCTTCATTCAGGGTTGCTATGGTATTAGTATTTTTCCTTGATACTTCTACATATAATTATATAATTACAAATGATTAAGTACTTTGAAAATGCTAATGACAACAAAATAGACATTGCATAATAATCTTAAATAATATGGGACTAAACCTACAAGTTATTTACCCAATTAAGGGTATCCAGTTTATGGAGGCTGGATGAGCCTCAATAAGTGTAGGCCTTCAGATCTTACAGAGTCGATCCATGGGGCCGGTAACAGAATATGTATTTATCTCCTAAAGCTGGTCGCTCACTATCCGGTGATTGCTTACAACATTGATAAAACGAATTTCTGTCGTAAAATAATAATATTTTTAATTCCCATCAGAAAAAGACATATTTTGATTCAGATACTCTTTAAATCAGAAATTAAAAAATATTTCGAATCTATTTATAAGTCGGTTGTGTGAAAAGTAACTCCCACTAGAATTTTAGCGGCCTTATCAGATAAGATTGGCATCCCAAACTGTTTCGACACAACTGTCAAGAGCTTGAAAATCGTTTGTAAATTTTATAAAATCCGAATTAACTTCTATACTCAGAATTTAATATATGAAATTACCAAATGACAATATAGTTTTATAATTAAATGTATTGCTTCGTCAATTGATATAACTAAATGTGAGTAGTTTATGTGTATGTATAATTAATTTTTTTTATGTATAAATGATTAGTTGTTTTGAGAATAAACAATTGATAACAATAATTTATGACCAACCTTTATACAAATTTATTTTGTCTATAATTAACACAAGTATGCATTTTATAAAATATTTTAATGAGTATTTTTTTGGTATATGTATGATATTTTATTATTATGATTATTTTTTATATAGAAAAGGTATTATAACTAAATTTAAGATTACGAAACTTGAAGATCATCTTGAAAAAAAAATTCTTAGGCTAACAATAGAAACATATTGTAATACCTCTATGAATGTAAAAGAACTCATATAAACACATACCTTCCATCTAAGTGCATCATAAGTGCATATATATATATATATATATTACATTAGGTGTAGCGTCGATAAATATAAAACACAGAATCTTAATTAGGATTTGATGCTCACAAATAATGCTCTTTACCATAAAAATCAAATTATGTTAAAGAAGATCTGTTACGTAAATTTATTGATAACGAATTATGAATTAACTCGGTTATAGAATTTGACACATGTTTAACACGATAACTATCAAAAAGAATATTACAATGCTTTTAAGTATATTATTATAAATAAAAATTAGGAGTTTAAATACATAAATATAAAGAGATTTGTTATTACTTGTTTTAATTTTTAAATATTTTTATATTTATATATATTATTTATATAGAGGCGGACGACCCGGGTTCGAATCCCGGCCAGGGCAAATCTTTTCTCTTCAAAATAAAAATATTTAAAAATGAATAATAGTTTAAATAAAACTAAAGAACACGCGCTTATAGCCAGCAAAACTAAAAATGAGAAAAACATAATTAATTTAAAAAATACACTTAAGTTGGAATCACAACTAAAAGGTAGAAAATAAATTTAAATAAGTTTAAAATAATAATAGAGTAATTGACTATAAAACTAATTTTACTGTAAGAACGTTGAGGTGGTTAATGTTAATTGCTATAAATATTTTACTGATATTGGTGACAGTAGTCATTATCTTCAAAAACCATCCCACTTTTTTTTTTTTACTATATAATGAATTTTTTTGTTCATCGCTATATTCTTAAACTTATTTCCTACTTTTTAATTTTGTCCTCTATTAAAGGTTTTTAGTTTTTAAAATTATTATTTATTTAATTTTCACCCAGCTAACATACCATATTTACAACTCTATTTTACATATAAATATTTTAAAAGTTTTAATTTAATTAACTGTAAACGTATTTTATAATATAACCGTATATAATATAGCGCAAAAAGTATTTTAATTAATGTCATTAAATGATACCACTAATACAAATACTAATATTTATCTTATGCATAAATATATACTTATACATTAATAAATTATCCCAGAATAAAGTTATTTTTCTATTCTATTCTATTCTAAATTATCTTTATTTATAAAAATGAATACTATAACAGAAAATAAAGCCGCTGTGGCCTGTATAACTGTAAGTTTAATTACACCTTATACACGAAGATGGCAAAAATAATTAATTTCAAAAGTTTTAAGAAGCCCGAGTAATATTATTAAGCCAATGTAGAAATGGAGATTGAGTTGGGGTTTTATTAAAGCACAGGCTAAGTTACGCAAGCTTGAAAACTTACGTAAGGGGCTTGACAGTCGGGCTCACCTCTATCTGCCACCGACATAAACAAGATTAATTTCCCTTTTCATGAAAATAAAAATATCATCTCTTTTCCACCCTTCTTCTTATATAAATATGAATAATATTATAAGAAATCGTTTAATAGCTATTAACAATAGTTTTATTTTCTCACACTATTTCCGAAATGGGGCTAGTAGTAACGTGCTGACTCTGAACTGAGGAAATTCTTTCGGGACAACTTACTCTAAACGGAAAGGTGGTGGTGGAAACGGAAAATCTCAAAACCAACCAAAGAGCTTTCTCGAAAAATAAAGTAAAGAATAAAGTTTTCCCATTACAAAGCAGAAATATGAAAATAAAGGCCGTTGTAGGTAACTTAAGATGCCCTTCTTTCTTATTTATTTCCACATTCTTGCAACTAAAAATCGTGAAAATTTTTTGCTTTTCTATTTTATAACAGCAATTTTGACCGCCCTGATCATTTGTATTAGTTTCGTAATTATTTCTGCATTACGTTCTAAACTCGGAGAACCAATAAATAAATAAAAGCTTAACAAACCCGAAGGTTCATCCTTCAGGGTTAGTGACCAAGTTTCACATCCATATAGAAGAGATGGAACGATAATTTTTTTATAAATTCTGATTTTTAGATTTCTGGACAAAAGACGCGAGCTTAGTAATTTCGAGACCGAATAGTAACAAGCATTTCCCGCCTTTAGTCGCGCCTTTATTTCCTCTTGAATTTCGTTTATTCCAGTTACTATTGACCCTAAGTACTTAAACATGTTCGAACTTATTTCCTCCTACAACAATATCACCAAAATTTCCCCCTTTCCTTCTACTGACCAGATACTTAGTCTTATCCGAATTTATTTCCAGCCCTATTTCCTTAGCAGCATTCATTAAAGTTTGTGTATTTAGCTTTACAGTTTCTTCGTCTTCACCCAACAGTACCAAATCGTCCGCAAACCCAAGCACGGAAATTTAACTATTCAAGTTCAAATTCAAACCTCTTTCGTTGTGTATCACCTTTTTAATGACTTACTCGAGTGTTAAATTAAATATTACAGGTGATAGCGAATCACCTTATTTTAAGCCTGAAGGAACCTCAAACTTCTCCGAACAATTATTACGGATTCTAACCTTATCGAAAGTTTCGCTCATACATATCCTGACCAGATTTAATAATTTTTTTGATATACCCAGTTCAATCAACACGTTATACATAATCTGACGGTCGATAGAATCATAAGCTTTTTTAAAATCGACATAAAGCTGATGAACGACACCATTGTATTCTATTTTTTTTTCTCTAGTATTTGGCGTAAGGAAAATATTTGATCGATAGTTGAAAGGTTTCGTCTAAAACCGCACTAATAATTCCCGCTAATTTCCTCGGCGTATTCCGTAATTCTACTAGTTAGGATTAATGAGAATATTTTATAGTAATTCGGTAGGAGCGAGATTCCGCGGTAGTTATTGCAGTCCGTCTTCGCCCCCTTTTTGTGTATCGGAAGAAGTATAGATTCTTTCTATTCATTGGGCATTTTATTATGTTCCCATATCTTTATAACCGAAACGTGAATCTTCGAGACTCCTAATTCCCCGCATGCTTTTACCAGTTCACTAGGAATATTATCGGCCCCAGCCGCTTAGTAAGACTTTTCCGATGGCTATTTCGACTTCCTCCTTACTCGGTCCTTCTATAAATGGTTCAGCACTCTGGTGTTCTGAAACAAGGATTTGATCGCAGAACCAAGCTTAAGAATAATGAAATTTTAAAGTAAATAATATCTAATTATTATATAATAGAATATTAAATAGGTATCATATATTTAAAAAAAATAGTATTACTAAATATTTAAAAATGTAGTCGATTTTTTTTTTTAAATAATCCCAAAAACGTCTAGGTGAGGAGAGTCTACTTAATTTCGGATTTTAAGCATCAAATGAATTGTTAAACAGAAATATATATTAATAGGATGTTGATAGTTGGGGGTGCAGTCAAGTCTTGACTGCACCCCCAACTATCAACATCCTATTATAGTACCCACAGTCAACTATTTCTTTCTCACAGAAATATATATTATTTTTCCTTCATTCAATTGTAAGCTAAAATGATTTTCAAGGGAATAGAGATATTGGCTAAAATAAAATTGGGCGTGCCGAAGGTCCCGGGTTCAAATCTGGCTGAGGCAGATAATTTATTTATATTGCTAAAAGGCGGGGATGGACCCTAGGTACCTGGAGAAGGTACTGGGGCTCACCTTCCCTCTATACTGAGGGTACCCTTAAGTTGGGGGGAATCCTGGGGTTTGAGCGTTATATAGGACAAACCACCTCACTACACAACCATCGTCCAAGAATCTGTACCGTCTCTGCCACGTGCAGAACCCAAGACCCTTCATGGGTTGTAGTGGTACGGTTGCTTTTTTTTAAAGAAAATAATAATGCTTGAAGAAATTTGCAAAACATCAGAAAATGTAGTTATTTTTGTTTTTTAATTTAAACATAAAATAAAACCAGGAGATCATATTATTATTTAATAAGGAGCATAAATTTTGTACCTAAACATGAATATTTTTAATGCTTATAGAAAACTTATATTTTGTTGTTCATTTATGGTTTAGTTGCTACGTACCTTTGCGGAACTTAGTTGAGCACGTACAATGTGATGAGTGAACCTGATACGGTCGGTGATCGCAATTCTCCAAATTGATGGGCTTGTCTCGGGGCTGGTTCGGTTGAAGGACATCACCAGTTAAATTACACATCATTTCCAACATTCCCATATTAAAGCTCTTCAATCAATGTTTTCAGTTAATGTAATAATAATGAAAGATAAAATTAATTGTTAATTTACTAAATTTAATTGTTACATTCAGAAAAACGAAATCAAGGAATGTCGGATCAAAAATAGCTGGTAAAAAAATATTATAATACATGGAAAAATAAGAAAAAAATTAGGCTTGTGCTAATAAGCTGTGTTTAGGTCAGTCATCTTAATCATCTGATTCCAAAATACTTCATTGAGACTTTTTAAATATATCGAAATAGCAGTCGGATATATAAACGAATAATTTTGATTGATAATTCATTAACTGTGGAAGGTAAAGTGAGTGTTTAGATTTAATTGAAGGATAAGGTCATATAATGATCTAAAAATTTAAAATAATCCTTAAGTTCAAATGAATACAATGGCAAAATTATTGAACATTAATTAATTTGCAAAAATGAAAGCAGAATAAAGAAATTAATAAAATAAAGAAAAGTTAATAATCATCTTGGGTAAACTAACTAACATGATTATCAACTTTTATTGTTAAAAATACTACAATGAATCAGAGGAAAACGATTAAATCGCTTAAATACATGAAAAGAAAATTAAATAAGAAAGACAAAAATAATGAGTTAAAGTGACTGAAACATAGAAAATGATTACATCAATAACGTGCTGAACTCAACATTTTATTGTTTTTAAAATTCATTATTAGGTATATTATAATAACAACATCGAGCGTTTAAAAAGTATTGACATCAAGCATATCGAAATATTCTTAACGATAGTGTTTCGATTTTCTTTGTACAAGTCTCTATAATTTTATCTCGGCAAATAAAATTTGGTTTATTCCCGCCGAACTAGTACATTTTTACGTTTATGTAAATATTTATCGGTGGTGGTGAGGCTAAATTAATTGCTGTGTTCTAATTGAATGGGTGTTTTAACTGATGTATTTTTTGATAACATATAATTATGATATACTACAGAAATAAGAATAAACTCCAAAGGTATAAGTTTAAATTCGCTCGTTTTAGACGAGGTAAATATTTACTTAGTGCCTTATAATGACGGGAGAGAGCATTGATTTCCAATTAGTGTCAGTGAATTCTCCTCACTCACCAATATCTCTGACATTATATCTTGAGCAACCTGTCGGTAATCTGACATTAATACACAGATAAGACACTGCAATTTATTTTCATGTCGCCGACTTCAAAGAATTTCATTTTAAATTAAATTCCTGAGGAATTTAAAACATTTTCTTCACAACGAAAAATATAGAAATAGTTATATAAATTTCAAATAAACAATAAATGGTCACTAAAACAAAATTAATTTCTATATTAAATGTTTAGTTAAATTTCATAAAATCGATGACGATGAATTTATACATGAAAAGTCAATTAACTTGCTCCAAAATCTCTTATTTAAATTTAATGTTTTAAAAAAATATAAAATAACTAAATTTCGAAACATAGAGTGAGTTGTTTAACCAAAGTTAAAAATAAAATATCACTTTAAATAGAATAAACATTTATTCCAGTGAGAAGGGAGAATGCTACCCCTTTTTGAATTTTAGAAATGTGTTCTCATATCATAATTATTTATTATGATTCCAAAATTTTTAATTTGGTAACATTTAAAAAGACTGACCGTTATATAAGTTGTCGTTTGATAAAATTCAAATCATTATATATAGGCCAGCAGCCAGGTGTTTGAAAGTTGCAATAAATTGAAGAGATCTGAATTTTTGATTTGTTGTAAGGGCATGTCTGACTAGTGGAAATCCATGTTTGCTACCGAAAAATCGGATGGGAAAACTTTTGGTGACCGAAGAACCTCGAAATTTTCGGAGTTATTTGAGTTTTTGGCCTATATCTGCTAATCTGTGCGTTTTTAAATTAAATTTTCTATAAATTTTGCTCAACCGCAGCTCTGTAGCTTTAATAGATTCTGAGTTACATCTTTTTGAAAACTGGCAATTTTTTCCAAAAAATCCAAATTTAAGTCTTGGCCGATTTACGTGAGGATCCTCAAGGCCGATTCACCGGCCGAAGGAGTGATCCTACGATGAAAATCATGGGAAATGAAGCTGTAGTAAATTTAATTAGCTTTAATTAAGGCACAGGTCGAAGCCTGTAGGTCTAACAGATTCTGAGTTACCCCCTTGGTCATTTTTTCCAAATAGTTCAAATATAGGCCAGCGGCCAGGAGTTAGAGGATCGCGAAAAATCGAAGAGAGTTGCAGTTTGATATGATCCAATATTGCAACCGAAAAAACTGATGGGAAAATATTTGGTGGCCAAAAAACCTCGACATTTTCGGAGTTATTTCAGTTTTAGGCCTGTATCTCATAATGGTTGATAAACCCATCAGTAGCCATTAAATTAAATTATAATAATAATTATTAAATTAGATTAAATTTGTTACGATTTGAATCCAACCGTGGTTCTATAGGTCTAATAGATTCTGAGTTACGCCCCTTTGAGGAACATTGGTCTTTTTTTAGGAACATTGGCCGAAGGAGTGATTCTCCGATGAAATTCAAGGTAGGAAATATTAGCTAATAATAGGAAAATGAGCTTTTATTTAAGCACAGACTAAGGCCTGTATGTGTAACAGATTCTGAGTTACGCCTCTTTGAAAATTGGTCATTTTTTCACACCCACTTTTCCCGATTTTCCTTTTTATTAATTAACAAGAGACGTATAACTACTACAGGCCTCTTTACGTACTTAAATTAAAGATAATTAAATTTACTACAACTCCGTTTCACTTGACTTTCATCGTAGGACCTCTTCTTCGGCTGGTGTTCCCACGAAAGTCGGCCGAAACTTAAAATTTGGACTTTTTTAAAAAAAAGACCAATTTTCAAAGGGGCGTAACTCAGAATCTGTTAAACCTACGGGCCTTAGTCTGAGATTAAATTAAAGCTAATCATATTTACTACCTTGACTTTTATCGTAGAATCATTCCTTCGGCCGGTGTTCCTTACGAAAGTAGGCCAAAACTTAAAATTTGGACTTTTGGGAAAAAATGACCAAGTTTCAAAGGGGCGTAACTCAGAATCTATTAAAGCTACAGAGCCGCGGTTGGGCTCAAATTATAGCAAATTTAATCTACATTAAACTTTTTCCTTTTTTTAAATTAAAAAAAATGATTAGGAGAGAAAGGCCAACAACTGAATTAACTCCAAAAATTTCGAGCTTTTTCGGCGACCATAGGTTTTCCCATCCGTTTTTTCGGTTGCAAATTTGTATTTACACTACTCAGACATGCCCTTACATTATATGAATAATGCAGCGCTCTTCAATTTATTGCGACCTTCAAACAGAAACAATTTACCGCTGGCCTAACAGAAACGTTAATGGCTACAGGAATCGTTTCTCGTCACAAAAATCAAATAGATCTTTAAAGAATATCACAATAAGCGGCTTACAATTCTAAAGTTGTGCAGGGATACTAAAAAAAGGTATATACTATACACAAACACCCTGTATGTGTGTATGAAAAATAAAATAAAAAAACATATAACTTCTGGAATAGTAAATTCATGAAAAATTCACAGAATAAAATGAAAAGAATATATACTTATTCCGATCCACTACAGAGAGATGATGACGGGTTGTAATAACTATTGCAAATGTGGTTTTATGTGGAACTGATCAAAATATCAAATCAAAAATAATCAAATATCTAGAAGTTAAAATAAAACTTAGATCGATTTAAAAAAGGCTTCTGGTTCCATTGACCATTAGATGCTTTTTGATTGAACGAAGAAGATAAACCGAAGAAATTATTGACATATAGAGGTATATTTTTTATTATTTTTTCCTTAATATAAATATTTAATAAAACTATTATAAGCATCGGGACCGGAGATATCAGGTGTATACGGTGCTATAGAACTGGCGGGCAGGCGGAGTGTAGCTGCGTGGGTGACACAGACAATTTATCTGCTTCCGACGCCGCGATGGCCTCATCTTTCTCTTCCCCATTCCCTCACCAACCGGTCCTTATTTACCATTAGGGTATCTTCTTCAAAACTCTCTTCTCTTTAACGGTTCTCCCTAAAACTTATAAAGAAAATGAAAAAGATAACCGAGAGAAAAACGAAAGACACTCCTACCCTGGGAAAATTATTATCGTGGTAGTTCTTACGATATCCAAGTTTTTTGTTTATTCATTTAACGCCACTCTGTGCTGCTATGAATAATTAGAGTAGGGATTTTTAAAGAGTATCTGAAAGGTAAAGATTCGCGGTCACCATTTTATGTTCCTTCCGAAGGAGGGAAAAACCAATGATTTTTTACTCCCTTTAAAAAATCCTGAGGCTACCTCCCAGGATGGAAACCCGCAATTTTGTGCATAGTTGTTATGCTAACCACTAAACTACACGTGACACCTATAATACCAAGGTACATAACATAGATTTTATTGATTTATATAATGTATAGGAGGTTTAGATTTCATGAATAATAATTATTACTACAACTTAGAATAAAAAACACAAGGCATCTATTTTTTAAATATGCTAAAACAAGAATTATAGGATACCAGTTATCAATTTTGAGGCTTTATTTAGAGAACGGTAATAAACATTAAATTCATTGTGCAGCACGAGGTAAGTTTGCTAAAGCTTTATCGTTGCTACTGACAAGTGGAGGATCCTTAGTTGTGTCGTCCTTCTGAAAAGACATAAAATGGCAGACTCGATTAATTGACCTGTAAAATTTAGGACTCCCACTTTATCCCTTCGGATTAGCCATAACAATATATATATATATATATATATATATATATATATATATATATATATATATATATATATATATATATATATCTGTGGTTTGGTTCTAAAAGGGCCAATGTCAATTTTTTTTAATTTTGTGTTATTTATACCAAACGTTTCTAATTTAGTAAATCTTTAATTCTAAAAAGGCAAATGTCTAATAACAAACTAAAATAGGTTGTGTTTCCATTATAATGTCAGCCAAAGTAATTGCTAGCGTTTTCTGATTCATTTCTAAAAGGCCTATGTTGACATTGGCTCTTTTGGCATTTTTGATTTTGGCCCTTTTAGAACCAAGCCACGGATAAATATACAATTTTAAAAACCGTTACCACTACAAACCGTGAACGGGTCTCGGGTTCAGTACATGGTAGCGACAACGGTTCTGCAAGGAGGGGACTTGTCCTAGATCGCGCTCAACCGCCAGATATTCCCGGTTATTTTGGATACCCTATTTTTATAACAATTCAAAAGGGCTGGGTGAGCCACAGTAGGGTCCTAGATCCCATATGATCCACCTGCAAACAGACTAAAAAAAAGTCGCCTCCAGCGGGATTTGAACTAGGATTTCCGGCATGGAAACTCAGTGCTCAACCACTAAGCCACTACGCTCCGTAACTAATTAATTGATATATTATTATAATATAGTTATTATTTAACCCTTAGAGGGCGAACCGTCGAGAAATCGACTCTCTATTAATGCGTATAAATTGCGGAGCGTCGGAATATCGACTATTGAGCAGTTTGATTTTAGGTATTAATCTGTGCGTACGTGTCGTACCAGTAATTAATAAGGTACTTTTTTTCAAAAATCCTTTCACAATTTACGCAAAATATGCAATATTTAAATACAAAATATTTATCGACGCTTCGCGCTGTAAGGGTTAAAACATAATTCCTAATATATTAATCATTGTTAAGAGGTCTGTTTATAATATGTAGTTGAAACTATTATTCCATAAACTTAATAAACAATAATATTCTATAAATAGGCAAGAATAATTTAAATTTAGTTAACAATTTTATTTGGAGACTACAATTAGACTGAATTAATATTACGCATGAAATCAATTTAAGATTTTCTTGAATATTTAGTATTCTTACGTTATGGAAATATTTGGATGTTAGTAATCAAAATCTCGAATATTTCGTTTCTAATTTTATGCTGAATAATTGTTTGAAAATTTAAAATGTTTACTTTGTTTATGTTGATTTACGTATATAGTTTTTAACATTGTATATACATATATTAATGTTTTATTTAATGCTTTTCTGTGTATTGTATTTTATTTTTATTTTAGTGGTATAGAGGATATGCAAATTTGAAAAAATAATAACACAACAAGAGAGATGAGAAATAACCGTAACTTTGAATCTTCAGTACTATCTTAAGAAGTTTTTTTGAACTTAAAAACTTACTTTCTCTTTATTCAGAATTAAATTATGATATACATTAGGCATATAAATAACAAGTTCTATTATGGTAACTGATCTCTTTCGTGTCCCAACCACTTAAATTTTAAAATGTTTAAACTCTTACATTGTCTATTCTTCAGTTTCTGTGCTATATTGAACTGAATCTTAGCAGAATGATCGCTATAAGAAATTTATATCTCCGTTTCAACTGAATGGATTATTTTTAGCACACCAGTTTTAAATATTCAAACTGAGAGATGCCGGATCAAGTTAAACTCCTAACTTATTAGAAATATTTAACATGTTGACAACCGTGTAAGTTCGGAAAGGCACTTTAACTCGAGCAAAGTAACACAAATTAATTACCGACGGTATGAATTAATTCTGCTCGAAGGTGAAGTAGCTAATTAGAAGGGATTCCTCTTTTAATAACGAGTCCTATCGCATTTTGAATGAACTTTCTTAAGTCAGCATTCAGGGATTTTATCTACTTCAGTGATAGTTATTTAACTTAAAATGGAAGTTACAGCTTAAACCGAAATAGAAATAGAGCGAACTATACTTAAAGGGGATTCAATTTTAGTATTTAGATTAACATCCCACTAATTCCTGTTGAATCCGATACTTAAGACTGGACCTCGACAAACGCTTAACTTGGAATCCTCATTCTAGATTGAAACGACAAGAAACAGCTCGCCCTCTTAGGCTACTACTAGACAAACGTTCTAAGCCCCCAATTAATTACAAAAGACTCAAATACATGGCAATCGTGCGTCAAATGTAAAATGAATAGCATCTGGACTTACGGAGTAGAGCTTTGGGGTCCACTAACCCATTGAATTCCTTTCGTATCCTTACAATACAAAATCCTTCGTAAGCTCTTCAATGCTCATTGTTACGAACAAAGTCACCCATAAGGACATTTATTACTGATTTGGCCCGATTCCGATATCAATTTGTTCATGACAAACTTTATTTCCACTCTAAATTCTAAACTACCAACCTCTTCAATTCCTGATAATCCTCCGAGGCGTTTGAAAAAAAGATGGCATCTTCTAAGTTGAATATGTTATTCGAGTGCTGCCAGGGTGGTTTCTCTACATGTCTTTATCTAATACCGTTATATGTCTTTCATTCTATTTAATATTATGTATTACTATTATACGGTTGTAAATAAATTTAAAAAAAGTGTTTTTATAACTATTTTAAATCCTCTAAGTTTGCCATAACCTGTATTGTTGGAAAAGTTCTTTTCTCATAACAAGCGCTCCTTACATTTAAATAATATGGACTCATCTTTTTTAAGTGTCCATCCTCTCTAGATGTTGGCGATTATAACGGCCCATCTTATTTTCCTGAGCGCTGCACGAAACAAGTCTATCCATGCTAATCCTGTCCATAGCCTCAAGTTCCTCAAGCGGGAGTGACGCCGGTGACCGGGACCTTTCTTTCCTTAAATCTTACCCTGTACGATTAACTGCAGCAGACGGAACTTTTTATTCTGCATCACATGACCACAGTAGACCAATCATGCCAATTTATATCTTTAGATGCGCCCATTAGCAAAAGGGACTTCTGTATTAGTTTTAGTATTCCGTCGTTTCTGACATGATGAAAATACGCTGATAACTCACATGTTTTATTTAAGCATTTTTTTATTTATTTTGAACATACTTTCTGATAATCCGTTATCTACCTACTATCACGGCGGCTTTTCGTTACTGGCGAATCGTTCTTTTATGAAACTATGTTGGACACCTTTTTACACTCACGTAATAGTTTACAAGTACTTGGCCCATGATAAATTGCTTTGTTATGACTCAAAGGTACCATAATTTACTAGACGTTTTGCACTCTTTAAATATTAAAAAAACAACTTAAATTGGTAGGAGTTGATTCTTCCCTTCTTTAAACAGAAATTAAAAAACCTTTATTTTGAGTATTGACAAATATATAATAATAATCATACATGTTAAATATATTTTTTTCCAGTTTTTATTGCTTGGCTTCGGAAGATTTCAAACAGACTGAAATGCGTTTCGAAGACAACACAATAAGAATATTAATGAAGGTCTTTTCCTTGTTCAACCCGTTCTCTTGGTCAGTAATTTAAATGCCAATGTTTTCCCGGACTTGTATATATAAATCATATAAATCTAAGAAAACGAGAAGCTTTATATCGTAATGGGTCCTAAAGGGGAATACAAATATCTTAGGCAGCAGTAAATAAAAAAGTTTTGAAACATGAAATTCAACCAAATCGTCTGAGTGTTCTTGCTGGGGTCAAGATTTATTGAGGTCAAGGAGAAAAAAATATACATATAGTGATTTTTATTGATTAGTATTAAAGATATTTTTAATAGTGATTAATATTTGTATTAGTCATCAAGGAGCGGTTTGAGTTGCCGTTGCGAAAGCTCCCCGGGTTCAAATCAGCCTGTAACAGATAATTTATTTAATCTTTTAATAGCCGAGGATGAATGCTGTGGAATCTGCTGTGGGGGCTCACTCAGTCTTATAAATTGAGTACCCTTAAAAGGGGGAAAATTACCTCCGTACATAACCGTTAACAGTATAGTCCCTACCACTTTTTTCTGTAATTTATAGTGAATATGATATATTTTACAAACCAACTAATTTTTAATGTCCAATGAATTGTCCCTTATCCACACATCTGCATTATTTCAGTTTTATTAATTTATTTTTATATCCGAAGATATAATTTATTCGATACATGAATTCTAAATACCTTGAAGCGTAAATCCGTAGATAAATATATTTATATAAGTTCAATAATAATAATTTCAATAATATATTGATACCAGTTGGTTTAACATGACTGTGTAACTTTCAAATATTAATGATATCTCTCTTATTAGTAATTAGCATGTTTATTATTACGGTTATAATTTTAAAATCGCTGGATCGATTATACATCCATACACAGGCTCCGAAATCATAAAACAATACAAAACCTTTGAATAATGCCATTGGTTTATTTGGGTAGAAGAAAATAATTATATTTATTTATTTTTTGTACTTCATCGACATGCGGCTGTTAAAACTCTCTTACGTCACCCAGCGGATAAGCAGTGACCTTTAAAGGAAAGCTCAAAGGAAAGGACCCGATTTTTATACATTTATAATGACTTAAATATTTTGTAAGCAAAATAATCATTTTTTTAAAGCTTATGTAACAATTAACTACTAAATTTCCTAAGGATACAAAATTCTTTATTTTTATTATTATTACAAATGATCTAAAAATATTTTATTTATATTACTTATTGCTTTTTTTTATTTAAAAAAAATCAAAAAGTTCAGGTGACTGACTTCTGAAATATCACATCGCAATTCCCGTAAGTAAATTAACTACTCCTAGCCCGTTTCGTTGGGAGAGGCTTCCAGTAGGCACAACTCACATACCCTAGTTCTGCGGAAGATGCTTAAAGAATACCGAGGCTGAGAATAGAACTCATTAAGTTTTTGCAACTTCTATAATTAAAATCCCGTCCCAATAAGTGTAGCTATGACGAATTTACAGAAGTTGATTGAGACTACTTTTTTTTATACTTATATTCGTTGAACTTCCTTTCATTAGCCTTGTAAATGGTTGAGGGTTTATGCGAGTCGAAGGGGGATGATTTGTTTAAAGGAGATCTTACGGTTTTTTGGGTTTGGATGACTGATGTAGCTGCTATCGAGGTTATCTTCATGGAACCTTCGCGTTCGCTAAGGCTTATTATTAATGAGCATTCTTATAATACATAATTACCATATCTAACCTTAGGGATAGAGGAACATTCAGACACATATTGGAATTTGGAGAAAGGCGGTGGAGGTGTGGCTGACTTTGATTCCTACTGGTCAAGGCCTCGGTGTGGGATGTCTTCCTCTTTCTCCCATTCCATTGACTTGTAACCCAGAATTTATTCTATAATCTGAAAATTATTAATGAAAACTAAAAACAATTTTAGAAGTTAGACTGATCTCAGCCACGTTATCTCGTTAATTTCTAATACTTCATTTGAATATTATTTGTTTTCAATTTATTTAAATTAATTCCTACAGTGACTTCTTGTTTATACTTGCTAGAGGTATTTCCAAGGAATTGGAGGATGAAGACAATAACTTTTTTTTAACTTATTCAATCATTTTATTTACAAAATCACTGCTCAGAAAGATGACATTCGGTATAGAATCAAATAAAACAATTTACGTTAAAAAAATAAAAAATAAAAATAATAAAGAATTCTACAATTAAAAAAATTACTAGGTTACAAAAATTAGTAGGTTGCGTTTGTAGGCAGATTAACAATTAGTGAATATTGCATAACAACTAATGGTATTGAAATATTAAAAACAAATATTTTAAGTATATTTGTATATATACTACGTATCATAAAATTGATAAATATATAACTGAATATTATAAATATTTAATTAAAAAGTATGCATTTTTTATTATCGAGCTACCCCGGTGTCTGACACAGCTCCTTACCCTCCGTGTAAGGCTACACCTACATTGGATCCGATTCGGTGCGACGTGATTCTATCACATACGATGCTGGGGTGTATACATTATAGATATTTTACTATACATTATAGTAAAATATAAATCTATTAAAAATAATTAATAAATAATCTTAATATTATAAATTTAAAGAACCAAATGTTATAACTCTCGATATATTTCAGTCATTTGGTTTGCTAGCGACGTCTCATCGTATCACACCGGATCCAATGTAGGTGTAGCCTTAGTAGGTCTAGGACAAATAACACTATCCGATTAAAAAGCAAAACACACATTACGGAACCAAAAATCAGCCTTAACTTAAACATGCCTGTTATCTGTTTCTTATAAAACTAATATCGGGTAGCTTGTTATGCGAAATAGGTTTGGTGCTATTTACGTGTCCGAAATACCAAAGAGGAACGCTATGCATTACTTAAATGTTTCGTAACAAATCTCATCAATGAAATAAGTATTATATTTATCATTAATATATTTTCGTCTTTAGTGGGAAATAAATTTATACATCTACAATTACATTAGAGCTATAGTATTTTATTGCTTACCTTACGAATTTATTGCTTTAACATTAAACACAATTATCGCTCTTGTCAAAAGACTTGAGATGATATAGTTGGGATTTTGATTCTATTAATTACGTTTAATATATATCTGATGATGGTACTTTTAGTAATTAAAAAGTGTAAATATTTAATAGTATAATGCTAAGAAAACTTTACACGGTGCCCTGAATTAACAAGAGATTATACAAACTAGGGAGGGGGGGGGTGGAGCCAGGGCAGGGGAAATGAGGAAAAGCGGCCTTAGTAATAGTCCCTTCTGCATTACCTAATTAACAATTATCCGCGCTTCCAAAACCCTTTGAATAATTAACATTCTATTTAACTATTCCGGTCTATATTAAATTGCAATTTTCAAATCCGATGTAATATTTAATTTATTTGCCTCGTCGGATCATTCTTCACTCAATAAGCCATAGGTAGTAAGATTTTTATAATTACCATGCATTCAATTAATTGAATACTAGTTACATATGTTTTTATTATAAACAGTAAAACAAAAATAATTGAAAATATTTTCTCAGCCTTTTTTTAATAATGGGGCTCCAGGAAACCGAAGGCTCGATGCCGATACCAACAAATGCTCTGTAGAAACTTGAGATGACATTTTAATAAGTGAGAATATTTGTATAAAGGATTTATAGCTTTAAAAAGGTCTTACGGTAACAATATAAGTAAATTGTTGAAATTGGATTATAATAATAATAAATCTTGGAGCTATTTCCCGATAAAATCAATTTCTACCCACTCCAGTCCACTCCCCAAACAAAAAACCATTAAATTTTTAACGCAATCTATTTTTCAAGAATCCGTTCGTTACTAAACCCAACAATTTCACAAGCCTGTCGTATTCACTTGAATTATAGTAACCGACTGAATGTGCTTCGATCTCCTTACTGCTTCAGTAGTCTCACCCTTCTTAGGGCCGAATACTCTATGTCATATCTTATTTTCGAATACCTTAAGAGTTCCAGCCTTCAACGTTAGCGACCACGTTTCTCGACCGTAAAGAACAGTTGGAATATAAATTCTAAGATTTATATTTCCGGACAAAAAGGGGGGAACCTAGTTATGCCAGGACGGAAAAAAACATGAATTTCCTTCATTAAGCTTCGCCTTTTTATAATTACAAATATTCTTCATCCAATTAAGGTCGTTCATTTTTTTGGCAAAGCAATGCCTTTAACAGAATGTTCAATAAAGTATAATAAATCAGCCATGATATCTCGCTAAGCGTAACGAATCGAAAAGATCTCAATTCCAACCCGTTGGTAAAGTTAGATCTTGTTATTTTATGTAAATATTTATAATATGTTATATATATAACTTTTTAAACTTACTTCTACGTGGAGAAATAATGAATACATATATCCATAGTACTTACAGCTGCATTTGGGTTTGGTTGTAGCCACAGATAGACAATTTTTCATTTTTGTGGAAAGTTAATTCTTCTTAACATATTCTTCAAAATACTTTATTTACAGTACACCTACATGTTTATAAACTTTTTAGACGAAATGTTAAGGAAAAAGTGCGTATGGTTTTCAATTTAAATACAATCACTGTGCATTTACCCATAAATTAAAAAAAAAATTGTCTGTATTCAATTAAGTTTTTGATTGAATATTACGATTTCGTATCTGAGAGACAATTATAAAATGTGAATCTTGTACTTTTTAATTTTTTTAGATGATTTCATTTGTATAATAATTTCTGGAATGATTCAAATCTTGGAGATACCTGGGGTGCGGTTACCTCTTAATTTATTAGCAGAATACATGGTACATAATAAGTAGAAATAATTGAAAAGTCGATCTCATTGGAATAAAAGTGATTCAACATAGGCTTGGAAGAAATATTAAATTATTGAGTTATTAATTATTAAAAGCAGAGAAAATTTAGCTTAAAAAATAAAGATTTTACTTTTATTATTGTCACTATCTTTATTTTTAAAATTAACATTTTTTGTATAAATTAGAATCAAATTAAATATAAGGCTTAGATGTAGTGTCCGAAAAAAAAAGATTAAAATTCGAGTTACCGTGATCTGTTCCGGTTACTAATAACAGTTACAGTTGCAGAACTGGAGCGAACTCAGCTACAATCGTTGCGGTGACATCGACCTTGGCCCGGATTGGTGTTAGCAGTCTCAATTGGGATTAATGTCTGATTTTCATTTCAATTTTTATGTTCAATAATTAATTTTAGCAATTTTTTAGAAAATAATAATTTATGAAATACTGATTATGTACGATTTATTATCTATCTGAAGATATTGTTACGGTCAGAGCAGGAAGTCGGACCGGCTGGGAGGATAAGACAAACAATGGGATTAAGCGGAAGGGATTATAGAATGGCGTAGATCCTTGTGGGTCGGTCTAGGCGGTTCTGGGCCTTCTTCCGAGAAATCCCCACCCCGACCGGCCTTGCCTATATAAAAAGGACAGCTGTTCTGGCCGGCAGTAGTAATAAGACGAGTCTGTAATAAGCCAGTGAGTAGCAGTCGTTAACTAGTGGCAGTGTGTGTGAGTTAGTTAGTATTAGTATCAGTCTGTAATAAGTGCTTAGTGAGCAACAGTGACAATTAGTGACCGTGTAATAAGTGTAATAAACTGTGTGGCAGTTTGTCATATTTGAAGAGTCTTACGGTCGGTGGACTTTAGTTAGCGAACTGTAAGTGTTAATTTGTAATTGTAAACTATAGTGTAATATTATTGTATTTGTACAAATCTATATAAATAGTTTAGTTACTTAGTATAAACAATATCTTATATTATTTGTATATTATCTTAGCAATTAGATAACATTTAGTAGAATATTATTATTGTATATTGATATTAGTTTAATAATTTAACTGTTTTAAATGATCTCATTGTATTCTTGTTAATTTGTTAATAAATATTAGATTCTTGAATTAAGTAATAGTTTAGTCCATTTTACACCCAGTAGCCCGTAACAAATTGGTGTCAGAAGTGGGATCTTGTGTAATTGTTATTTTGTCTTGCATTTTGTAATAATTGGGCTACTGTTTGAAAAATGGCTTCTCAAAGTCTTAAATTGATGGATTTAAAAGTTGCGGATTTAAAACGGGAATTAGAAGAACGTGATCTGGATTCTTCCGGAAATAAAAGTGTACTGCAACATCGCTTACGTCAATTTTTTGTAGAGTTAGGGGAAAATCCAGATGACGTTCTGTTTGAAACTGATTTAAGTAAGTTGTCTGCAACTTTTAAAAATGAATTAGGTGCTGTCAAAAATGAGCTAGGTAATGAGTTAAGCAATGTAGAAAATAAGCTAGGTAATGAGTTAAGCACTGTTAAAAATGAGCTAGGTACTGTAAAAAATGATTTAATGGATACATTAGAGTCTAAGTTAGGCACATTAGAGACTAAGTTAATGGAAAATGTAGATAATAAGCTAGCTAATGTAGATAATAAGTTAGCTAATGTAGATAATAAGTTAGCCGATGTAAATATAAAAGTAGCTGATGTAGAATCTAGGTTAGGAGAAAAATTGAATTCAGTTGAAAGCAAACTTAGGCAAAGAGTAGAAGCTCTAGAGGGACGTATGAGCAACCCACCGATGAACGACACCGACCGTTCCCCCGAGGTCAGTCTTCATAAAACCATTCTGCCCGCCAATAATGGGACGCCACCAGCTCACAACACCATTCCAGTATTCGACGGAAAGACGCCGTGGGAGGACTACATGACTCTCTTCGAGACAGCGGCTTCGATCCACGGGTGGTCACAGGAGACCCAAGCTTCAGCGTTGTGCCTGGCCTTGCGTGGAGACGCCTTGGGAGTTCTGCAGGGGATACCCATGTCGGAGCGGTCCAACTACGGGGAGCTGATCAGAAGACTGGAGATGCGTTTCGGCCACCACCACATGGACCAGCTGTATCGCTCACAGCTGAGAAGCAGGGTCCAGAAGACCAACGAGACTTTGCAGGAATTTGAAGCGGATATTGCCCGGCTGGTGAGGAACGCCTATCCATCGGTCACCGACGATGTTTACGAAAGCTTGGCTGTCGACAAATTCCTGGATGGACTTCGGGATCCAGAGACACAGCAAGCAGTGAAGCTCGCCCGCCCGAAAACTTTGGGAGACGCATTATCCCAGGCCATGGAGTTCGAGGCTGTTAGACAGTCCGTACGGGGCCATGCGCGAGTTAGAGCAGCAGAAGCGGAGCCTAATGTGGTCTCTAGCATCCAAGACATAGTAACTAAAGTTTTGGAGGCTCTCAGGACCCGTAAGAAGGAGATACGCTGTTGGAGCTGCGGCCAACTTGGACACCCTAGAAGCAAGTGTCCATCGAAGAAGCAAGAAAAGCCACAGGAAAACTAAGTAGGGTTGATGGGAAGGGGCAACTGTCAACCCGTAACGTCAAAGGCCCCAGGAAGACCATCAGAGTTGCGTCAATAGGAAGCAGAACGAACAGTTTCTACGTTGATGGGATGGTGAACGGGCAGCTGCGAAGTCTGCTAATAGATACCGGCGCAACCATGACAATCTTGAACTCGAAAACACTTCCAGCTGAGAAGATCTTACCAACAACTTGGGCATTACGGACTGCCACGGGACAGCCAGCCAAGGTCTACGGGGAGACAGTTGCCACCTTCATCATCGGGGGTCAACATCTGAAGCACCGCGCTCTCGTGGCAGAGATCGATGAAGATGTCATATTGGGCATGGACTTCATGATCGCATACGGGATCAAGCTGGACATGTCAAAAGGTGTGCTGACGATGGGAGACGAGGAAGTCATCCTTCGGCAGGGAAAGGATCTCTACGCACGAGTGCTCTTACTAGAAGACACCACTTTACCTGCACAGAGCCAAATCGTGACGCATGGGACGGTCGAAGGACATCTACCAGAGGGTCAATGTGTACTACTGGAACCCGGAACGCACGAAGAACAGGAGATCGGACGCGGCGTACTGGTTGCTAGGTCTCTCATCAAGGTTGGACGTACCACTCCAATTAGGCTAATGAATCTGAACAGCTTCCCGGTAACGCTGAAGAAAGGAACACAAGTCGGGGAGTGTACAACCGCCACCTCAGTGGTTCGTCAGCTGCAACGTCGTCCCACCGAGCTCCGAGGACTGCCAGGGGAACTAAAAGGATTTTTGGACGAATCATGTCGCGACCTTTCGCCCGAACAGAGCGAGGAAGTGAAGAATATGATTATCCGATGGCATGACGTCTTCGAGATCGGACCAGGACCACGGGGCAGAACGGATATCGTCCAGCACAAGATTGACACTGGGGATGCGAAGCCCATCCGACAGGTCCCTCGGAGGCTACCGTTGGCCAAACGGGAGGACGCCGAGGAGATTATTAAGGAGATGGCAGCTGATGGTGTCATTGAGCCTTCGGGTAGCCCCTGGATGTCTCCTGTCGTATTAGTGAAGAAGAAAGACGGCACAACGAGGTTCTGCGTGGACTACCGCCTTCTAAACAACATCACCAAGAAAGACAGTTATCCGCTTCCCAGGATTGACGATACGCTGGACACCCTGGAGGGGTGTAAACTCTTCTCTACCTTGGATCTCCGCAGTGGATATTGGCAGGTTGGATTGGCACCTGAAGATAAAGAGAAGACGGCGTTTTCAATTGGCACTGGGCTCTGGCAGTTTACAGTAATGCCATTCGGGCTTTGCAATGCTCCTGCCACATTCGAGAGGCTGATGGAAAACGTGTTAAGAGGTCTCTCTTGGGAGGTATGCCTGGTATACCTAGACGACATTATTGTGCTGGGAAAGTCCTTCGCTGACCATCTGAAGAATCTGGAGAAGGTCTTCGAACGACTGCGTGCAGCAAACCTAAAGTTGAACCCGAAGAAGTGTAATCTATTCCGAAGGCAAGTCAACTACCTGGGGCATATTGTGTCAGACAACGGAGTTGCTGTTGACCCAGAGAAGATAGCAGCGATCACCAACTGGCCAGTACCTCGGGATAAGCACCAGGTGAGAAGTTTTCTCGGGCTCTGCACCTATTACCGGAGGTACGTGAAAGGATTCGCTAACATCGCAAAACCTCTTGCCAGACTTACCGAGGAGAAAAGGACTTTCCATTGGGATCACGAGTGTCAGGCATCCTTCGAGGAGCTGAAGAGCAAATTGATTAGTGCTCCTATTCTGAGCTATCCACGCCCCGAGGGCAAGTTCATACTTGACACAGATGCCAGCAACATCGCTATTGGAAGCGTCCTCTCTCAGGTCCAAGACGGAGAAGAGAGGGTGATTGGATATTTCAGCAAAGCACTCTCAGCTCCGGAACGCAACTACTGTGTCACGAGGAAGGAGCTTCTGGCAGTAGTAAAGTCCATAGAGCATTTTCATAAATACCTATACGGACGAAGGTTCCTCCTGAGAACGGACCACGCGGCTCTAATGTGGCTGCTGAGATTTAAGTCACCAGAGGGACAAGTGGCGAGGTGGATCGAGCGCCTTCAAGAGTATGACTTTGAATCTGCTCATCGTTCTGGGACAAGTCACAGAAATGCGGATGCGCTGTCAAGAAGACCTTGTGATGAAGGCTGCAAGCATTGTTCTCGACAAGAAGAGAAGCAGGCAGCGGTGTTGAGGACTACAGTTGTCATCGACAGTTGGCAAGACGCAGAGGTGTCAAAGGAACAGGACGAGGACCCGGACTTAAAACAAATAAAGGAATGGAAAATATCGGGGCGAGGAAGACCGGCCTGGCAGGATGTTGCTCCAATGTCGAAGAATGTAAAAACGTACTGGGCCCAATGGAACTCCATTTTAGTGGACAACGGGCTGCTGAAACGGGCATTGGAGAACGCGGAAGGAGATCAGCGTAGGCTACAGCTCATCGTTCCAAGGAATAAAGTGCCTGAAGTGCTTAGGGAACTACATGACGGTGTAACTGGCGGCCATCTTGGAGTTCACCGTACATTGGAAAAAGTTCGTGAACGCTTTTACTGGGCAAACCTTAAGGACGATGTGTTGGACTGGTGCAGGCGTTGTGCGACTTGTGCGGCTTCTAACGGACCAACAAGAAGAAAGAGGGCCCCTATGAAGAAGTACAACGTGGGAGCACCGTTCGAGAGGATAGCGATCGACATCGCTGGCCCTTTCCCTGTCACGGATGAAGGTAACCGATATATTCTCGTGGCCATGGACTATTTTTCTAAGTGGGTGGAAGCTTATGCCCTTCCGAATCAAGAGGCAGTCACGGTTGCAGACGTACTTGTGAAACAGCTCGTCAGCCGGTTTGGAGTACCCATGGAACTCCACGCTGACCAGGGAAGAAACTTTGAGTCTGCAGTCTTCTCCGGAATGTGCGAAGCACTGGGGATACGGAAGACCAGGACAACACCTCTTCACCCTCAATCGGATGGCATGGTGGAGCGCATGAACAGGACAATGGGTCGATATTTGTCTAAAGTGGTCTCCGAGCATCAGCGAGACTGGGACCAGTATCTTCACTTGTTCCTGTTAGCCTACCGCAGTTCAGTCCATGAAGCAACGGGGCAGACCCCCGCAAATGTGGTGTTCGGCCGAGAACTTCGTTTGCCTTGTGATCTAAAATTCGGGTTCAAGCCTAATGAGGAAGTTAACGGAGAGGAATACGTCACGAATCTACGGAAGCGGATGGATAATATCCACGAGAAGGTTCGTGCAAACATCCAGGGAGCCAGTGACAGAATGAAGGAGCGTTACGACATCAGGGCAGAGAAAGGTGGCTTCCAACCTGGAGATTTGGTCTGGCTACATGACCCTCGAAGGAGGCGAGGCTACTCACCTAAACTTCAGAACTCCTGGGATGGCCCGTTTGAGATCATCAATAGGATAAACGACGTCATCTATAGAATCAGGAAGCAGCCAAAAGGAAAACCCAGGGTAGTCCATTTTAATAGACTGGCCCCATACAAAGGAGACCATGGCCCGACAGAAGACCAGCAAGTCAGGAACCTCAACAACGTGGAGACCAGTAAGGTATCAGTTGCACAACCTAAGGTACAAGGTTTCCGTGGAGTAACTCAGACAGTATACAGAGATATCTTCTCGTTACCCGCGGACTATTCTCTGGCCCATTGTGTAGCCGAAGATCTGAGGACTTGCCGAGGGATTGCAACGGTCTTCAGGAAGAAGTTTGCTGGAACTGAGGAACTGGAACGCCAAGGACCACGCGTCGGGAAAGCACTCCACCATACGCACGAAGGACGACACCTGTTCTACTTAGTTACCAAGTGTGCTACTGATCAGAAGCCCACATATGACGCACTGCGGCGAAGCCTCGACGACCTGCGGAGTAAGCTTCTGAGACTGCGTGTCACCAAGCTCGCGATCCCTAAGTTGGGCTGTGGATATGACGGCCTGGAGTGGAAGGTTGTCAGGAACATGCTTGAACAGATATTCGCCAACTCTGGAGTCGCCATATTGGTGTGCACGTTCAACCCCTGGAAAGGAAATGCGTCTCCATCGAGGGAAGCTCATAACCGCCCGATTTCTCCGGACTATGCTCTGGGGCAGAGCACTTTTAAGGAGGGGGCAGTGTTACGGTCAGAGCAGGAAGTCGGACCGGCTGGGAGGATAAGACAAACAATGGGATTAAGCGGAAGGGATTATAGAATGGCGTAGATCCTTGTGGGTCGGTCTAGGCGGTTCTGGGCCTTCTTCCGAGAAATCCCCACCCCGACCGGCCTTGCCTATATAAAAAGGACAGCTGTTCTGGCCGGCAGTAGTAATAAGACGAGTCTGTAATAAGCCAGTGAGTAGCAGTCGTTAACTAGTGGCAGTGTGTGTGAGTTAGTTAGTATTAGTATCAGTATCAGTCTGTAATAAGTGCTTAGTGAGCAACAGTGACAATTAGTGACCGTGTAATAAGTGTAATAAACTGTGTGGCAGTTTGTCATATTTGAAGAGTCTTACGGTCGGTGGACTTTAGTTAGCGAACTGTAAGTGTTAATTTGTAATTGTAAACTATAGTGTAATATTATTGTATTTGTACAAATCTATATAAATAGTTTAGTTACTTAGTATAAACAATATCTTATATTATTTGTATATTATCTTAGCAATTAGATAACATTTAGTAGAATATTATTATTGTATATTGATATTAGTTTAATAATTTAACTGTTTTAAATGATCTCATTGTATTCTTGTTAATTTGTTAATAAATATTAGATTCTTGAATTAAGTAATAGTTTAGTCCATTTTACACCCAGTAGCCCGTAACAATATCTTTGTTGATACATATACAAATTCAATATTCCCTTTTAGATGATTAAGTAATATATTTTAAATAAGATTAATAAATATATTCTGAATAGGCTCCACAAACTCTTATTAATGACCTTTGGGTTATAAGATACATTTTTGATTGATTTTAGCGTTCTTCTAAACACTTATATTGTTATCGTAAGATCTGATGAAATCTGGTAAAAATTAAATAAGACTTCAATAAAACATCCGTGTTCTTACATTTCTGTCGTAAATGCAGTATAAAAATTGTCTAGCAAATTAAAAACGTCTTATGGTTATGAGCGTTTGGTGGTATCGGCATTGATCCTTCGGATTCGCGTAGCCTTTTATTACGATTAAAATGGAAAATTACAAGGACTTTCAGTTAGGTAATTTTTAGACATTGGAAAGGAAATTGAAATAATCCATTTTAAAATGTAGCAAAATTTAAGTATGGAGCTTAAACTATTTTAGCATTGGCATTTAGTGACTAGATCAAACTTGATGCTCAAATCTTTAAAACAAAGAAAGGAGAATATAAGAACAAATAAAATATGAAAAAGAATTGAAGATAGATGTTTCGATAGTAAAATAAGAGACAGAAATGAAGGAATGATGGAGGAAATGGGAAACGGAAGACTCGCTGAAATGGTAATGGAATACATTTCCTGTATTTGTATTTGGCTACCGGAGGGATTCTACTAAATCCGTTAAGTCCTATCAAAGTATTATTTTGTGGTTCTTGTTTCTAGTACAGTCCATTACTTATAGTCTTTAAAGGCTCTAGTTCAGCACATTGGAAAGCACATTAATTCCATTTATTATGTATTATAATAAATAAGGAAGGAAATAGTTGGGGTTGCAGTCATATTAAACACTAAATAAGTGGGTACTTATTTTAGTTTGTGCCGACGTTTTGACCCACTTTGTGGGTCATCTTCAGGGCTATGAAAGAAAACAGACAAAACAACAAAACTATAAAAATACATTACAGTACCAAGAATATGATAATATAAAATTATATGTAAAGTAATAGAAAAATAGAACAAAAAAGTGAGGGATATATATGAATAAAAATATTACAGAGTAAATAAACAGAAAGGTGGTGATGTAAAAATTACAAAGATAAAAGAGGGAAGTAAACAGAAAGTTTACAGAAAGAAAAAGTATAAACATCAGAGGTGAGATGTAAAATTATGGAAAAGCTAGTAGAATATAGATAAAATATAAAATGTATGATAATAGACTCCTGATAAATAAATATTAATAAATATTATAAATAAATATAATAATAAATATTATAATAATTAATAATAAATATTATTAATAAATACTAATAAATAAATATTAAAATAAACGTCGGCACAAAATAAAATAAGTACCCACTGAGTGAGTACCCAAAAGTTTAATTTGACTGCACCCCCAACTATTTCCTTCCTTATTCAGATCTTCCAGTCAACTATCTCCTCGGATACATTTATTATAATCCAGAATTTTGAAAAGCATAACAAAATTATACACATAAAACATACCAAAACCATATGATATATGGAATATTTAATAAAATAAAAAAAATTGAACCGAGACAAATTAATGTGGTTCGAAATAAGCTACTTTTAGAGATCAGCATAAATACGTTTGTATTGGGATTCGTCCTTTAATTACTCAAAGTTTAGCATACTTTTTGTACATATTTTAAATATTTATTTAAGCCATGCGGATAATACAATCACAATCACTGCGATTAAGTTAATTCCAAGGACTCCATTATCCTGTCAGGAGGAAAGGGCCAATAATAACTTGCCCTTTAAGGGAGAATTCCCGAATTCCCTTCCAGAGGTCGGCACAAGTATCCTGCCCCCCTCCCAATCTTCCCAGCAGCCAATTATTTATTAAGCACTAGGGATGGTGACGCAATAAATCTGTGGTTCTTAAATTAGGTGCTACTAAAATATTTTTAAATAGTTAAAAATGTTTTATAATTTTTTATTAATTGTTATAATTTATAAATATTTTTATTTTCAAGAGAAAATACCGGCCAGGGCAAATCTCTCTTCAAGATTTCTCTTCAAAATAAAAATGTTTTAGGTTTTATCTTTCAATTCCGTGTTGTTTTCATTAATTTTATTTAGTTCCGTAGAGTGATATTTCAGTTATTTCAAAAAAACATTTGTGGTGTTATTTTTATTTTATTTTAGTGTTTGTCTTACCAAATATGCATGATTAAATTAATTTTTTTAAATTAATTTATTGAAATCTACAACTGTATACAATACAGTATGTATATAATGAGTGATACGTAATGACATGGATAAAGATAATGACAAGTAGCGAAACTACCCATTGATAGTACATAAATAACGAATTCAACTTACAAGATAACGAGACCATCTTCTTTTCAGACCTCTCAGAGAATTACCGGGAAGTGAAGAGGATGCTGGGTTTGGAACTAGTGGGTTTGAGTGAGAATAAAATTTGTTATGAAAGGACTGATACACTGAAAAATCAGCAACAAATCGGATATTTAAGTCATTATTGATGATTTTATGTCAGGATCATTAAGGATTTTGCCTTTTTAAGGATTGCATATGAAAGCTCTACTCCGTAACTCCAGACAGCTCTTAAAATAGTCTTATATATAGTAATTAAATAGGAGCTTTGCGTGTTTGTCTAATCAGTGTTGAAGTAGCTTAAAACGGCGACCATTTTCTTGTCTTTTCAGACTGCTATGAGGTTTGTCAAGATATAGTCCTATGTATCGGATTTATAAATTAAAAAAAATGTGCTACAACAATTAAATGGTTTTACATAGATTAAGGGTTATACTGTTTCAACACCGTTCCTATTCAGGAAAGTGATTTGGCCGCGATCACTCTCAACTGACATAGCCTCAGAAGCACCTCGATACATTGTCGAATCACGTCTGTTAACGCAATAAATAATTTTCCTGTCATAGAGGGTCTCTAACTCCGTTCCTTCAGATTAGTAACTCAATGCTCTATAAACTGAGGTAACACATTCCCCTACACATTAATAAATGATGGGGCGAAGGACTGTTCACTTATGAATACAAGACCTTTAGGTAGATACTGACGTTAAACATGCCTCAGTGAAATGTTCATCACTGTACTACCGATGGGTATGTGTGCTGTCTCAAGTTCTTATTTACGTATGCAATACTTTCCCAACAATAAATAAATTAATTCTCCACCACAAGAAATTATATATTTGTATTCATTTAACATCTCTTTATGCTGCTATGGCAAATCGGACGAAGCTACAGTGGGATTCCTAAATATGGCCTATCCAGGTGTACTTAAGTAAGATAGGGATTTTTAACGAGTACTCATCGCACAGGCAAGGGATCCCCATTTTATGTTCCTTCCAAAGGATGGCATAACAGGAGGATTTTTACTCACAAGGCCACCTGCCGGGCTACGAACCCATGATCTAGGGCTTTGTTGGTTGTTATGATAAACACTAGACCACAGGTGACCGACCCTTCCTTTTGTATTTAATGTTCTTCATCAATAGCTTTATACTTAAAAACTATTTGAAACAATTTTCTTTAATGTGATAGTCATTGTTTTCCTACTTACTCTTGGTCGCCTATCATCACAAAAGAGGTTCACCTTGTCCCTGCTCACGAGCCGTCAACGATTTCAGAGTTTTAATGTAGATCCAGGCAATGCGTCAAAAATCACGTTATTGACTTTCGTAATACCTTTTACATTCCCTCCTATTGTTGAACAACAGTTGTTTGACACGACGCAAAATAGGTTAATAAAAGAAGACACAGAGGCGGAGATAAAGAGGACGGTCTGGGAATAAAGGAAGTAAACAGAGGCGGGAGGAAAAGTGTGTATCGACCCGACGCTAGCGGCCTCTGTCGGCCTTGTCTTAATTTACCGCAACTCTATCTTCCCAACAGATTGTCTCTAGGATCTAGGCAAACTCATATCCCTGTTATGTAATTGTCGTATTATACCTATAAACGGTTTATTAATGTTAAAATTAATTGTGTATTAAGCTAGCTGAAATAGTAATTGATGATTTACTTCTAGTCCTTTTAAACTGATAAAAAAAAACCTTCGATCAGTAATATATCTTTCAGGTTGTCAGGTTCAGGATATCAGGTTCAGGTTTCAGGTTTTATTTTGTTTCTCTACCGTACTCACCCCAAAAAATATTTTTATCAGATCAAATTTTAAGAAGGTAGTTTGATATGGCTTTTAATACTTTTGGCCAACCTTAAGCAGATTTATTTTTTATAAACGATTTGGATAAGATGGAAACACCTCAACAGCTATTCGAAAATGTTTATTAGGTATAATCTTGTTTTTCTTTACTATAGCTGTAGAACAGTGGTTCCCAACCTCTTTGTACCATGCCCCCCTTTTCAAATGAAAGCTTCATAGCCCTCCTTGCATATTAAATTGTTTGGGTGTATGAAAAAAAACACAACAAGAATAGCATTGAAAACAAAATACTTAATTTTACTGTCACAAGATACAATATTATAAGTTTTAATTTAATATAAAGAAGTACTGGTAAGAGGAAAAAATACTAGAACTAAGTTATGTCTCTGTCTTTATGTATATGCTTATTTTGTTTATTAGTATAGAAGAAAGAGTTCTTTACATACCTATGTTAGGCCTATTAGGTTACTGGAGGCAACTCCAGCCCCGATGGATAACCCTACGGCGTGTACTCTTGTCAAGAATCACATTGTACTTATGAAAACCATGAAATCATTATAAATCTCTGTAATACGAAAAACTAAAGTTAATTTTTCACAAGTCGAAAACTTGAACTTTATGGCGGTAGCACTGCCGTTTGCACGATACAATATTTTATTTAGATCTGTTGTATTCCAATATCTTGGATAGCCTTGAAAATAAAACTTCTTCGGAATTCCACGCATCCTCATTGAATGTTTCCGGAGATGTTATTAGCAATGCACTTGTTTATATTTAGATGCTCTTTATTTATATTTTAATCCTCCAATA
Source organism: Troilus luridus (assembly GCA_964056705.1). Taxonomy (NCBI): domain Eukaryota; kingdom Metazoa; phylum Arthropoda; class Insecta; order Hemiptera; family Pentatomidae; genus Troilus; species Troilus luridus. The sequence goes on along the minus strand of OZ057413.1, from coordinate 118,000,067 downwards.
TATATTTTTTTAAATTCATCCACTAGAAATGTACACTTCACGGTCATTTTAAGCTCTCTTACCTGATTAAAACGGAAAAAAAAACAAATTTCCCGGTATTTTATTTTGTTTAAATGAGCCATTTTTTAAAACTGTTTACTCTTTTTAAACTTTTAAACTGAACATGGATTTATTCCTGTTCGACAGGACGACCTCAAAGAGGAAACACTATGACTGTTCATGCCCACTTGTTTCTGACGTAGTGGGGATTGTAGAACTGACCTTAAAACTTTTTCCTCGTTGCTATCTGCAGCGTGCAACAGCTTTGCAGAGCGTATTAATCACCAGCACGGAATCCTTTCCGAGAATTACACCATATTTTAAGCCTTCCACTCTCCAACTCTGGAATGGAAAAACATGGGTTGGAAGTGAGCTGTCATGAAAATCATAGTTCAAAAAATATATAAATAAAATATTTTGCTTTTTATTTCCTCATAGATTTCAACGGATATATAGATTTTAACCAACCATACATGTATATGATGATGTAAATATCATTCAATTTTGACTAATTTCAACGAGACATGTATGCAACTAAGTAGAAACATGTAGACGCAGAAAGTAAATTGTCTGTTTAACCTTTTTTTTTATTTAAAATTTTATCGAACTATAAACACAGTTGTGAGATCAGAAACGATACAGCAGCCAAAACAGTTGCAGGTAAATTATAAGAATATATCTAGGCTTTACACATTATTGAAAATAATATATTAATTAATCAATTAGTACATTGACGACAATTTTTTTGTTTTCCCACTCTTGAATCAGTCGCTATTCCATGCATTCTTAAAATTAGGCTGCACGCAAATGTATCGTTTCGCCCAGGGCTTCGCAAAATCTAGATTCTCACCGTTTCGTGGGAAAAAATTATGATTCGTCAAAATTATAAGCACCTTGATAATGTGTTGTTTTTTGTCAAATTCATATAAAAATGGTCTGCTATGATCTTATTAACATACTGTTAGATATAATAAATTCTATATATGTGCTTTCTACGAGTTCATATATACAAATAATCTTGATTTCTGTTCTGAGTATTTTTCTTTAACCGGAAAAACTTTCATTTTACTCGGCTCAAGTTCGTAAAGTACGGAGGTAGTCGATGCACCACTGAGATGAAGAGGGAGTATTTCAATGATTCTGCTGAACTTAGTAGAAGAGGTAAAGTCAAATGTGATTAAGTAGCAACTCATTCTTTTGGGATGAACTTGAACTTCATCGGCTAACCAACAAACTCAGTAATTTCTCAACGCATAACATTTTCTTGATCAGAAAATAATCAATTAACTTTCAAAATATTAATTTTTTATAATGGTTGATAATTTTTATATATAAATTAAAAATAGCAGTTACGGCATTTCATTTGAATGACTTTTTGTTAACACGGTTTTGCCTAAATAGGACGTCTTATTTAGATAAAAATCAAAGAAATTGTTCCTGCAGGATAGGAAACATAATGACTATCTTGATAAATAAAAAACCTGGCTGAAGGATCCATCCTAGTATCCTAATATCCTAATAATTATTTTAACTGGGATACTGACTTTAGAAATGATTTAAGCTCATTATTGCAACATTGTTTTTCGTTTGATATGTAATGAAAATTTAATTGTAAAATAATTCAATATTTATTAATTTATTAATAATGTTGTTGTTTGTTAAAGAAGTGGTTCTTTAGCTCAATGTATAGACCACTGAGAAGCTGTGGTGATAGCTTTGGTTCAAATCCGGCTATGGCATTTAAATTATTTAACCTTTTAAAAGCTTATGATGGACACGGGCTCACCCATTCTCTATAAAGTGGATAGAATAAACCTGGCGATTGAGTGTGATCTGTAAATCTCCTCATTCAACAACCGTTAGCTTAGAAAGGTACAGTCACTACCATGTACTAAACCCAAGATCCTTCATGGGTTGTAGTGGTACAGACATATTTTTGATCGCTTACTGGTAAAAATGCGTGGGAGGATATAGATTCCATCGCTTTGATAATATAAATAAATAAAAAGAAATGAAATAATTCTCGCTCTCGAACAAATTTCAGTTGCAAATTCGAAAACCTAATTAACGATCAGCAAATGGAATGTAAAAGGCTGTTATTAACTTGGAAATATGGTATATAACATTAGAACAAGTGTACAAAATTGGAAAGCATTTTCTGCTCATTAATTAGTACCAGTTCATCTTTAAAAATGAATCATAAATAAATAAGCCTAATGAATAGTTGGAGTCAGAACAATTGGCTATTGCTATGAATAAACTAATATTAGATACAGATAATATTAAAACTACCACCTCTTCGTATGGGAGCACGCATAATAGCGTGACCTATAATCATTTGGTCAAAATAATTAATTAATGCTGCTGCAATTGAAAAACAGTTCATTGGAGTTTGCAAGATAAAAGAATATGCGCGGTCCTGGATACGAAAATTGGATACCGAAAAGAGAATCATAATCATAAAATAAAGAACTCCATTACCCTGAGGTTGGGCATACAAATAAACAAGAAGTATTAGAGTCCTGTATTCAAGTATAAGTCGTGGATGCATTTAAGTCAGCCATCTCCGCGTTCTTGTCGGTTTTATTTAAAGCTGTTTGAAAAACATCATCTTAAAAATTTACAAAAAATGTTTTCAAAATATATTGATTATTTAGAGGGGGGACATAGGATAGTGTTATCTGAGACATCGGTTGTAATACCAATATCGAAACATTAACATAAGTAATCGAAATGTAAAAAAAAAATGAATTGCCATTCCAACAGAATACCCGATTTCCTCTAGAACACAAATTGCATAAATAGCAGATTTTACTTGCTAATATTGTATATGTGTTTAGGGTTGAGAAAATACCTTCCCTTGATGGGATATGGTACCTTCTCCCTATGGTGTAAGTGGACTATATATAACATCAAGATAAAGATATACGAAATTAACATGATTTTAGTTACTTTGGTGTGCATCTGTGAATGGCATCTTTCTTTGGGTTGTTGCTGGCTTTCTGATACTCTCTGTTGGCGCTCTGCTGAGGGTTCTAATCCATCATGAAAGTATAGCCTACTACCTGCGTAACCTAGGAGGTGATGGAGGGCTGGTACAAGGAGGTAGAACAGGTAAAATAAGAGGAGGTGCTGGTTTAGATCGAACAATATGTGTATTAATATAACTAGAAGAGGGGGAGTCAACATTTGTGTGGAGTGTTGATGTGGCTAACCTGAAGATTTCGGGATAAAAACGGCTATGGCAGAAAAATTATTTAATCTGTTCAGTATGGATACTGTGGAATCTACAGACTCTCCTAGGTTCACCCAGCCACTATAAAGTTTGGGCCCTTATCTGGGGAGAAAAACTTGCGGTTGAGCGAGTTCTTAGACAAATCACCTCCCTGCACAACCGTTGTCCTAGAAACATTTCAACCTTTACCATGCACTGATCCTAATACTCTTCATAGATTGTAGTGGTACAATTTAGATCATATTTTTTTAAGATTATATTGCAGTATAATAAATACTAAAAACATAATTAACTGTAATAAACCTTCAAAATAAAAATCCCTGTGTGAGTACTATGAAATGCATTATGAAACACATAATTTATAAACAGACAAATAATTGAGTACTAATAAACCTACGTTATGACTATTTAACTGGCCAAAGAATTATGAAAAAAAAAGATTTTCATAGTCAACTCACGGCTATAAAAATGAATATTATCAACCTGATTTCATTATTATGCTTGTAAAAACTCAACTTTATGCATTTAACTGCCTACGCATAGCCTGTTTTTAAATTTTTATTAGAAAGATTTAAGCGTATTTAAAAAAATATGATTGCTGACAGTTGTCACAGTTTTGTATTTTTAAACGCTGACCTGCACTTTGTTTCATAAATAACGTTTAGTACATTAAAAATATAGTTTTCGATAACCCTTGTTTGGATTAAATTATATAATTGGCATTTTTTTCACCGAAGTGTGCTGTGTTTTTGAAGTTTGATTTAAAACAATTTTAACACAATTTAAAAAAAAATACTGACGATAATCCTTATTGGGAAACATAACAAAACAATGATTTAAATAATTCATAAATTCTATAATAATAATAAGATTACCTGAGATAATAATAATGACGCAAATAGTATGGAAATTAAAATGTATTGACATTATGGAAACAAGAACCATAGTGTATCTGACTGGCCTACAAATTTAAACAAACATACATTTGATACAAATTTTAAAATTTTAATAGAACGGAACAGGTGAAAAAACATCCCTTATTAAGAGAATCTCCAACGAAAGTGATTCAGAAAATAGTTAAATAACGGATAACCGGAGCTCAATTCAGTTCTGCTTCCCCACATTCTGAAAATAATGAATATTGTGAAAAATGGTTTACTCTCCAGGAAACCTCTTTAATGACTCTCCAACTGTTCATAACATCAAATGCATCCAAGCCTTTCAATCTGTACAGCCTCATATTATGTAACAAACATGACATTTCATATTATTATATTATTCCAAGTTGATTCTTGGTACTTGATCTGTACGTATTATCCTCACACTACTTAACCCCTTACCACGATTCTTTTCAACCTTCAATCATCCGAATCCTTCCTCGAAGGTTGAAACGACTGTGTTTCCGAGGCCTATTGTAAGTTTGCTATTGGAGTTCATTCTCTTCGTCTAAAGAAACTTCATACATGTGGTTAATCGAACCCAATCAAGTTGGAAATACCAACGCAATTTCACGTTTCGATTGATTTTGGTTATATTGCTTGCTATATTTAGACTGATATTTGTAGCATTTTACCGTTTCGACGAAACAGAATATTCATGGAAGGGGTGGGCACGTGTTTTATTGGTATTGTGACAAAGAGACAAAAAATATTGAAACTACCCTTCTTAATATATACTGTTCGTCTTCTGGCTATTATAATGAATTTAGAAGTCTTCATCAAACCTTCCATTTCGTTGTGTGGTGAATACTTTCACTAAGTAACAATAGTTCATTATTTGAAAAAAAAGAAGCAGGAAAACAGATGCCCGAATTCTCACCCGCCTTGTAAATAATAAAACATAAAATAACCACATTTATTTATTCACTTATGGATTTAATACTCCTCTTTAATTGCTACGTACTTTGTTCCTGTGGATATATATATATATATATATATATATATATAAACATAACAGTCAAGCTAAGTAAAAACCAATATATATATATATATATTTTTCCCGATCAACATTATTCTTTACTGACACATATTTCGTAGTTCTCAATGTTTCATGAACAAAGTTTTTTTTAACTGTCTTAAACCCCTGTCATTTATTTCACTTTAATAATTGTAGCCTCAAAGAACACTATAAAGCATCTTTTCAAGTTCCTATTTTATAATTTTCGGATTGTGGATGAAAAATTTCTTATATTAGACAGATAAATACAAATTTTCTAATATATTTTACTTTTTATTATTATCTCATTACATTAATTCCTTTCTAGATATTCTTCATATGTTCAAACATATTATTCCTTCTACCAATGTTAATAACTTGATAATGATTTGATTAACAACGACCCTCTGGTAGATCTGTACCGATTCAAGTTCTCATACTTCTTATACATATATATATATATATATATATATATATATATATATATATATATATATTGCACACACTAGATTCATTCCTTTTCTTTTATCCCCAAAGCCCTCTTTAATGATATCCATGTATGTTTCTTCCATTCTTGCAGCAGAGACTTATCATAATTCTTAATATTAATATTCCTTATGTAATTCTGTCAAGCTATTATTGGTCACTACGGGAACGTGTTTATTTAAACTGCGAGGAAAACGATCCTGGCAATATAGAATATTATTTAGTTATGTCAGTTTCATATTGTAACATCTTAAAGTAAAAACAAAGTGCTAAAATAAATTTCCTATGTTGAAGAAAAATATTACAAGAGAGATAGGTACATTGATGCGGACAGCCACATGGCGCGGCAAGCTGCCAACCGTGGAGGCCAAATGTCTAGGAGTTAGGGAAGGTTATGACTAAATGAGAAGGGACTGCTAGTGTGGAGGTTCTTCTCATAGGGTTCAACGAAGGTTATTGTGATCAGTACACGGCAGAGACTATACTGTTTGCGGTCAACGGTTTTGGAAGGTAAAATGAGGTTTTCCCCCAATTAAGGGTACTCAATTCGGTTACTGATAGGATGGATGATATCCAGAAGGGTTTGTATACCCCACAGGGCAAATCTACGGCTGTTTACAGATTAAAGAATTTGGTAAAGAACTGATCGCTGGATTCAAACCCTAACACATACAGCTCAGTAAAGAAGAGCTCTACTACCTCAATCTTCAATATCTATTTTTCAAGGATATTCAATGAATATGCTATATAGTAAATGATATTTTTTTCATTTAAAAGTCCTCAATAATTGGTAGGTTTTTGCTTAAGAAATAGCAATATAAATTACAAACGTGAATTTGATTTTACTTCCTTATTATTTATTTTATACCACACTTTTAAATTGCAAACATTCCTAGTTAAAGCAATCGTCCCATCCTCAGAATTATAGTCTTTAATTATCATTTAAAACATTTTCTGAAATAGTTCTTAGTTCCCATTAGCTCAAAGTTCTAACTACTTAGTTATTTGTTAATATTCTATAAAACAACCGAATTTTTAAGTTTTTTCTACAACTAACAAATGACCTATGTCAACAGTAATTTGGAGTTTTAGAAAGAAGTGAATTTAAAATGAGAGTGAAAAATCTGGAATGGTTGCAATAGGAAGAAAGACCAGAGAAGGGTGAAAGAAGCTGGACACAAGATCAAAAGAAACGTGTCAGTGAACGCTTAGAGTAATATAAAATCCAGCAGAAGAAAAATTAAGTTTTGATAAAAAACAAAACAAATGAAAACTATCAGAGTTGGCATCATTAATTTTCTTGATGTAATGAATTCAATAAGAAAAATGATTAAAATTCTTTCATTTTAATTAGGTTTTCTGATATAAAGATACAGCCTTATTCTTCTACATGACATCTATTAATTTCTAAATTCAAAAAGTGACATTTAAGTTATTTTCCAAAAATTTTCATTGTTTTGATTAACCTTAGGGTTATGTTATTTATTTTCAAAAAATACAAAGATAAGATATACAAAAATATTAAAGATCCACAAACTTTAAACATAAGTAATTTTGAGGTTTATAGCACAGGACAATTAGCGCAAACATAGTCAAAAACATAGGTTTTTAAATATAGATCCACCATACAAATATCCATGAACTTTTGCAAGTACTCCCCGTTTTTATTCTTCAACCAACTTCACTAAACCGAATGAACACCATTTAAGCAAGTAAATATTACCCTGTTCCTTGGATAATCTTTTATTGGATTTTCTTATATCGTTTTATTATTCTTTAATTATGCTAAGAGATTCCTTCTATCCGCCAATTGTTTTATTGGCCCTTTTCAGTGTTTAATCAGGATATAGGCAACAACTTCATAAATTAGTCATAGCACAAGCTATCTGATCTGATATCAATGTCAAAATTGAACTACTGAGTGGAAAAAGGAAATAACTAGATTTTTTTATTTGAATTAGAATTTTTAAATAAATAAATAGTTCCTAGATCCTAAAAGTATAAAATAATGTCGCAATAGATATATATTAAGATTGCCCAAGTATGAAAGTATATTTTTCATGTTTAATGTTATTTTGTAAGATCAACAGAAATCTATTTAGACAGTTTTTTTTGCGTTTCTGAAAAAATAGGTTTCAGTCACTTATTCCCTTTTTCCACTCAGTGGCTCAATTGATTGATGCATTTCACAGTTTAGCGTCAATTTTGTCGATATTTTCCTCACAATACCTTTTACAACCGGAGTAGGGAAGATTATAAAGGAGTTTGAGATGCGTGAGGAGGTTTTTTTTTGTTCAAAAAACTTTGTTGTTGACTGTACTTTCCCTCCTTGTTGGAATATTTAGATCCGATCCGGGCCCTTTTACCCAGGACAATTGACGGACCAGACAATGTCCTCTCCGGAGTCGATCCGCCGTGGGTGGAGACTGATGACCCAAGCGCCATCCATACATTATCCCTTATATATTAGTGTTTCAATGGTAATGCAAAACAATTACTAACGATTTTGTTGCTAATTAATAATAAAATAATATAAATAATATAATTTGGATGTAATAAATAAATATAAAATCCTTTCAATAATAAAATGGCGCCTAAGACATACTTCTTATTCTATGAAGATTGCGGTCTCCTCCAACAACACCAACAGCGTATACTCCTGTTAAAATATTTTACTGCCTGTAAAATATTGATGTAATATTGAAAGTACTTAAAGATAATATTAAATACCTCATATATTATACACAAAAGAAAATAATATATTTTTATGAGTACTGATACAACGCAAACGACTGGGAAGCGTCGAGGGGTAGACCGAGGCTTAGGTGGGAGGATTGCGTTAAGAGTGATCTGGTGGGTTTGGGCTTGGGTGGTGCTCTGTGGACGGAGGTTTGTAAACATAGATTGGTGCTATCGGCATCGAGCCTTCGGGTTCGTTAAGCCATTTATTCATTGACTGATACAAGATACGTATTATGATTACCTGTTTTTTCTTAAATACATTAATCATATTATCCGAGTACCAAGTATTTTTATTACATTATTTACCGAGTATTTATATAGTCATTTATTTTTCTACACGTCTGCTATTTTTAAGGGACATGGTCCCAGAATAAAATTATTATCCTATTCTTTGCGTAGAATATTCGGTCCAAAAATGATACTACTAGAGAATTTCGGAGATTACAAAACGGGGAATTGTGAAGCATGCTTCAAGAAGATTAAGATGGGCTTGTAAAGTTGCTGGACTTGCAAAGTAACGAACAGATTCCTACAAAGTTCTCAGCAGTACTTTTTTCTCGAAATCCCCAACTTATTTAAAGTACCTCCCTTCTAAGATTCAATTGTATCCTCAGGAATCAAACCATTGCTGGATACAATAATCGGCAGTAGTTTTACTTCCATCAGTCTGTATGATCGTGGCTTTCTTTATTTCTTTATCTTTGAGCAGTACGTTTGTTACTATAAAATATACTCGCAATCCCAGAGCGCGGACTACCTCAATCAATATTTTATCGATTAAAAGTTCTAAACTCACTTATTTTACTGTACACAAAAATACTTCTATTTTTAACTGTCTTCAATTACTCAGCATTTTATTGAGCGTCCTGGCGTGAGGTTCCGGTTTCGAATCTATATGTCCTCCTTTTGGTCTGAGGATGGAAGATGGGTTTCATTCAACCTTCATTAAAGTGGATTTCTTTTGTATTAATCTGTATGTCCTAAAAAGTCGTATATTGATTAGTTATTTTTCAGTATTTTAGAGGTTTGAGTTGTTTTTTCAATAATTTTACAATCGCTTTCTAACAATTATTCTATTACTACTTTTGAGAGAAATTTTACATGATTAAAATTTAAAGGACAATCTTAATGACTAAAATTCTCCGTTATAGATTTTTTTTACATATCTATTGTATTAAGGTCCGAATTTGTCTTAGTTTTTTAAAGTAACGGTGATTAACAAGGCGTATTGATTTTTTTTTCAGATTTATTCTTTTTTGAGTTATTCCGAAAATGATATTGACTTTAAAGTTGTTTTTATTTTTATAGTACAGAGGGATAGTACATAATAACAAATAAAGGGATCTCCTGTGTTATAGTGGTTAGCAAAACAACCTTAAGATCAAGATTACGGGTTCACCCCTTAGGCTACACCTACATTGGATCCGGTGTGATACGATGAGACGTCGCTAGCAAACCAAATGACTGAAATATATCGAGAGTTATAACATTTGGTTCTTTAAATTTATAAAATTAAGATTATTTATTAACTATTTTTAATACATTTATATTTTACTATAATGCATAGTAAAATATGTATACAACCCAGCATCGTATGTGATAGAATCACGTCGCACCGAATCGTATCCAATGTAGGTGTAGCCTTAGGAGTTAGCCCTAGAATTTTTTAAAGGAAGTAAAAAATCCTTGGCTATGACGTTTTTCGGAAGGAACACAAAACGTGGGTCCATAACCTGTGCTGTGTAAGATACTCGTTAAAATTCCCTATCCTGGCTAAACCTGGATAGGCAAAATTAAGAACTCCCCCTGTAGCATCGTCCGATTAGCAATAGCAGAATAACATGAAGTGAAAAGAATAAACAACAAATGAAAAATGTCCTTGATGGATCTACATACTATTATAAAGTTATGTAAATTTATGAAACCGCAAATATTTCTTTATTTTTTTTAACTGATGAAGTGTTGTTAATGTGCTTTTATAGTAATAATAGGCAATATTACTGGGTATTTTTTATTTCAGGTGAACGTTTTTAGGTCTTTTGTATCAGATATTATGGGGTAATACTAATTTTATTAGAAGTGGTAACAAAGTATTGAATAAAACTTCGTTGTATCATGAAATCATTAATAATTTATTTTATTTTATTCTTTTTATAATTTTTAAATATTTTATTTTGAAGAGAAATCATTAATTACCTAGAACCATTTTTGGCCTTAATTACCTTATTTTTATTTGTATTTCTTTTATTTACTCTGGCTATAGTACCATTACAGACCTACTAGAGTAAAGGATGACAGAGACAAGGTCACATACCCAACTGTTCGTGAGGTACAAATCTATTTTTAGCGCAAACGACTGACGAGATCTCAATTGAAGCCGTTTACAGAGGCAGCGCCACTCCGGCAAACAGTAATATACTCAGAGCTCTATATTATAGCGGGGATGAATATATAATATTTATATGAATATATCACATTGGGTAAGGAAGTCACGTAGGGGATCCCGCGGCCGGGCCGAGTCTTCGTTCTATCGAGAATTTTATTAAATATCTTTAATATTTTCCATTTTTAACTTCTTTTTTTTAAATTCTTCTGGCCCAAATAATTTTAATCATAACTTGATAGACAATTTTATACAATAATAATATTAAATATTGTATAATTTCAAACTCTAAGGGAAGGACAATTTCTAAAATAATTCTTGAAATCGAGGAAAAAAACTTAATGTCAGGTTCGAAGGGTATTTATGGGCCTTCTAATTTCTTTTAATGGAAATATTAAATACAATAGTGTGGTTAAGTTTCTTGAAATTGACCGTTGCATCGTCATTCCAATATTTTTTGTTCCCCTTCCTTTTTCGATTAAACAAACATAAAAGCTTAATGGATAAAGGCTGAGTTGTCATACCGAAGGTCCTGTGTTCAAATCCTGAAGCGGCCTGCCGGGCTGCGAACCCGCGATCTTGGGCGTTGCTGGGTTTTAAGCTAACTACTACACCACATATGACCTCTAAAACAGTAGTGTGCATGCCGTAAAATCACTGGATTATTAACATTGTGTTTAATATGTTATGAAAATTTGTCCTGTATTTACTAGAAATATTAATTTATTGTCAGTCGTATATTATATTGCAGCTGTGTGCATCCTTATGACTATGAAAAAGATATATGCATAGAATACATTTCTTTAATTGGATTTATATAATAATATGATAAAATTAATGCAAATATATAACACAATACATAAATAAGATTATATTTATATAAATGTATTTCTTGTTTTTCTTTTACTTATATTTCTTAGTGAAGATACAATCTGACAATGTCAAACGAGAGTCATTCCCAAAATACTTTTTTATATGATGTTTAAAATTCAACGACATGGGAAGACAATATGAATTTTTTTGGTAAAAAAAAACAATTAAATATCAAATGCAATCAATATTTAACAGGAATATATACTTATTGCAACAGTATATATTCCTGTATATTGCATTGTAGCAACCGTTCATCCTGATACCAATGAAAAACATTTAAGTATAGGGGAAAATAGTGTAGAAAACATTTTTAATAATTAGTAATTGTTTCACTCAGAATTGTTTCTTCACAAATCGTAATATAAAATATTTTTTAAGAATCCAATAAAATATGAACCAACATTTTAAAGGGTCAATTTTAATTATTTTTTTTTAGTTGATTAAATTTGTTTTAAATTAAAACGAAATCATCGGTTTTATTTCACAGAATGATTTTTTTTTCTAAACAAACGTGACGATAATATTATTTTAAACCTTAAAGGACCTCCGGTTGAAAGTTTAACCCGGTAGAAAAAAAATGTAGCTTTCAATTACTTTGTAATGGACGTGTTTGTAATTGGTTCCCTTTGTGACTTTACAATTCAATGAATAAATTTATCCGCTGACAAGGCTCGGATCTTCGCTGGAGAAAATGTCCCGTCGCTGGTGTCTTCCATTCTCTCCAGTTACTCCGTCAATCTGGATATTTCCAATACTGTTTAAATCAACTCTACCTTTGTAAATTCAACTTCTTTCATCGCAATATAATTTCATTAATCTATGTAAAATTTATTCATCTTTGGATTGTTCCATGGAAAAAAGGGATAAGAATTTACAATTGAGAGAAGCTTGAATTTTTAGGTTCAGGAATCTTTTAGGTAACTTAGTGTTATCGTTATATATGCCACCTCCCCCTCTGATCTTATTTTTATGTATTTTTGGGTTTAAGGTTAACCCACTCCAGTCTTTTGTATTAAATGGGAAATGGATCATATTATTCGCATTTAACTCATCCTTACTGCACGTCTTCGGTTGAAAAATATAACCGTATCAATGCGATTTTAAACCAACTCCACTGTAATTATTTCACAAAAAAAAATGCAATTTCCTAAATCTGGAAAGCAATATATTCATATTCAGAAATACAGTAGATTATCCTTTTAATAATATTATTCGAATTCTATGATAATTTTGTATACCTTGTACTCAGATTAAATTTTTAAAGAGCTGAGATATTATGATTCCAAAATACTTAAAATATTTTCTCTAGCCTCATAAATGGCTCAGATTTAGTAGTAGCCTCCAATCGACCACTGTCATAAAACTAAATGGCGAAGATAACATTAAGTTTCTAAGATATTCTCCTTAACTTATTTATTATTTTATCCCGAAACTTGATTGTATCAAAATGTTGTAATCACTTGTGCTTTCAATAACCCGCAATTTGTATTAGTGATATATAAGCTTTGTCTCATTTATCGTAAAAATTAAATAAATAATTTAAATTATTTTATCTCATTTTCTTTATAAGATATTTCTTATATACTGGACTACTCTTCTTGATCTATATAATTTAATAATGTAGAAAAAAACCTTTATCCAGTCAACAATTTGTTGTTAAAAACTTAACAAAATATTAAAAGACGTTTCGACATATATCTGTCATTTTCAATTTTAGTTCTTCACACAGCCTTCTTTAAATATATAGTGGGGAGTAGATCAGCTCAACAATATTCCCATCTCTGTTTTAATTTTTGTTATTAAAACTTCTTTTAACTTCCAATGTTATTATTATTTTATATTTTAATTATATTTAAAATACCTAGATAGTGATTTCCCACATTCCCTATGTGGTTCTTTATGTTTTACATAAATTTAATGATATTATTCAAAATTTTAACATTTTCGTATCGTTAAATCAATAAAAGGAGAGAAAAACATGGTTATTATCGATACTATGTTACAGTTAATAAATAAAAGGCTGAGCGAACCCGAAGGCTCGATGCCGATACCACCAATACCCGTTTACAAACCTCCACACCACCCAAACCCAAACCCGCCAGATCACTCTTAACGCAATCCTCCCCCCTACACCTCGGTCTATTCCTCAGACGCTTCCCAGTCGGTACAGCACCTATCACCTGAATAATATTTACCGGACGCATGCTTCGCAATTCCGCGTTATGTAATCCCCAAAATTCCCTATTGGTCTCATCCTTTTTTGGACCAAATATTCTACGTAACACCTTATTTTCGAATACCTGAAAACGTTTCGAATCCTTCAGCGTTAGCGGCCAAGTTTCACATCCGTAAAGAAGAGATGGAAGGACGATTATTTTATAAATTCAGATTTTTAGATTTCGGGACAAAAGGCTCCTACTAACCATATACTTAGTCTAATCCGAATTTATTGTAAGCCCTATTTCATTGCCAGCAAGCATTAACGTTTGTGTATTTAGCTTTATAGTTTCTCTGTCTTCACCCAACGGTACCAAATTGTCGACAAATTAGAAAATGAAGTATTCATTTAAGAAATTATACAAATGTCTTTTGACACATATTGCATCGACGAACTTCTTTCGAAAACCTTCGCTAAGGGTTCATACATGGAAGTCTGTACGGAGAAACCTCCCATTGAAGGCACTCCTAGCCTGGTCCATCTTACTGTAGTAGATCCCTGCTCCAGAGACGTTTCAGTCTCCTAGTCGGATTCCGTGGCAATGTGTCTGTCAGTGATGTTTTTACCAGTAAGTTTGGGGCCCAGCATGTGATTCATGAAATCGTTTGCAGTTTTTCTTGTATGTAACGGCAATATTTATTTTTTTTCATCTTGGGATGAAATTTATTTTCTGATACGTTTGCGCTAGAACGTGATGGTTCGTGTGCGCCAAAGGAGAATATAATTATGTGCTTATCAGGTATAATCGCTATAACTATGGATGAGTAAATCGTTTTATTGCCGAACTACAGCTTCGTCGTATAACCAATTGCCGTATTATTCGTATAAATATAAGAGATCTTCGCAGGGCATACTGCAGACTCTCCTCGACGAAATGTGTCATCTGCAGCATTGCAATTCCACTGACATTATACGAGATTCGTCCTGGGGATGTGCCAGTTCTATTGCACTCCTTCTCCAACGGGCCAAAGCAAAGGCTGCGAACTAATTTATTAGTCACGGGTCGGCAAAGTATTCTATGGTCAACTATTACTTGTATATAATATATCCTCATCCCAGTTTAATAAGTGGGTAAGTCGAATTTTGTCCGGTGAAAGTTAACTATTATGAGGGAAGTGGAATTGTCTTATTCATAGTTTTGGGCTATAAATGGAGTTGTAATATAAGCAATAACTCCTTTTCATGATAATCCCTTACTTAGCCCCTTATTCAATAAGAAAATAACCACATATTATGTCAAGGCCAGATGAAGTAGTAACCTTATAAAGTATTATCAGTTTTAATCATAAAAAATTAAATCATTTTTTCTTAAAAGAAAGAACATTATCTTTTCTTATTTTTCACATTTATTATTTAATATAATAATTTAAACGTTTATTTCATAGTTGTTTAGAATAATTTAACTGTAAAGGTAATTTTATTTGTTTAGTAATAAGTGTAATAATTGTAATAAGTTTGAAAACATATGTTACAAAAGAAGAGAGAAAAACAAAAGCGGAGTCGATCGGCTTTTGTTCGCTCCGGCTAGACCAAGGCAGTGTTGGCACGAGCCTCTTGACGTGCACATCGTATGCTCTATAGGAGCCCAAAGTTGTTTTTTTGTGAATTCGAAGAAGATACTAATTTGCTGCCCACCTGCAGGTGTAATTAATTTAAACTTAGTCATCGATTCGACCAATTCGAATTGACCCAGTCGATCATCTCAACATCTTCGCTCGCCCTGACGACGAAAGTCCTCTGTCGTCTCAACATTCAGCTCGCCCTGGCGAGAATCTACTATCTACCGGAATCTACAGGCAGATAAGAGCTTTTTCTTGTATTATTTCAACTAGAAAACCACATAAACATTTATTATTTTGTAATAGATGTATTTGAACATTTCATTTATTTGTAATGTAATAGAGTTAAATTTATTATCTTAAGATTAAATAATAATTGTTTTAATTTTGTCATTAATTAGTTATTTATAATTTAGTTAATATTAGTAACTTCTTTTTCTAATAATAAAAACGTTTAAATTGTTCTTTTAATTAATTCAATTGTTTTATATTCTCAAAAGTACTAGTTATTTAATTTATGAAAATTGATTTATGTTATTAGTTTAATAAAAGGTTCCAAATCGAAATGACATGCGATCTGGTATAATTGAATCAGAAATTTATTTTCCTTATCTGTTACGGAGCTCTCATCGAAAGGTCCAATAACTATTTCGAGGTTGCTCAAACATATTAAATAAAAAAACTCATTTTATAGAAAATTCGACTTAGCCACTTATGAAACGGGGATGAAGATATATAGCTATTACTCATATATTATCATGTAAATATTACTTACTTTCATTTCAAGTAACATGTTTACTGCATTTCTTAACCCTGCTTTAAGGCCTAACTGATTGAAATTACATCCGTATACATTTTTACTCTATTGGTGTAGCTAACAATACTTATATGCATTAAAAAAAACAACTGTATCATTGATTACAAAACCTTAGGTGCTAGGTTCGGTACGTCATACTGCAAAGTCCAAGGTTTTCGCCTAATTAACAGCCTGGCTAAGCCACAGGAGGTGCTCCAGATGCCACCGAGTCGATTCAGAGCTGCTAACAGAATAAATAATTGATCTGGCACAGTCGGTCTTGAACTCAGTAACTAAGCGCCTTACCTACTCAATTCTTCCGATTATACACTTGAAGCTAATAAAATAAAAATTGACACTGAACATTACTCATCTTGCTTTTGATGTTCTGCATAATTTAAAAGATAGTGAAAGTATTAATGGGATAAAATTCATCGACGCCTATTTATCAAGACATCACTCTATAAGATTCGGCTCTATTTACTACAGGTTTTATATTGATTATTTAAAAAAAATAACGATATGAAAACAATTTTAGAAGTAAAACTAGGGAATTGATATAATGGAATCAGAGAGGCAGCGTCAAGTCGTGGATTGATGGGGAATAATGGATTCAGCTTCGAACAGAGATTTACGACCCGGCAGTGCGAGGAGTCTTCGCCACGCAATTGTAGTAAAAGCTCATTATTCATGTTTATGAAGATTATAAGAATATTTAATAAAAATAAATAAACTTCCGACGGTTTTATGTTTATGTGTGAACGCACTGTTAATAATAAAAGACTGAGAAAAATTAAGGACTCCCACTGAATGAAGGATCGTCCGATTAGCCATAACAGCTTAAAGTGAGGTTAAATAAACATACAAACTCGTATATACTGTGACCAGGTCGTGGGGTTTTCGGTCCAAGGTCCAAATTGATTAAATAAAAAGAAGTCCAAAAAAAAAAGGTTGTATTCATATTCTTTACATCAAACGGTAACACCAACGACGCAACCATAACATAACATAACAAACATAACAACTAAAAAAATCATAGATAAATAATTAAGAAAAAAACAAAGATTATATACAATTTAATTTACAAATTTTAATAGGATGCTTACCCCACCTCTGAGCCGCAAAAAAACGATAAGAAAAAATTGTAAAATTTGGCAATTACTTGGCCATGTAAACCACCGATATACAACCGTACGCAACGACAGTCCACAGTAGAGTGAGGTCAGATAGATAGATACACCTGACGGACGAATTTAGCGACAAAAAAAAAAAGAAACTCGTTACAATACTTAAATTCAACTTCAAGTATCCGAAACTAGTGTGGAACGCCTTCATCCTTTCCTTTGTTTGGTGTTCTTTCTAGTTTCATAAACCCTAAATTCTTAAATTCCTCAATATGCTCAAGCTTACATCAACATAATCTCTGATGTTTCTGCTAATATATGTATATTTTGTTTTATCAGACATTATTTTGAGCTCTAATCCTTTACCGATTTTCATCAACATAAATGTATTAGTTTTTCAGTTTTTGTTGGATCACCCAATATTTTCAAATCATCCGCAGTTATCACCGGTATATACTTTTCGGCATTTATCACCTTCCTGATGACATATTCTAGTGTTGAATTCAATAGTAAGGTGAAAACGAACAGGCTAGTTTTAAACTCGAGTTTTCCTCAGTTATCTTCGAAAAATAATTTTGAATAAATACTTTCATTAGTGTTTTCAAATAAATACTTCGCTTCTTCATCAAATCTTTAGCTCGCTTCCTCTCTATTTTCGCTTTCATGAAACGCTTCTTTTATAAAATGATGATGATTCTGTGCTGTTATTTATAAGAAGCAGTTCGATACCATTTTAAGTATTGTAACACATACCGAAGAAAACTCAATTTTCTCGTTCTAGTTGAATATGTCTCTGCGCAAGCTGGGTACTCAAACTCGAACTACAATGGCTCATAATTATTGTAAATTAATTTACATTTCTGTAATAAAATTAAAAATAGTACAGTATTTTAGTGAAATTGAATTACTTTATACAATCACGCTCACCTCGCTTGGTGAAATCAATTTGAAAAGGTTAAATTTAAACCCCATGGAAATTCCATTTAATTTTCATGAAAACATTTATATAATATTAAATAATTTTACAATATAAATTATTATACAGTGTTAATTTCAGTTTATGAATATTTCGTTTATTCTCCATTACATTCAAAACTAATTCGGATGTTGGATAATATTTTTTTTTAAATTATTTGCCAACGGTATATTAAACTTTAAAATTTATTTATGAATAAGTGAAAATAATTTTACATCTTTCTTCTCAACTTCATTCATAGTTTCTGAGTAGCAATACCATATGTTAATAGTTTTCTTTGGTACTATAATGAATTATAAGCTTTGATTATTTACATCAACCAAATTTGTTTTTTGAAAAATTAAGTATACTGAACCAAATATTTTGTCAATATACCAGTTGAGTGGATCAAAATATTATTGTTGGTTTATTAAAATTAGATGTTTTGTTTAAATTATAGGCAGAAAAATATTTGAAGTTCCATCGTATTAGGAAGGAAATGGAAAATAATTGTTGTAATTTATTTATAACAGCATGTTTGACAAATATTTAACATCACGGCACATTCTTTCTAAATTTTGGCTACGAACAGTTTTTTTAATACTCTTATGAGCATAAGTTAAATATTTTCAAAAATATATTTCTTCACAAATCTTTATATTTAAAAAAGATTGTAAAACACGAAAAGCATATTTAATTCGTCTTAACTAGTTTACGTCAATGTATACAAAAAAAAAAAATTAAATAACAAAAAAAGTGTCAAAAAAAGGTTAAGTTTACTATTAAAACAATATTGTACGCTTCAACTACTAACAGTTAGTTAAAAAGTTAGTACTACTAAAGGATTTATTTTATATAATATTGTTTTATATCTTTTATGTAAACTTACTAATGCATCAATGATACTATAGCTTATATAGTTAGTGCAATAACTTCGATATCAACCCGCTTTTGTTATTATGTTAAACACATACAGACACTTAAAATACATAACTTTATTTCCAAATTAATTTATCATGGAAATAATGTTTAGAGGCGTGTTTTAACAATTAAATAACAAATTTTTTAATCGAATATCCTTCAAGCATTTAAAAAAAAAATCCATGTTTTTCAGGAAAATTCCTAAGTATCTTTGGTTGTTTGTCTGAGCCAGCGAGGACTTCACCCTCAACTTAAAACTTGTGCTTGATAAAATTCATCTCAACTCACCTAAACTTAATGCCGGAAGTTATGAGGTCCCAGCCCTAAGGCTGGGGAGTTTAGAAAATTAAATGGCGAAAGAGTGAACTAAAACTCAACACGGAGGTGAGAGTTGAAAACTTTCCGACTCTGAAGAAACATTCGAAAATATTTTAATACACACGGTTTTAACTTTGATTCAGAATTCATGATGCGGAAACTCTTAACTGACGTGCGGTTTGTCAGTGATTGATATATGTCACACAGACACATTTTATGTTGAATCCGTATTCTGTAGAGCTGTCAACGTAGTTCACGCCATCAAATTTGATTTAATCGGTTTATAAATACAATATCCAGAATATAATAATTATAAAAATAATAGTAATAAAAAACAACTTCAAAGGATCGATGCTGATACCATCTATTGGTTCGTTTATTCTACATTACATTCAAAACTAATTTGTAGGTAGGATAATATTTTTTTAATTCTCAAAGGTATATTATACTTCTATGTTACTGCTTCCGAAAATTAATTTAGAAATAAAGAGAAAATATTTTTCCACCATTCTTTTTTACTTCGTAATTATTACTATTTGATGATTGCCTTCCAAATTGAATCCGCTATATCACCCAGTACGGAATCCTCCCACCTACGCTAGGATCAATCTGCTGGACAACTGAAAGATAACTATTTATTAACTTTTTATGGATTCGTTCATTTATAAGCCCAATAACGTTACAAGACTTTATATCTTCGCGATGTTTTAATTTCAATTGCCTTACTTATGTTTATTATTATTTTAAATAAATTGAATTGAAATATAATAGATGTATAATTACCAATTTTCTTTATTTATAGATCTGCTAACATTTCTCACTAAAATTGTATTTGTTTTGATCGTTTTAACTTTATTTCTGGATTCTTATGTATTAAAGATGCAGACATTTGTCGTGTATTGAAATAATACAGTTAGTGTTTATCAATTTTTATATAATGTCAGATTTAATTAGCACATTAATTTACTGACAGCTTTACACGTGTGCGGGTAAATAAATAAATAAAAGGCTTAACGAACCCGAAGGCTCGATGCTGATACCACCATTCTATGTTTACAAACCTCCGTCCACGGAGCACCACCCAAACCCAAACCCGCTAGATCATTCCTAACGTTATCCTCCCACCTACGCCTCGGTCTACCCCTCAGACGCTTTCCAGTCGCTACAGCGCCTATTAACATCTTGAGAATTCGTTTGTCAATAAGCCCATCTTAATCTTAGTGACGCTATCACCTAATATTATATAAATTATAATAATCCGAATAATATTTACCGGATGCATGCTTCGCAATTCCGCGTTATGTAATATCCTATATTCCCCAGTAGCAAGTAAAAAATAGTAAAACAAATTGCCTAACACCAGCGGAGTTTTAATGACGTACAATAAGTATTATACATATAATAATATATATAATATAAAGAATGTCTAATTTGTAATATAAATAATAAATTATTGTAGCAGACAAATATATAATTATATCCCGTATGGTAATTGAACTTTCCAGTATCAACTTGGTTCCTCTGTCTAATTATTTTATTACCACAATATAAAAAAAAAATCTTTATTCAATCATTCTATTAATTTCTTGTAACAATTTTCCATTGTTTAGGTGCTGTAGAATAATAAAAGAAGTTTTTTTAAAAATATAAAACACCATTTAAACCACAATATTTTTTTTATATAGGAAAGAAATTCGTTGACTGGTAGGTACTAATGTAGGATGGAAATAGTTGGGGGTGGAGTCAAACATTACACAACAAATAAGTTGAAACCTATTATATTTTTTGTGTGCCGACGTTTCGACCTACTTTGTAGGTCATCTTCAGGGCCAATAGGAGTGGCTACTCGGTGCAGAAGGTAACTGGCCCTATTGGCCCTGAAGATGACCTACACAGTAGGTCGAAACGTCGGCACACATAAAATATAATAGGTTTATACTTATTTGTTGTGTAATTTTTGACTGCAGCCCCAACTATTTCTATCCACAATATTTTTTTTATTTCAAGAAATCACGAATTCAAGTAATAGGTCATCTCTCGAGTAATAATCAAGTAAGTTAATAGATAAAAACATTTTAGAAATAGTTAGCCTTGCTTAGCCCCAGAGCCTTCTAGTCTACTCTGTATCGATTCATAACTCTTTTCGGCAGTTAGAGCCCCGGAACCGAGTACAGTCACTTAGTTTTGGAAATTACTGAGTGTAAGTTCTGGATAATGCATTTCAGGTATAATCTATTGCAATATTTGTTATATCTAATGTAATATCTAATGTAATATCTATTACAACACTTGGTTTTAATTTAGAATCTAGAAATAAGCTTTTTGATAGACCATGTCTTTTGAGGCTGTTAAGCTCAAGGTTGTAGAACCTATAGAACCTTTAGATAATGCGTGCAGTTAAAAAAAAAATCTGCTCTACTACACCCATTAAGGCTGTTGAGTTCATTCGCCAGGGCAACTGTTGTGCTAGGAAGTGATTTGTCCGTGATCACCCCCCCCCCATATAGGGTGTTCACTTGATAGAGGCTAGGTGAGCCCCAGGAGGGTCTATAGATACACAGGATATATCCCTGGCTGTTTACATATAAACTAAATTATCTGCGATAGACGGATATGAACCCGACCTCTTCACATAGCAACTCACCAATTAGGCACTGAAACAGCTCTCTTCCTTAGGCGTGCAATTATTAATATTATAATTAACAGAATAAAAAACCTTTATCCAGTGAAGTCTGCTTTTAATAAGAGGTTTCGACATTAAATGTCATTTTCAATTATTTATATAAAATTCTTGTATCCTTTCATCTTAGTTAATAACTTGAAAAAGTTACAAGTCATAAAATCTGTAAGTTATCAAATACAACAACAATAATAATATAATAAATACAAATTTATAAAATATGTCCAAAAATAGAAATAAGTATAGATATTCCACATACCCTTTGAAAACACTACCATCCTTACAAAAGATTCTAATTACCATCTCCGTAACATAAGAGAAGCTATCGAAATTGTCAAACAACCCAACAATTTCAATAGGGAAGATGGCTATAAGCTCAGCAAAAACTGGTATCCGGCCATCCAACGCAAGACCCATACACTACCTCACCATCCACATACAGATGAACCCCACCCCACCGAACACACACGAACACACCCGAACACAACACGACCGACACAAGCGAACCAATGGGAAGGCCGACTTCGATCCAGACCACGCCCCCCAGATATAAATACCCCGACTCCAACCATCCGCTCTTCATTAACTGACTAACCCTGAAGAAGCTCACAGCACGATGAGCGAAAGCTTGGTTCATAACATCAAGAAGACACGGTCCATCCCGGAAGTTGAATATAAGAAGAATAAGTATAGATAGCTTTTTTTTCATTATTGTCATTATTAATGTTTAAAAATGTTTTACTTAGAGGTCAATTGTCCTCCATGGCCATCTTTTGTTAAATGGTTTACACTTTGGTCTGTGTAATAATACATTTGATTTACATTTTAATTTTTTTACAAACACTATAATCAAATTAAAAAACAACACATAAAATTTATTAAATTAATAAACTATCTTATTTGTAATAAATCTTTATCAGTTTTATAAATTCTTAATTTATATAAATCGGATGGAATGAAAAGAGAAATCTAGGAAAACTGTTGGGAGGTTATTGTGCTAGGTTATATTATCTGTGTTTTTAAAAGTAGAAAACATCCTATTTGTCATTTTCTTTTTAACTTTAAAATAACAGATGAATATTGTTTACCTATTTCACCTGCTTCTTTTCTGTCGTTCACTACATTATCAATTTTGTCATTAATATATAATGCTTCCAAAAATTTCATTTTAATCACATTGTTTTCTCTGTGCAAGATCCGTGGTTTTTCTAAATCAAATGTATGTAATTCGTTTTTACAATGTGTTGACAGCGCGGTGTTTGGTTTTAAATTATTTTTATGGTGATAGAATCTATTTTTCAAGTGTGTGCTAGTATGTCGAACATATTGTTTATCACAATTATTACCGTTAAGGTTATATATAACATTTGTATTGTCCAAGAGTGGTATTTTATCTTTTTTGACTATTTATTATGTTTTTATTTGGGTTTCTAGTTCTATGAGCTAATTTTATTTCGGGGATGATTTAAAATGAAATTTTATAATTTCAAACAGGCAGGCGTATGGATAATGTTAATACAGATTAGCATACTATTTTATTTATTTTCGTTATTTAAGACTAAGTGAACCAGCTATTGGTTAGTTTGAATAAGCCAACAATCAAAAGTTTGTTAGAGGATATTGTACTGGTCATCCAATATAGAGGAATAATTAAAACTCTAATACTTTATGAAGAAAAAACAAATTTACTTTTACGTCTGTAAATCGGAACGGCTACGGACAAATAATGCCGGATTTAGTCCCCTTTTAGACCAGAGTATTGGTCCATTTTCTTTTTCCAACAGTTCTTTTTTTCTTTTTAGAATTTTTCCAATCGGTGAACAGAAACACTTTGCAAGTTTTTCAAGCTCGTGGAGAGTTATACCACCAATTTAAGTAGACCTTTATTTTAAAAGCACTTTTGTGTTTTTTCCGAATATCTAATGATTGATGGTGGGAGATCTGCGAGTTTTAGGTCAACAATATCGAATAAATATATAAATTAAAGAAATATTATTGTTATTCAAGTAATAATTTTAGTAAACATTTGCCATCCGAAGATAGAAAGGAACTTTTGGTTCCGTCCAACTGTATTCCTAAGTATTAAAATGTATCTTATAACCTCTACTTATGAGGAAGATAAAATTGGTTGGAACCTGTGGGGATGTGGTTAGTGAAATTCAACACACTAAAAATAACATTATTTAAGTTTAATTTGTAGTTTATCGAAGTGTACATTTTTAATTACCATAAAATAAATTTTATAAAGAATAAGTTGACTCGTGAGTGTGTTGAATTAGCCTCCCTTCCTTACTTCTATTTATTTATACTTAATCTATTGCAACCATTTCACCACCAACCTGTATTTAGTTTCCTTTTCTTGCTTCGGTTATGGCATTTTTTGGACCATGGGAAACAATTACTTCTTTACTATTCCTTTTTTATTCACCCAGAATTTCTACATCTTTCGTTGTATATCCTCTTTCTCTCTTCTGACCATATGTTCTTGGCTTTTCTGCCTGAGAGTTGAGAATTCGGTTTTTCCTTGAACCCCTTGAATTTATCCATTCTAGCTCGAAACACCTCCATAATCCAGATCTCCTTTGGACTAACCCCGATTTCTTCCTTCCCCCAGTCTACTTCTGTCATCCATTTTGTTATATCTTTTATTTCGATGTTGCTAAAGATTTTCTTCTTCGACTCTCTTTCGTTCTCATAAAGTTTCCATAAAACCTTACTCGCCTTTTGCGTATTTTTTTATCCTTGTCAGTATAAATTTTCGTTTCGCCTCCTCCTCCAAATGCCATCGCTTCTTTTTTCGAGATATAATGTTTATTTATTATTTTCGCGTATATTACGTTTCTCATACTTTATTTTGAAATGTTTATTGCTTACCAAGTTTTATACTATCTTCCAAATTTTAAGGATTATCAAAATCAAATTTATCATTGCTAAGTATACTCTGGTAGTCTTTACAATAATGGATACTTTTAGTAAATATTCTGAGCGTGATTACAAAGATTTTGGTATTTTTGAGGTTTAACTTTCTTATCATTCAATAATGATACAACTTAACTGTTTAATTTCTATTGACTATTGCTGTAATGATGTAAGCTAGATATATACGAAGGAATGGGTCCCTAACAGAGTTCAGGGGGCCTGATCGAAACCACATCTCGGAAGCAGGGCAGCAGCACCCCTCGGCCCAACTTAAAGGTCGAACTAATTTGGGACTTAAGGCAGCGTTAAGTCGAGTTAATTATTCAAACTCGTAATCAAACTTCCACAAAAGTACAATCAAATATCCGATTTAGTATTAAAAAAATATATTAATTTAGTATTAATAAAATATTCATGACAGTTATGGTATTGCTTACATACTTCATTTTAAAATTTTTATATCTAAGTTGTTTTTCTATCTTTGCAAGGAATATTGATTCATAAATATTTAAAATTTTAACATCGCAGAACCAAATTAATACAATACTGTTAGGTTTTTAATTAAATTTTATCGGTATTGTGTATTGTATTTTTTACTAGATGGCAATACATATGCTTAATTTTCTGTTTGTTTAAAAGCTTGTGAGGGGTGTGAACAATTTGTGAAAAAAAAAGACCATAAACGGGTCTGCGGTTCAGTGCATGGTAGAGACTGCACTGTTTCATGAACAACGGTTCTGCAAGGAGGTGACTTGTCCTAGGTCACGCTCAACTACCAGATTTTTCCTCTTATTTTGGTTACCCTATTTTTATAATATTTTATAGAGGCTGGGTGAGCCCCAGGTGGATTCCTATATGACTCATCTCAGGCTTCAAACGGACAAAAAGAAAAGTCTTGCCCGCAGAGGGATTTGAACCAGGATTTCCGGCATGGCAACTCAGTGCACTACCACTGAGGCACTCTGGTCAGGGACAAATTGTGAAGTATTTGTATATTCTTGATACTTAACATCAACTAAATATCAATTATACTCGCACGAATACATTAGTTATGATAAGTTATATATTTACAGCATATGGCAGTTCCAGAGTCTAGGTCGTGTGTATATGCAAATTTAAATATTTTAGCTCTATGTTTTATTTTAACACTGTAGTGTTTTATTCCTAGCTAGCGCGATACATGATGTTTGTCTAGCAGCTGTTGTAAATGAGGCAAAACATGGATTTTCTTATTACACTTATTATTAACTAAGTAAAGAATTCTAATAATCCTGTATTTATAATGTATTTGCATGTTTTATTTTGTATTTTAGTTATTTAGTAGCGAACGTTTCAGGACACTGACAATTTTCGTCTAATTATGAGATTTGAAAAAACTTATCATGGCACATCAATTAAAAAAAATTAATGGGTCAAAGGAGAATTGAAAGGAATAAAAAAAAAATGAAAATTGAATGTAAGATTAATAACAGCTGATGACGAAACAGTTCTCTCAAAGCCATTTTGTATAAATATTTTAATTAACGGAATATCTTAAAGATTTTTCATAAGATATGTCAGAAGTTTAAATGCAGAACTTATTAAAAATTCAGAATTTTGTTCTGAAGATTCTCAATAAAAATTATATCCGAGTCTCTCGATACTTAACTGAGATTTATAGTAAAAACTGAGTTCTTTATGGCGGAGTTTGATGGCGTGTTTACCTTCTTAATCTTGCCCAAGACAAAAAACAAAATCAAAATTACAAGAGTTTCCTATAAATTTTTTGATCAGTTTTTAATAATTGATCTTATCATATTTGTAATAACAGTAGTTATAATATCTGTTCCTGAGAATCGAAATTAAATTTTAAATTTCTAAAACAAGGATACTAATTCTTTAATAATTCACAAAAATCTGATCACTTTAGCCCGCGGGCGAGTTCAATCGTTGCCTGCTGCATATTCATTCTTCAACCATCCCCAAAACTCTGCTTGATATCTCAGATACCAATAGCATGCTAATATAATAGCCAGCCTCTGCTTTTTCGCCTTGTTGATATTTCATATTTTACCATGTTATAATCCTTGCGAACCATAACTTTAATTAATTAACATAAAGAAATAAAAAAACAGAGATCTTGGTGCATCCCGAGTTTATACATAAATATTGTAGTATGCTGTGTACACTTAAACGAAACATAATTGTACACGAACAAACCAAACATTTACCATTGGTTTCGTACAAAGTAGGGATTGTACAGTATCCAAATCAGCGGTTGATTTAGCTGAGATCACACTTTGCCTCAAGGTTTCGTCCTATATAAGGAAAACCACGTTACAGAGGCTGAGTGAGAAGGTGGAAGGTCTCTGGATCCCACAGAGTCGACTCACGGTTATCAGATGGATAAATAATTCTTTTCTGTCTCGGTCAGTCTCGAACACAAAAACAATGGTACAAAAAATAATGAAATGAGAAAAGGCAGGATGAAGACTTTTTATGTGATTTCAATATTGCATTGTAGTGTCAATTTCGACTTTTATTAATACGGTCGGACAGTTCATTTTTCGTAAGGTGTAAAGAAAGTAAACTTTCTAAATTGAAGCAAACTGGAAACATTTCAGGATGGACTTATGCACTGGCATGTGTTGAATTTTTTCATACACGCCTTCCTTATAGCATCAGAAATTACAATAACTATTAGAAACTGGCAAATACGCTAAATTTTAACTTCGGAATATAAATTATCAGAGCCGAGCAGAAGCTTGTAAGTTGTTTCTAACTTACAAGATAATGAAACTTTTTTACAATAAACATATACAAATATCAATGACATCTCTAGAAATACATAATTGTAGCAAAATTTACTGCTCAAATAATATATTTGTGGAAAATAATTTTATGTTGCTTCCCACTTAAATTACCTTTGATAACATCTTATGTTTTTATTTAAATGAAACACCAATTTCAACAAAATAACACTAATTTGAAAATGTTTAACTGTTTATGACATTTATTTGAAATTAAATTATCCTGGGAAGCACCTAACTTGTATTAAATTTTAATTAAATTTCTAAATTAGTTCAGTGCATTACCCCCCTTACTTTCGTCCCCCTCATTTATTACTTCCTGATCAGGGAGACTTTAATCCAGTTTTCCTGTGCTAGGAGGAGTGATTTATGACTAGGCGCGCGTAACTTTTTGTTATAAAACGTTTATTAGTTCAGTGAGTTCATGAATTAATAAGATGCAAATGAAAGAAACAAAATTGGTTGTTTACCGCTCGACATACATACGTTCCTATTCTCACTTATGGAAGTGAATCCTGGGCCCTAAAGCACTGTTCGGAGCCGACTCCAAAGGATGGAAATGTGGTACGTGAGGAAAATAGAGGTTAAGGCTTAGAGGGACCGAATACAAAACAAGACGATAAGGACTGCACTAAAAATTGAACCCATTAATCAGATAATCGAGAGAGGACAGCTTCAATGGTTCGGACAAGTAATGCGGATGGATGACTGCCGGGAAGCGAAGAAAGCTATGGAGCATAAACCAACAGGAAAAAGACCCAGGGGAAGGCCAAAAGTGACCTGCAAGAATAACCTCCAAAATATGCTTAATGAAAAAGGGATTGGATGGACGACAGCCAGGAGAGCAGTCCTTGACAGAGACAGTTGGCGCTCCTTATGCAAAATCTCTACACCGCAAGATAGATGAGATGTATGAATAAGAAAGAAAGAAGAAAATGAAAGCTAATATACTGACGTTATTAAGTACTGTAAATTGTAATTTAGTACAATTTCAGCGAAAACCTGTACCACTACAATATATGAACAGTTAGAGGGACCGTACTGATTCTTAGCAATGAGGTTGCATGAGATTACAGTCTATCGGTGTGAATACAGCCAGGAGTTGGCTTTGCGGAGTCTAGAGATTATCCTGGGATTTCAGCCCCAGCCTCAAAAAATATTTTAATACAATAAAAGTAAGCACACGCTCAAAAAGAGACATACATTATAAAAAGGATGCATTAGGAAAAATCCCCAAAGCAAAGCCTTAAGTCTTAAAATACTGAAACTAACACGGTTGACGTTTCGCCTATTCGGACATCATCAAGATGCGCACAGGAAAACTACACCAAAGAAAGCTCTATTTTATGAGTCTGTGAAGATATGCTGTACCTTGTCTTCTTTGATGTGATTTTCTTGTGATTTGTGTCCTGAAAATGCCGGAGTAGGCTAAGCGTCGACTGGTTGTTTTGATTTTAGTATTGGCTATGTTAAGAGACTAGAGCCTATGTTTTGGGGATTTTTTCGACTACATCCATTATTTTAATTTTTTATATTAATAGTTATTAAGATAACAAAATAAGAGGGTTGGAGGAGTAAATTTTTAAGAATCATTTAAGTCAGATTTTTAAGAATTCCCCTACTCAGCCTTATACCTAACACCGCCCTTAACCTTATATATCTCGTAGAATAGTCTTGGGTTAAGACAAATTATTAGGAATTTTCTAAACAAATTCTAAAATAATTCTCATTGTAACTAACATGCGAAATAATTTGGCAGAATACCTAATGAGGAAACTTGTTTAATCACACGAGTACTTAATACTTTACCCCTACCTTATGATGAGTTTTCTAAGTTGTAGCATCATGAACGTTCTATAATGAGTTTATAGAATGATTTTGGAGATGATGTCGGGTAAGATCCTCCTTGGAGAGCAATATGGTCCTCGAAGAAGGGAGCCGGGATTACATGGGCCAATCGATTGCCCCGAGAAGGTTATCATAGCGCTCCAAACCCCTCTTGTCTTGCTCCGTCGGATACAGCTGCAGAGGAGTAGCCGTCCTTATCTTGAGTGTCAGCAGCTGAAAGGCTTGTCCATAAGGAGTAGTACTCTTCTAATAACATTTAATTTAAAAGATATGGATTTCCTGGATCACATATGGTGTTAGCGATAAGTGATAGAATACGCCATTCGTTTATTCATTTAACGTCACTTTATGCTGATATGGCATATCGTGATGATGCTATAGTGGGAGTCCCAAATTTTACCTATCCAGGCATAATTAGGGTTGGTATCTTTAACGAATAACTGAGATCGTACTGGCTCGGGACACCCACTTTACGTCCTTTCCGAAGGATGTTATAGGTTGTGTTATAGCTAACGATTTTTTTTTCTTTCGTATATTGCAGGATAACGCAGGAAGGTGATTTGTAAGAGATCGCGCTCAACTGCCTGGTTTTCCACCTATTAATGATACCCACTTTATAGAAGCTGACTGATTTCACAGGATCTATCCCCGGATGTTAACAGATCGAATAAATTATCTGCTGAGCCGCCCTGCTACACCTTAGGCTCTTCGAACTTAATTAAGTGGATTATAATATGCGGAATCTCGGGTGCCACAAACTCAAGCACAGATACTTTGCCATCCAGATTCAAAAAATTTCAGTAGGATCTTTATGACAATATCCTATTGCTAAATTGAGTAGTAAGGGTGAAAGAAATCACTTTTTGAAATCCGAGCGAACCACAAAATTCTCTGAGAAACAGTTACTGATTCTAACTTGAATTGTAGGTTTTGGTCTAGACTACTCCAAATATATTTACCATATCCTTCAGATTCCTATTCGCAATTTTTGACAACCACCGGCGATCGATGGAATCAAAGGCATTTTTGAAGTCGATGAACTACCTAGTAGCATCCCTAAGTTTTCTCAGGAAACAGTGCTACGGTAGTAGGTGACGCTGTGCCTGTTCGAGCGCCAGTTAACAAATGGTGGACAACTTGTAAGAATTATATATGTTTATTGAGTTATTGAACATTATAATATAGATATAGAAGAGGCATTATTACGAACTAACTAGGTGACTTCCCTTCGTCGTAAACCAACGAATTCCTGTCCTACTGTATCGTTTAATAATACACCACTGAACCCTGTCGAACAGATACGTTACCTAGGACTCCATCTGGATAAACGTCTCACTTGGAATCCTCATACAAGACTGAAAAGACAAGAAACTGCTCGACGTTTTCGCCTACTTTAACACTTACTGGACAAACGCTCTAAGCTACCAATTAATTACAAAAGACTTATTTACATGACAGTCATCAGACCTATTTGGGCATACGGAGTTGAGCTTTGGGGCTCTACTAAACCATCCAATTCATCTCGTATCCAATCCTTGCAATCCAAAATCCTTCGTAAAATCCTCACTGCTCCTTATTATGTCACAAACAAACTCATCCATCACGATCTTAATATCCCATATGTTACTGATTTGGCCCAAACTAGATACCTATCCTTCCATAATAAGCTCCATACGCACTTGAATCCGCTAGTCTCTCAGCTTGCTTCCCATACTATTCCTGATAACCCTCCGAGGCGCCTGAAAAGAAGATGGCCTCGAGATCATCTACTATAGAACTTTATTGGAGTGCTATCGATGGGTAGTTTCTCCACAAGTGTTTTCATGTCATATTCTACATTTTTGCACATTTACTTGATATAATACCATTATAGTTGTAAATATCATTGAATTAAATAAAAAATAAAAAAAACTAGGTGACTTATTGACTATTGACTACCTTATAATTTATTGCTATTGACTATCATTACAACTTATTGACCATTAACTGTCACTACAACATATTGACTATTGACTGTCATTACAACTCTCTGCTCTCCTACCTCCTTACCTTCTCACCTAATCTAAGAGCTTGTAGTGACATTGACCGATAACTATTGCTTTTCTCTAATATTTGGTGCCAGGAAAATATATACTTGATTGATAAGAGAATTGTGAAATACAAAACCTTGTAATATGTTTTATCTTTTTGCGTAAGTTTGGTAGGCTGATTTCTCTTAATAAATTGAATTTATTTTGTTATTGAGAGATAACGTCTTAAGGCATGTTTTTTTGATACAGCATTATTTTTTTCTTGAATTTCTGCATGCCTCATGACTTCACACCATCCTAGACTTTCAATGATTGCTTTTAAGCTTATTAGAAGCAATGGTGTAGACAACTGCGATTGTTAGACAACTATATAGTACTACACTCGGAATTTCGTTTCTCACATTATTTTTTGGAATATAAATACGCCATCAGACATAAATCATTTAAACTTATTGAATATAACCTGAGATCCCCTTATTCAGGAAAACTCGCAGGATCAATTAGATTGTGAATGTTGGAGCGCTCGTACCTAACCCAGGGCTGCCCCAAATGAAAGATAGCCCTCGCATGCTAGCAGCCCCCGGTTAATTGATTTCACTCTCGTTTTCTGCCTACTCAGCCTAGTATAAATTAGCCCACTTTAATTAATTTATGAAATCTTATATATTCATTTAAATAATATTACATTAATAAGGTAGCCCACTAGCTGAGTATGTAGAGCGCAAAGTTTTTATTCTAAAGGACCAGGTTCAAATCAGTTTGTGACAGATAATATTTAAAATGTAAACAAGCACGGACTGTGGAAATAACAGAATAGGGCTCACCCAGTCTCTATAAAGTGGGTACCCTTGATTAAGAGAAAAACCTGGCGGTTGAATGTGAAATCAGACAAATCTTCTCCATGCACAACGGTCGTCTCAAAATTACTGCATTCCCTACCGTGTACTGTGCCCAAGACCCTTCATGGGTTGTAGCGCTACGTTTTTTGTTTTTTTAATAATATTAATATTATATTTTAAAAAATTAAATGAAAAATCCTAACCTCCGTCTGTTGTTTTTTTAATTCACACATTTCTTCATTAACCAGCTCGAACATATTTAATATTTATTAACTTATTTCAGATGTTCTTTTGCTAAATGATGGCCATTAGTTATTGAGATTAAGATATTTAGACTTCGCAAAGAATTATTAGAGATGTTTATTGTAAAAAATATCTTGGTTGAACGTTGTCAGGAAATATTCTACACGTTATAGTGATATCTTATGTATCAGTTATACCCTAGAAACACACTGTGTTCGTGAAAAAGAAATTATACACCGTCATATATTATTTAACGCCCATTGTATAAGATAGTAAAAAATTGGTAAACATTAATAATTACACTGGTCGACAAAAATGAACTTTTTTCTTTCACAACTAAAATAACGTTTTCTAGAAGTGTTTTTCTTGCTGAATTCAAATATGACTAACTATAGTTCTCCATCGGGCAGGAGTTTTGTGTGACATTCATTTGAATTTTTATAATATTCGAAAAAAATTGATCTAATTCAAAATTATATCTACTCGTTCTGACTTACATAGAAAGTGGTAGATAGTGATTTTCGGGCATATTTTGCATCTGGAACGTCTCTCTTCTTGGCCCAACAGTAGTCAGCCAGCTTATTAGAAATCTACTTGCCTTGGTACCCATTTTCCGTAGTAGAAATTTGCTGATGAAAACGCTCATAGCTGACAGCTCCAAGATTTTCGGGAAAGAAGTCTAAGTGAGAGACCAAGAAGTGAATTTTTAAAGACATGTTGCATCCATAGCTTTGTAAGATTGCAGAAATTCAGTCACGATAGTTTTCTTATGGTTTCCAATAATATTGGAACATAAATATTTGAAAGACTACCAGGCTGCTTTCTCCGGTGACTTTAACAGTCGTTCGAAACGCTCATCACCCATTAATGGCCGGATTTGAGGTCCTATAAAAATTCCTTCTTTCAGTTTAGCATCACTGACTTTAGGGATTTTTGATTTCAAGTACAGGAATCCATCAGACTTTTATCCATAGCATTGATGAATTTTTTCATTGCTCCTAACTTGCAATTAATTTCATTACTCCTATGCAATGGAGGTAACAATATTTTTTCTGGATTCACTAGCGGGACATATGAAACATTTTTGTGGCCAGGGATAAGAGATTCACGTTTAGGCCATGAATTTGTAACATAGTGAGACTTCCTATCTCTGCTGCCCCAGAGGCACAAAAAACAGCAGAATTGGGCGAACTGAAATTGCAAACCAAGCAATAAAGCAATGACCTTTAAATCACCACAGATATTCCATTCATATTTTCCATATTGTATTTTCTCTAAAATTAGTTTCATATTTTGATATGTCTCTCTCATATCAGCGGCATGCGCTACAGGTATTGATGGCAGTTCATTGCCAATTTGCAGCAGCACAGGGTTCAAACCAACTTTAGACGAATCAATGAATAGTCGCCACTCATCTGGCCGGTGTTGAAGCTTAAGAGTTTCCATAACTGAACAAATATCACTACAAAACACAATACCATTTTCTTCAGAGAAGCAGTCCTTGAAATCACTATGGGAGCCACGATAACTACATATTCTTACTTCTTTTTGGAGTAGATTCCACCCTTTGAGTCTGGAAGTTAACCTTCAGCTTGCTGTTTAGACAGATTTAAATCCCAAATCAGGTCATTAAGGTCTTTCTGATTGGGAAAGTATGGTTCTGATGAACAGATATTGGCTTCATATGTAGGATCATTTTTATTGTCTTCTGAAGCATTTTCAGTTTCAGTTAGGTCAGATTCAGAGTTATCACCTGAGGTCGTGTCTGCATACATTGGTACAGGGAACTGTTCATTGTGTAAGACAGGTCTAATTGCAAATTCGGATACTTAACTGTATGTTTTCTTTTAGATGTGATTACTTTAACTTTTGTTAAACAGAAATAACAATCACTTAAATGATCCTTCGGTTCCCTCCAAATAATGGGAATTGCAAATTGCATTCGATGTGTATCATTTTTCCTCGCAGTCAGCAATGTAACACACGAAACACATCATGAATTTGGGGCCCAGGTCTTATCAAAATCACCAGTCTGACAGCCAAAGTAAATTTGATAACACTTCTTTACGAGTGGAATCAAATTTCGCCTCTGAGACTTGAAGATCAGCTCACCACAAATATAGCAGAAACTGTCTACATGATTTAGACACTTTCTTGGCATGATGAAAAAACAAAGCACTAAAACATTACAAACTCAATACACTTCCGAAAAGAAAGGAAGGAAATATTTCGCTATTGAACAAACTCATAGATCTGAGCATGTCCAAACATGAATGAACCTGCACAGCTTGTTTTATGGTGCTTCAGCATCACAAATAAAATTTCCTTAAATGCAGCTTGGAAAATCGCTACATATGAGGTAAAGGTTCCTATGACAGGTAAAAAAAATACGCTAATATCAGATTTTAAAAAGTAGCTGTCACAAAAAGACTGATGGAAAAATTCTGACTACATATCTCAATTTTTGTATGAAAAACTGCACTAGATTCACTAATCAGATTTCTTGTGAAGAAAACCTTGTCGACCAGTGTTATTACTGCTTACAAAAGATCTATAGGAATTTAATGCCATGTCGTATTTTTTGAATTTTTACATATGTATAAGTATATGTCTTTGTCGTTTTTATAAGCATTTTAGATTTTTTATTTAATTTAATTTTAGTTACTATCTTTAATTTTCCACAACAATAAAAAATAAATTAGTTAAATTTTCCCAACGAAGTTCTAATAGTTTTGTGTATGGCCTGTTGTTTAATGCAAATATTTGGTGTTTAAATAACGTGAAAACTACATTTTACTAGTTTATTAGACTAATTAATAATCCTTTGACTTGGTAGATCAATCATGAGCCGATGAATTATACATTCTCTCTTTAGATTAATTTTTTGAGAATTTTCGTTTAATTGGTACTCCCAATATAGATTTTTAAGAAAATGAATTCCGAGAAGGTCCTTTGTTTAATTATTAAAAATTATGATGGAATTTATAAGAAAATATATGAAACTTTTAACTCAAAGTAGAAAAATCAACTATTTAATTAATTCAAAAAATTAATTCTTAATAAGTGTAAATAATAATATCATCATTTTTGAAAGATTTGTGGTTGTTTAATATTAACATTTTTTTTATTCATATATATTTAAGTGAACTATCTCACATTCCATCAAAAAGTAATTGGATAATAATGATAATAACAATTAAATAATAAATTATGGAATCTATGTCGGTTTTGTTGTTATCGTTTATTTTAAATATAAATCCCTATTTGTGGCCGCTTATGGTTGAACTGGAGGTTCTTGATTGTTAATAATTGAGATTAATCACTCTAGTTGGACGGTTCCATTCTAATACACGTGCCTGGTTGTGTCGAAGATTTATTGTTAGTTCCAGAAGTATATCGTCAGCATTGTGTGGTAAAGGTGAGCAGGTACATTTTTTAAAACAAATTTTCACAAAATTCAACTCTTCAGAATCTCAAGAGAAAATAAATAAAAATGAATAAATGGCAATAAATAGAGAAACTTAACATTTTAAATATGTTTTCGGTTTAGTGAATTACAAATGTTCGAATGGCGTTTAACATAAGTAAATGTAGTATAATCATTTAAATATAATTGAATGTAGGTTGTTGGTGAAGTATCACGCAAAACTTATTAAATATATGCATATATAATGTATTAGAATACATATAACCTTTATTTTATTTTATGCTTTGGGGCTCCACAACGCCATCGAATTCCTCTCGTATTCAATCCTT
The DNA here is from genome assembly GCA_964056705.1 of Troilus luridus. Classification (NCBI taxonomy): domain Eukaryota; kingdom Metazoa; phylum Arthropoda; class Insecta; order Hemiptera; family Pentatomidae; genus Troilus; species Troilus luridus. The sequence goes on along the minus strand of OZ057413.1, from coordinate 117,963,379 downwards.
ACAATCCAAAATCCTTAGTTAAATCTTCAATGCTCCTTACTTTCTTACGAACAATGTAATCCATAATGACCTTAATGTCCCGTTTGTTTCTGATTTGGCCCGAATCCGATATCAATCTTTTCATGACAAACTTCATTTCCACTCAAACCCACTAGATTCAAACCCCGCAACCTCTTCAATTCCTGATAATCCTCCAAGGCGTCTAAAAAGAATATGGATCGTGACCTTCTAAGTTGAACTTTTTATTTGAGTACTACCACTGGGTAGTATCTCTACTTGTCTTTATCTCGGGGCATAACTTATCTTTAATTATATTTACTTGATGTATTCAGTATACACTTGTAAATTTCAATAAATACATTTTTTTTAAATACATTTATTTTATAATTTTAAAAATTATTTATTTTGATTTTAATTAACATAAAATTATTTATATACAAGTTATATGCGCCAACACACACAAGTATATAATCTACTATAATAAAGTACCTTAAGATGAAAATCTTTAAGAAATATGATCTGAAAATAAAAATTCGTATAGAATAAGGCTGATATGAAATTTGAGTCGTAAACGGATTGGAATAGAATTCTAAGGGAACAGAAACTGGAGTTAGGCCTTTAACAATGTGAACCCTACAGCGACCCGAGACTTCTTTCTCGGACGTAACAGACCAGATTTAAGATTGAAGGGTGAAAGATTGTCACGTTGGGGGTAATCTGTCAATCTATTCAACTCTATTACTATAATATATTATAATATAAAATAATATTTCAATTTAGAGACAATTAAAAATGTTCATGGAAGTTAGCATACTAAATCTTATACGAATACATCTTAAAGATAGAAAGCAGGTTTAACATTGCATCAGAAATGTTTTAGAAATATTTGATTTAATTATGTATGCAATAAAAATTATTATGGTCATAATGAATTATTTTTATTCAGATAATACTAAGTTGTATAATGAATACAAATCAAAGTTTAAAGATTTATGGCTTGTTATTGGGAATTTTTCCACTAATATCTTCATATGTATTTTATTTATCTTAGGAGCTTTTTCTCTTTGATAAAAAAAAATCAGTTTTCGCTCAAATTCACAATAATTAAATGTATATTTTTGTCATGCCTAAGTTTATATTATTTTACATTTATAATGTATAGTTTGTCATATTTATATTATAATAGCTAATCCACTGGGGCAAATGAGTGAATCAATAAATTAAATTATATGAGCCTATGTTTGCTTTAAAAATGTTTTCTTATCAACACTTACCATAACAAGATATTAATATTATTGAATAATTATTATTTAGCCGTGTGAATATAACGGAGGAGAAACTAAAAATTAATCCTTGTATAGTGAGCACAATTTATCAGAAACCAACATTTCGACACACATTGTACGTATTCTTCACGGCTTAAGAGACACAAGTACGAGCCTCGTAGTTTATTGAGGCAGAAAGTAGTATAAATGCCATAAAATACACATCCTGGTGTAAAAAAAAAGTTATCATAAAAGAATTATATGATAAGAGAAGATACGAGGGCTAGAGTCACTTACACGAAGGCCTGGTAACGGGTCAGTAATCAAAGCCTGCTCCGGCAAGGACGCTCAAGGTTCGCACTCCAACAATCTACTCCGCACCTTCATTTACCTAGCACAATATATATAAATATATATACATATTATATATACAGAACTTAAAATTAAACATTAAACAAAAATCTTCTATCTATTAAATATTGCAGGATCATACAAAACGTCACTGCTTCATTGATGTGGAAATGGTTGACTGATATATATTTTAGAAGACTGTGAAATGCTAGGGAGATGCAGTCAATTAATTTTACCTAAAATACGTTTGACTTATTTTATCTGTGCCAAAGTTTCGTCCATCATCGAGTCCGAGAACAAAAGAAAACAGAAAAACTACATAACCAATGCAATACCAAAGAATAAATAGCAGGTGATATGAACAGAAATTATAGGAATGACAGGAAAGAAATAGACAGAATGACAGAAAAGAAAAGGGTAAACGATAAATTATGAAATAATTTATGAGAAATAATAAGAATGGAAAGAAATTTAGAAGATAAATACATTGTTAATTATTATCTTTATTTTATATATCTTTATTATGTATCCTGCCCTTTAGTGGAGGCAAAGTTTATAAGTCTCATTTGAAATAATGTATGAAATATGATATGGAATCTGTGTCATGATAGATTTAGGTCGAGGTGTTCACCCATGCGCAATAAAAAACTGCAATCTCCTGATAAAGTAAATCTAAAATCATTTTATTTCCCTCTAGGGATTCGATAGCCTTAATCTCGACAAACTCTTCAGATCCACGATATTATTCCTATCCGTTTAACAACCTCTTCGCAATAAGTGTCTACTAGGCGTGTTCTATTTATGTAGGTAGTATAATTTATTTATCTCATGGTGTAAGGTGTTATAATAACCATGAACACTTGGTACATGATAATAAAAATTGTGTTTATTTTATTCCACTATTCCAGTTTCTATAAAAGAAGACCTTGTCGTCGTTTATTTTATTCAGTAGAGAGTAATCTTATCTTTTATTACTCGTACTATTCCCGCTTTCCCATCTGTAATAATGCTCGGTAACTTTTCCGATTATTTGTTTGGTAATGGCTATCTCAGAGATTAGATTCAAGTGTTCTCAGAAGCATTTCTTCAATGAGATATTAGATAGAGCATTTTATATGATTTAATATATTTTGTTGAGCCTATTTTTTTATGATTCTCTTAGATGTTTGGTGGGCAATAATCTCACACTATACCGGGAAAAAATGCAACAATTAAAATTAAAATAATACACGATTTACCTAATTTTTATACTACTATAAAATAACTAATGGAGCGGAGTGGCTCAGTGGTAGAGCATTGAGTTGCCATGCCGGAAATGATGGTTCAAATCCCGCTGCGGGCAAGACTTTTATTTATTCTGTTTGCAGCCGGAGATGGATCATATAGGATCTAGGACACTTCTAGGGCTCACCCAGCCTCTATAAAATATTATCTATTAAAGTAGAGTATCCAAAAGAAGTGGGACAAATTCTGGCGGTTGAGCGTGACCTAGGACAAGTCACGTCCTTGCAGAACCGTTGTCCATGAAACAGTACAGTATCAACCATGTACTGAACCCCAGAACCGTTCACAGTTTGAAGTGGTATAGGTTTTTTTTAATAATATAACTAAAAAGATGTATCAACGGACCAAGAAGTATAGGTGTAGAATACTGGCCTAAATATATATATATATATATATGTATATATATATATATATATATATATATATATATATATATATATATATATATATAACAGTATGTATGATGAAATAAAGGACTTGGAAATATCTATAAGGAAAAGGATATTAATTATTTTCGGGAATATGAAAAAACAAGTTGAACAAACAGATATTCATCAAAGTGATGGAACTTTCGAAATGGAGTGAACAAGGACAAGATTTGGTTTCACAGAAAAATAATACCAAGACAGATAAATAGTCAGAAAATAAATTAAGAACCTTCTAGGAGAAAAGAAGGAATAAGATGGATAGGCGAGCGAAGAAAAGGGTGAGAGAAGATTAAGAGAATATGGGCTGATAAGAATGATAAGACATGACATAAATAGGTCCTTAGACGCCATTACCGAGACAAAAAATAATAAAATGAAATCAGTAACACAACTTATAAGAGATAGGACTGAGCACATGGCAGAGAGGTCAATTTGCTGGTCTCACGCTAAACCGCCACTGTTTTCCCTCTTTAAGCATACCCAATTTATAGAGGCTGGGTGAGCCACATTAGGGTCTTCGGATCTCACAGATTCGATTTATGGCTGTTAATAGGATAAATAATTTTATTTAATTACCCCTTACGTACTTTGTTACCTCGTTACGTAAAAAATTGTAAAAACCAGCTCGAAAAATTCTTCTTTAAAGTTCTCAAGTATAGTAAATTAATTAGATTTTATTTATTAAAAAAACTTCATACACCGTAAAAAAAGTTATTGAGTTTATATGCGAGTTTAGTAGTTAGCCGGATAAACACCGCGGAACGAGATGGGAATTGATATGGGTTCTGCCAGCCGATCCACTATTTTATAAATGCAATGGGTTCTGTAACAGCTTCAGCAAATCGATAGCATATTACACACGATGGACCGTGTTACATTGGGATTGGAATTTTACCGTATCCTTTTATTCTATAGCTTTAACAATGCTAGTCCTAGTGTCCAGTATTAAGAATGAATTGGTAAAAATTGTTCCCATAATTTGGAAGAAAGTCAAAATTTCTATGATTAACGAAAAATAGGGATGTTAATGAAGTAAACTCAAAGTCATTTATTTCCACCACTTTAATATACAAATAAAAGAGATAAAGATTTATCTTCACTAGCGTTGAGTTTAGAAATCTATTTACGAAGCAGTTTCACAAGTTAATATAAATGATGTTAGTTAGGAACGAGATCATTAAAATGAGAGTTGTTGAGTTGAGGCGTAAGTGGGAGGACATCATTATGTACAAAGTTGTAGATTATAGTTTGGAGTACCCCAACAGATCTAGGTCGCTATCTGCATGAAAATCCCGTCTGGAAACCTTTTAACTTAAATCTTATGTTGAGTCAGTAACGAGGTTCCAAAAACCCTCAGATAAAAAGTGTAGAATATTATTGGTAATTTAATAATAAAACTATTCATCAGCTGTCATTCCTAATTACAATCAGATATACTATGAAATTCATATGTTGTATCTATATATGACTATGGAAATTTAAAAAATAAATTTGCTCATTAAAAAATTCATTGCAAGTATTGGAGTCGTTTTCATTTTTTTCGACAGATTTTTCTTCAATCCTTTTATATTTCGGTACCGATACCCTTAACCTATCTGCTGTATTTATTGTACCATCTCGGAAGCTTAGCGAATTTACAACTAGGGTTTAAATACATGACACAAGTTATTTCTTGATGGCCTTCTGCGATAACTAGCCAGAGAAGACATCATATATTTGATCTTACAAGGAGATGCTCTTTAAATATCTGAACACCCGCACAAGAAGGTTAGAAGGTTAGAACTCGGGTTAAGAATGAAAAAAGGGAAAACAAAGTTTCTGTTTGTAAATCACTATCAATGCTTTACTGCAAGTCATTGTAATGACCAATGGCGCCATATTAATCTATTAAACCGCTTAGCAACGTTCACTCAAGCTCTGCAATTTATTTTATTTTCTTCAAACAGTAACCCTGCGAGAAGGATGAGTTGTTTTCTCTTCATGCCTCAAAGAAATAATTATGGGACCTTTTACATGTCTAGATTGTAAAATATTGCTTGAGGAAAAATTATTTTAAGAAAGAGAAGCTACCACATCGCTTATCCTAATCGTAGTTATTTCTTTATTTTTGTTTCTTTATCGACAACAAAAGTTGTGCAATTTAAGATATTCATCGCTGATATGTTGCTATAACCTTAGCAAATCTGCTGCAATGGTTGTGATGCGTGCTTTGCGGTCTTAGCTACCGAGGTCGTTTAAACTTTGTGAAGAATATATTAAGAACAATATGACTAAGGAGGGGTTATTCTAATCACCATTTCCTCTTAACTATAATTATAATTTATCTTACCTCTATTTTCCCCGAATACTACTTTATTTAAAACTTTTTTCAAGTATCTTTAAGACAATTAAATTTCGGTTTTATTTGGAATTTTAACAACATATCACATTAGTAATTTTAGGACAGAAGAGTGAAAAACGCATCTTTTTTGGAAGGGGCTATACCAATATTTTAGGGTATTACGTACTTGGTGTTAACGCTGAAGGATGAAAAAAGTCTTAAGGTATTTTAAAATAAGGTGTTGCGTAGAATATTCGGGCCGAAAAAGGATGAGACCACTGGAGAATTTAGAGACCACGCGGAATTGCGGAGCCTGCACCCGGCTAATATTGTTGATAGTGTCACTAAGATACATTGGGCTTGTAGACTTGTTAGGCCCGTGTATTATACGAATTCCAAAAATGTTAATCAACGCTGTTCCGACTGGTAAACGTCTCAGAGATTGACCGGGGAGCAGGTGGGAGGATTGCGTTATGAGTGACCTTTAATTCTGACGATATTTGTAGTATTGAGTTTAGAAACTTACCCTAAGCGCGAGGTAACTTTAATTTTTATTCTTTAGACCGATTTATAAAACCGTTTGAATTAAAATAGAAACACGAACTAAAAAAAATTGTTTTAATGATCAATTTTATTTTACAATAGAGTTGGTTTTTGGTGTAATTTATCAAGTATTTTAGCAGCTTTCTTACGGATTACCAATGGCTTATAAAATCGGATCTGCTTTTTTGAAAAAAGAGCTGGCATTTAAATGTCAAACCAATCTATTTACAACTATATAATCGATGTTCTGTTTTAAAATCTTTAAATAATGTTTAAATTTAATTCAATTCGTATATATAATAATTATCGTTTTATTTTGTCGTACTCTTTTTTTCAACTATATATGATATTATAAAACTTCAATTAAATGTACATTAAGTGTTCTTAATGTTTATGAATTAAACATATATAATCTCAATATTAACTGACTACGAGAATAGTTTTGAGAGAGTATTGATTGTGGCTTGTGGATTACGAGACATGTCTGGCCTCAGCAAGGACAAAGCGTTTGCTTCCTATCATACATAATTTACTATTCAAATTGTAAATGAGTTAATATAAAATTAATATTTATAAGTATTTATGAATTTACGTACATTTAATGAGGTTAATAAGTTGCGGAAGAAGAAAATTATATAGATGCAATGCATTATATGTAAAGGCGAAATATATGGAGAGCAGAAGAAACGATGATAAGCTTTGAGGTGCTGTGAAATTTAAGAATTTCGGGTCAGTTATTGCTACAAAATAAAAATACAAGAGGAAAAAAAAGACGCGGTTAAAGGCGGAAAATGCTTGTTATTTCTCTCCCCCAGCAATACCTAACTTCTGTCTTTCTCCAAAAACTTGATATTAAATATTTATAAAATAATTATCTTTCCCACCGTTAGGAGTATTTGAAATATGCCCGATAACTTAAATGAAAAAAACAAATCAATCTAGAAGTATCACAAAATCTATCAACATATATTGTTCTACCTCCACATTTCTCAAATAATGTCTTTTCCCCCAAACCTAAAAATTAGAAGTTTGAGAAACAATAATAAAAGTAAAAAATATGAATATCCATCATATACCCTTATATTAAAAATTATAAATAATCGCTCCTTCAAAAGAACAATGTCATAATTCAAAAAATCTAATTTTTCAATGGAGGTGTTTGAAAATTACATTTGAGCTAAGTAAAAAATTGAGTATTGGTAAACCATTCTTATTGTAATGATGGTGTTGAAATTTTAATTTTAACTTATGTCGTTATTCCCATAAAACTTCAAGTTCAAACATGACACAACTCAAAATATGACTATATTAAAAAAAACATGATGGAAATGGAATATTAGGTTGGTCCTTCCAAAACTTCAACCAATAAATTAAAAAAATCTACTGAAGGCTTAACTCAAAAATGCCAATTTTTGCATTATCTAACATTTTTCTGAGCAAAATAAAAGTCTTTCGGTTTGCAGATTCCTTATAAATAATTTACGTGATGGCATCACGAAGATTTAGATTTTCTTGTAGTGTAAATATCTGAGAGGTTGGCCGAGGCGCAAGTGGGAGGACTGTTCTAAGGTTCACCTTACAGTTTTAGGTTTTTGGTTGGTAATTCGTGTACAGAAGTCCGTACCAGGGAGTGGTTGCATCGGCATCCAACCTTTGGGTTTGCTAAGCTTTTTATTATTATTTATTGTTCGATATGTACTGCAATAATCCTGTAAATAAAATAAATCAAGACTTAAAATCCATGTTATCCAAGAGTTGGTCCCTGGCCCTGGGTCACCACTACATGGTTAGTCGATGGTCTCATTGAGGTCGCTAACAACCGACACCTATGTCTCTCGCTTATTCAGTCTTTAGTTCCATTCTTGTTCTTCGATAGGAACTGATTATTGAACTGGAAACAGGAAAGCAAAATTATGAAGAGGTACTAAGATTACTTTTAAAAATGTCTTCGGAAATAATTCTCTAAAAAAAAAAAAGAAAGAAAAGAAAAAAGACCGTTATTCTTCTCCCTTCGCTAATTGTCTCTAGAAGTGATTCTAGTGGTTCATTCTTCGCTTTGGCGATTTGCCATTGTCATGGCGCCTAAAATATATTTTTTCCTCGTGTTCTCCGGCGGCAATCTCAAATTTTACTCTAAAAACATCATTCAATATTTTTTAATTCAGCTTATACTGAGACTTCTTTAATTAGTTATTTATTTATTTTTTTATTAATTGTTTTAATTTTGAATCAAATAATTCTATGAATTTAATTTTATGAACTGCTTAAAATTTTTTTAGTAGAAACTGATAAATTTAGACAATAATATAACAGTATTTTATTCAGAAAAGTTATGACAAGCCTGACTGACCAGATGTTAAAATCTATCGGTTAATAAGTGTTTAAAAATTATAAGTTACCGTTAAAAGTATCGTAACAATTTTTGTAACGATTTTAAATATATCTGCTTAAAAAGTTCCGTTCACACAACACCTCCGAAAACAAATCGGCCATATCACTCCCAATTTTGAATATGCATACTTAATTAATTGTCAAGGAAAGAATTATAAAATGATGAACTATTAACAATTAGAATTATAAAAGATAAAAATAAGATAGTTTGAAATTTTTATAATGAAGTTGCAGATTTATATGATTAATTTAAAAAAATCCTCTATGATTGATATTTGTTTTTAGGTTCATTTTAATAAATTTTCTGATCATATGTTTACTGAAACTTGCTCCCAATTAATTAAAAAATTAATACACAAGACTATTATAAGACATATTTGGACTTATGGGGTATAGCTTTGGGACGCCACTAAGCCATCGAAATCCTCTCGTATCTAATTCTTACCTTCCAAAATCCTTCGTAAAACTGTCAATGCTCCTTACTTCATTACGAATAAATTCACCCATAACTACCTCACTGTCCCATTTGTTGCTAATTAGGTCTGAACCCGATTCCAGTCCTTTCGTGGAAGGCTTTATTACCACTCGAACGCCCTAGTTTCAAACCTTTATAACTCTTCAATTCCTGATAGTCTTCCAAAACGTCTGAAAAGAATATGAACTCGTTTTTCAGCCTTTTAAGTTGAATTTGTTATTTGAGTACAACTACTTGGTAGTTTCTGTTTTTGTCTTTATAAATGTCTTTATGTATTATTTATTATATTTGTATTTCAATCAATATGCTTTTTAAAAAATTTTTTTTTTATTACCATTCAGTATATATTTTTAAATAACACAACTTATAATTCTTAGAACAAACGAATTGATTATGTTTTGGCGGTTTGTATTTCCAAAGCCTGAAAATTTAGAATTGCAATTTAGTACAAACAGGTTTGAAATAATATTATTTTAAATTAGTTAATTGATATTGAAATAATACTATTTTAAATTCATATCTATACTTATCCGTATTGCTAATGTCAGTGTATCTATGTCAAGTATTTTAAACAGAAAATATTTAATATTTATAATTTTTATTCAAACAATGTTATTTTAAAAAAGGTGTTACTGTACTACAACTTATAAATCGGAATCGCTTCACCATCGACAAAAGAGAAAAGACGAAGCACGTAGCTTTTAGGTTAAAGTTGTTTTTAAACCTTTCTCCTCTCTTTTATTATAATTTCCTTTTGTTGCTCCTCACTGGCCAAGTTTCAATAATCTTTCCCTCGCTATCTCGCCCCATCCTCGCAACACTTTATCTCTAGTTCAATTTTCCCTACGTTATCTCTCAATTCCTTCATTACACAGCGTTCCCCTCTCACCAACGTCCTGGGCATGTCAGAACTTCAACACATTTTTTTTTTTAAATGATTTAAAGTTATATGCTCTTATTGTTGGTAGTCTATACGTTTGTTTAATTTAATTTACAATATTTTATTTATTTTTGTCTCTACCTCGAAATTAAACTGCATGCCCATTTTTAAAAATATATATCATTATTAAACAATCTTTTGCTTCAAGTATTACATGATTACTTTTTAATTGAATCTTTGAGGATCAAAAGTTGGTAAATCTAAAATTTGACTTTTTTAGATTTTTCTCTAGTTTAGTCAAGAAATTGTCTCTAACACGTTACTACACCGCCCTGTTTCTTTCTTACAGTTTTGAAGCTGAAGTTTCGGGAGCATAAAATTGTTTGAATAAACGAGCGAAACATGATGTAAAAATGTCAATTTTTGAACTACCCGCTTTTGATTCCTCTAAATTGTAATAGTTCTCACACGATCTTATAGCACAGTATATTAATTAAGTGTTTATTTTATTTTTTTTACATCTTTATGGGAAAACATTTACTCAAATGATAAAATTTCAATTTTTTATACCCCATATTAATAATAAAATAAATTTGGGCTCGATACATAATTTTAATAATACTCACTATTAATTCATGGAAAATATTTAATTTTATGAACTACTAACACAATTAATAATAATTGTTTTTGACATATAAATATAAATGTAATATGAAGATATAAATATAAATTTTACTATGGCATGGTGAACAGTCCTTAGTTTTGTTTACTTTGTATTTTGAAAATAACTTTCTATTAATACTTACCCTATCTTAACTTTATAATGAAGATATCTGAACTTGGAAAAGCCGTTCACCGTCATACGTCATAAGCATTCGTTGTTCTGGGAAGGGAGGGAATTTGGCCGTCACAGGGAATCCCCTTACTGCACTCAAGAGAGCTGAGATAAAGTTGTATAAAAGTATGTATTATATTTTTTTAAATATTAATCGATGGTGAATTTGCCCTGATTTTCAATATATAGAATAGAACGCTGGTAACTTAAATTGGGTTGTTTCTTATGAATTGTCTGTTCTCAAAAGAAAATTAGTTTATTAAAACAACTTTATGAAATTTGAAAAAAAAAATATTTTATTCAAAATGTTTACCCTCATTTTTTCTCAACGTATCATCAGATTTTCAGTACCAGAACTGAAAAATTCAGGATTTTGTCATGAAATAAATTGAGAACATATGTTTTTGACTTGAGAATCATTTTCAAAATTTTACCCCCAAAGAAGTTCTCAAATTTTCGGAACAGATGGAAATCTGTTGGAGGTAAGTCTTGCGATTAAGATGGGTGTGGGTGGATAGTTTCTTTCCGATTAATCAATGCAGGTTGTTTTGTTGCATTATGTCAATATCCCTGCAGCACTTTGAACAAAACTTTGAATACTGACTTAAAAATATCAGAAGTCGACAAATACTTCAAATATTTTCAAGGAAACTGCATAGAAAAAATAACCACGACTCTCATATCATAGAACAAAACGAGGAGTTCCAAAGATGGGTGAATTAAAAGTTTGGGTAGTGATGACCCAAATTTTGAAGGTATCTTATGATCTGCTGAACGAGGGTCGAATGTCATTTGTCGACGTTCATAGAGAACGATGTGCTTTTCTTTAGATTACTCCAAAATTTCCATGCTCTAAGATTTTCTGCAATCCTTGTAAAATCCCAAAAAGCTTCTACTTAAAACAAAAATTGATTAGAGGAGCCAAGGTGGCCAAGAAAGACGTAGCGCTAGCCAACACTGAGGCCTGGGTGATATCAAGACTAAGTGCTACTATTTACTCCGTCATCTGCTCAGGCATTTCCTGGAAGATGGGAGCGGGCGGCCTAAACAAATTCCAAGGATACTCAAGCTATAGCCAGGGGGTGCTGAGCTCTGCCGGTGGCCATTGGAACTGAGATGAAGCTGGTAGTTCGGGGCTTTACCGCTAGGTCGCTCTGCGCCACCTGTTTGTCAAAGTGGATTTAGGCAATGAGTTTGTTTACTGTAAAAACAACCACAAACCCCGACTCAGCAGTGGCTCGCTTCGTTTATTTAAAACATTGAAAATTCTTAATTATCGTAACGAAAAGAGTTTAAAATATTAATTATTATTAGCTATTTGCCTAAAGTAGATAGTAATGCACTGTTTATTTATTCATTTAGCACCACTTTATGCTGTTATTGCTAATAGGACGATCCTATAGTAATAGTTCTAAATTTAGCCTATTCAGGTTCATATTAATTATTTAGTGCAGGGATGTTTAACGAATTGCCATTGATAAGTGATTGCAAGTATTGATTATAGTATTTATTTTTGGTCAATTTGCCTAAAATATTACCTATTTCGTAGACACGGTGTCTACCTCCAGGGCACAGACTTATTATTAGACTGTTATGTGATTTAAGACTGTAAGTAATTTAAATATTTTCAGGGCATTTCCAGGCATTCCCTGAATAAATCAGGTGAGGATATGATTAACTCTTTAAAGGACAGAACTATTTTTGCAAATAAAAAAAAAAAATGATGGAGCAGTTATATTGGGACTGTGGGATATTGGGTATCAAAATAATAATTATTAATTTATAAACCGTATCTGTTATGATTGATTATTTCCCTCCTATTCAATTAGTTAAAATCCTTTACTATAGCCTGCGCCTATTTTAAGATTGATGAACAAATTCTTATGAAAGTAAAATATTATAATGAACTGATTGAAATTTTAAAAATATCTTATAAATAAGAATCAAAAGAAGACACTATAAATTAAAAAAACAAGTTAAAATGGAAATGTTATAATAAGTGATTATATTTCTTTCTCAGTATTTCTTAAATGAATAAAAAAGTGATAATTCGTAAAACAGATAACCGGTTTCATCATATGCATAAGCAATATATTCAACAGTTGATGTAAATAATTATTACGGAATCGGATGAATAAGCATGTATTTACATCCGATTAAGTAGCTAGTACAATAAATGATAGTGAATTTTATAATTATGAATACAAAATTACAACAGAAAAGAAAGCGACATACAATGAAAATTTTGAAAGCATAAATGTGTACATGTAGTGATAGATCTATATTATTTAGCGTAGTATCTATATTGTTATATTGTAAATTGTAGAGGATTACTTAAGTGCTATCTCATCTTTTTAAATAGATACAGACTTTGGTAAAAATATTATTGTAGCTTAGTAAACTTATGTTTTGATACTTTCGCTTTGGTATTAAGTTGGCTTACTTTTTATATATTTTTCTCTTATTTATTTACCTCATAACTCCTAAAATCAATACGGAATAAAGATTTGCTACCAAAACTCAAAGGTTCCAAAACTCAATGGGAAGAAGCTTAGGAAGAGCTTGTAGAGGTTCGTTATGAAATTTTGGACACGATTTTTTACCTTTTCGGCGTTTTGTTCCTTATTCTCTCTTTTTACTTCTTCGTTTTGCTATCTATTGATTAAGAATTTTTGTATTTATTTAAGTACATAAACAAGCACTTAATACTGAATCCAAAGTAGATTACTGCTGAACTAATCTTCATATCACCCAAATATTCAACCTACAATGCTACATTTTACACTCTTGTACAATAACCAAATATAAATTTAATAAATTGTGTATAGAAATTAATCTTAAATTATAAACTTTGTATTTCTCAATGAAAGACTTTACACCACGAGTGTGTCCAATCATATGCTTGGTTTGTATTATTCCGTTCATATATCATGGAATTATCAAATTGTAAAAATTTGAAAAAAATTCAGAATTCCGTGCGATCAGTGAATACCGAAGGGGTCGGAATGCCAATAGTAAACAATTTTTAATTATCGTTCCAAAAAATAAAGAATATTTTCATTATTTCTAATAGTGAGAACGTTAACAACATTCCATTCTTAGTTAATCAAATGATTTCTCATTGGATTAGACTGCTAAGATATTTCAGAACGCATTAAAAATAAATGTTAATTATAGTTAACTAAGAATATCTCAATTATGGATGACATTTGGCCATTTTAATTGATAGATTCCATCCATTCTTTGTGTCCGAAATTATTTTTTATTTAAAATTCCTAGATTTCCAATTGGCATCCATTATTGTTTCTGTTCATCTTTAGAAGAGTTTGGAAACAAATACAGTTTTCTAAAATACTCAACACTGAACTTCCTAAGGGCTTACAAATACTCTGAAAGGTATCTTCTGGTCTGAAATTAAGTTCCCGTTTTGATTAGGGAATAATTTCCAGTGGATGTAGATTATGTTTCTGAAGTTATGAAATAAGGTGAACAAAATGCAGATTCAAAGATTAAATTATTACTTTTTTTTGCTCAATATCAACCTAAGTACTTTTGAAACACAAACCGTCTCAATAATATTTTTTTTTGCTGTGTCTACTTATCTATCTTTGAAATCCCCATCGGTAATTGTTTATCATCTTTCCTTAATTTAAATATCTACGTTATCTGAAAGGGCAGGTGAAAAATAAAAGAAGTATTCTCACTATCAAACTCAGTTTTAATTGTTTAATGATTATATAAATTATCGCTCTGGCTAGAGGTCCAAGGATATAAAAAGGCATCCATAGCAACTTATCATATGTTAACTTACCCAATTTGATCTGACTCGCCAAAACACAGGAAAAAAAAATGTTCTGACTAACGATTCTTTATACTTAATTAGAGTAAACTCATATAAAGTTATATTCAAATAAATTTTTAGATTTGTTTTCTTTTTTGTTAAATGTTTTTTTTACAGAGAAATTGCCAAAAACTGTAGTTTTATAGATTGCTCACGATTGAAATAGTATAGAAAAGAAATTAAATGTACCAATCTGGTTAAGGACGGTAAAAACATAAGGCAAGACATTGTTATTTTTAAAGATATTAAGCTCCGTAAATTGAATTTTGTTTATTGGCTTTAATAACAGCTGGTACATCAATGAAACATATTTTTAGGCAGAAGCTTGTAGTCCGGCCACGGTATATCCTCATACATTATAGGTTTATGATAGTATACATCATACACAACTCCTCATATTTAGCATAGTATAATGTGCTGTTGTGCTCTCCAATGACTTTATGCAAGGGGGGGTACAGTATAGCTGTTCAGTATGACTTGACTCTATGCTATTGACAGTGCCCATCACATAAATGGCCAACATCTTGTTTTATCAACTCGCGAGCTTCAAAAAGTATTAGATATTATATTAGATATTTATTTTCTTCAGTCAAATTTAAATCTTTTATTCAATGAAGAATAAAATGCCGAAGCAGGGGAATAAAATAAGAAACAAGGATGACAAAGTTTCTGAACAGTCCTCAATAAAAGATAAGATAAAATCAATTAATAGTTAATTAATTCGATTATTTACTATTGATAAGCTGCAGGTGGTAGACCTCTTCCAGTGCCAGGTCGTGGGAACTCACCATTCCTCTACGACCTACTGTAGAATTATCGAAAGTACTAAAATGAAAAAAAAATTCATATCCGGTAATAAGAACGCTTTCTCTTCCTTTAATGTTAGGCACCAACCAAAATGAAACATAGAAATATTTTATTAATTTTAAAGACTAAGCCCAGCGTTAGTAAAAGAAAAGGGGGAGATTTTGGTGATATCGTTGTAGGAGGGAATAAGTTCGAACATGTTGAAAAGCTTAAGTAAATGAAGTCTTAATTTTTTAAAAATCAATATGAAATAATGGATCGGTTAGCGGCTGAAAGAACTTGGCTTTTTTGACTCGATATTATTTATCAGGCGCATTTTAAACCGAAATCTAAATATCAGAATTTATAAAACTAACATCGTTCCAACTCTTCTTTACGGATGTGAGTCGTTCCTACTAACTCTGAAGGATGATCAACAAGGTATTCCATAACAAGTTATTGCGTAGTAAATACCTCATCGGTCCGAAAATGAATAAGACCTTTGGAGAATTTAAGAAAACACAACACGCGGGATTAAGAGCATGCACCTTGTTAAAATATTATTAGAATTGCAGCGTCGCGATAGTTGAGATGGACTTCTAACGTTGTTGCTTTTGTAACGAACGAAGTTCTAAAAGATAGCGCAAAGACGACTGTGGGATAGACTGAGGTGTAGGGTTGAGGATCGCATTAGGAGTAATCTAACGGATTTGGGTTAAAGATCTAGATGCCAATCATTATTTTAAGTTCCTTTGTTATGATCATCTACCTGTTTTACGGTGCTCATTACGAGTTTTTGACTTGCCGTCAAGATTTTTTTTCCGTAACTAGAAGTTTATGAGTTAGAAACACAATATATTCTTCTAAATGAAGCAATTCTGGGATTTTAAAACATGTATTTTGATCAGAGCATCAATAATTTTCTTGGACTCCATCACAGTCCTGAACTGGTATTAAGAGACACCACCTGGGCATTGCTATACCGGCTTTTTGGTACTGAGAGTGTTTCATCTATCATATAATTACTCTAGTAGGATTGGGTTATTCCTTCGTTGGTAACTTTATTCCTTTAAGGTATTAAAGGAATTATTTAATGCAACTGAGTATTCAATCAAAATTTCAAGATCGATAGATATTCGGCTTTGGTTTAGTAACATTTGATGAAGGTTCAAGTCAATTTTACTTTATTTACAAATTGAAGTTTCTCCAATTGAGTAAAAAAATATTACTATTAAATTATAGATATTATCAATCGATATGCGGCAATAAGGAAAAGGAAACTTATAGAACAATCTTTATGTCGCCACCTTCGTGTCCTATTGTATAATAATTTCTTTATTAAATATCTTTCTTGTAATGAATCTGGTTTTAATAGGCACTTTGTACGTGTGAACTTCCATCGGATGCTTTTCCTCCAGAACAATCTTTTTTTGTTTAACACATTTCAGCGATTACTGTGTTAGTACAAGTTAATTAAAACTGATCTATGGAAGCGACTACAGAAAAAGAATGAACCGGAAGAGGAAGATGTTACCATATGGTATTTCGGAGAGCGAGGCTCTCATTGTCGTGTGTGTACTATTTGAGCTCTTGGGAAACAAAAAATATTTTGATTCACTCATTGGGGTCTGGTTCATTCAAGATTTCACTGGCTTCGAAAGAAACGTACTATTAATAAAGCCCAACATTGAAACGACAGGTTTAACCTTGATTTATGACGTTTCAACAAACACAAAAAAAAGTTGTATTGCTTCACTAACTTCACTAAGCATCTTTTTTTTTTTTGGTTGTTGAAAGAACACTAAGTCCTTCCTTCCATTAACAAGTGGATCCATATAGAACAGAATGTACAAATTTCCCACTCATCGCCAACAGTTAAACGGATAATAGTCTTATAATTTTTTTTATTTCGGGAATTTCGCGGGAAGAAGCCGTCACAAAAAAAATAATCAACTTATTTTGTCCTCTTGAATTCATTTTTTCTAATTTTAAGTAGACTAATTAAAATTATAAAAAAGTTAATCGCTGGGCCGACTAATAAACGTCCGTGGGGTAGACCGAGGCATCGGTGGGAGGATTAATAGTGATTTTGATTTGGGGTTTGGTTCATCGACAGAAGTTTGTATGTAGATATTTGTGGTATTGACGTCGATCTTTCGGGTTTGTTAAACCGTATTCTTAAATAGACTGACTACTTGAATATCTCGAAGGGTGTAAGTAATTTCCAAATTTTATCAATAGGACCCATGAAGTAATGGTTTGAATAACAACTTATTATGTCCATGTTTGCGGGTTCTTAGCCCCAAATAGGCAGCAAGCCTGATTATTTTAAAAAAGGGCATAAATAATTCTCGGCTGTGCTTCGGAAAGGTAGTAACATTGACATCAGTGCGATGGCAAATACTCGGTATAGACCCATATCCAAACCATACCTGGAATGGGCAAATTTAGGATTTCCATTGTAGAATTAATCGATTAGCTATATCAGCATAAAGTGACGTTAAACTAAACAAACAAATAAACTTGAATTTCTCGAAGGGTGTATTCCATGTTCCAACTTTTATAAATAAAGACACAAAATTTCCTGGCCTTATAAGTACGGAAAGTATTGTTGTCTATGCATTTTGTTTTTTGAAAGCTCTTGTGTAAAAAAATAGAAAACATAAAAAATTAAAAAAAATCACTTTTCGTAATTGATTGAATAAAGCCACGATCATATCTTGAGCCCATGGAGCCATTATTTTTAGTATTTACGTTGGCTAAGGTTGGAGTGTTTAACGAGTTCAACGTTCGTGGGCTTGGCTGGGACGATAGAATACGGATTTGTTTTAATCCTAAATAAATGATTAAATAAGCCTTGAAGAATGGAGGCAATTATTATTGTCGAACCTTCGGATTCACTAAACCTAATGGTTTCTTCTAATTGATCTTACAGTTATGAAACATTGTTGAAGACAATTAAAATGAGTGCCACATACTACATATACTAATATACTACTAGAATATTGGTACAGACTTCAGCCAAGTAAGGTACTACTGCTTTGCTGGAGTCCCTGAAGACGGCAGGTGGCCTGGGCATTCTCCATGGGTTCGGACCAACCCTACTTTAGTGGAGGGAAATACCTGAGGATCATACCCAGGTCTCGAACCGCTGTCTGGAACCTTCTCCTTCTCAGAAACCGAATATTTTCCTAGTCCTGGTGTAGGAAAAGTCACTTCTTCGTGAAAATAAGTGCGTTTACATTCCGAAATGTTACGCTTAAATGTCTTTAAACAACAACAGACAAGCTCTAATTTTTTTGTTATAAGAAAAAATGCTGGTAAATATTGAAAAAAAGTCAAAACACCTTTAAAGCATCGAACCTTTAATTTAATAGTTGTATCTCATCTTTATCTATCTGTTATTTTTTCTATTAGGACGTTCAAATTTATTTAGATTCCAAAGAGTCTCGAGAATATATTCTTCATGTTTAGATTTAACTAGCCATAGATTCCTGCCCCACTTTTAACGAGAATCCTTTTTACTAATATGTAATATTATTGAAAAAATTGATCACCCAATAATTCGTTTTCTGTAAATTTATTTAATGAAATTTACAACTGTATACAAATATGAATGATACATAATGGCATGGATAAAAATAAGTAGAGAAACTACCCACTGGTGGTATTTAATAAAAAATTCAACATAGAAGGTCTGGAGGCCATCTTCTTCAGATGCCCCGGAGGATTATCGGGAATCGAAGAAGCAGCTAGGGTTGAAACTAGAAGGCTGTCATTGAAGGAATGATTAAGGGTTCGGGCCAAATCAGCAGCCCGTGGGACATTATGGTCATTAAGAATGACTTTATTCGTAAAAAAGTAAGGAGAATTTAAGATTTTGGATTGTAAAGATGAGAAATTCGATGGATATTAGTCTTTTAAGATTAATTTTGAATTTGGAGCGTTAATCTATATAAGTGTTGAAGTAGATTAAATGGGCTAAAATTAAAACTAATTTATTTAAATATTTTAATTATTGTTTTAATACATTTATATAATGCATTTGTGACTTTTATGTTTTAAATTTAATTATATACATTTAATGTATTATTTGTATTTAAATTTTTTTTTCTTTGCATATTTATTATAAATGCATATTTACAACTCTAGTATCTATTGTCTTCGGGTGTGGCTTGCATTATTTCTTTTATCAACACTAAAATTATAGCATATAAAAAATGAGCGGTCGAAGTTGGAGCAATGCTAAATAGCTGTTTGTTCTGTATTTATTTGATTAATATACCACAAAACTCACTGATACCCTTCCGGCATAACATGTTTTGTTATTTAATTATTAAATTTGGAGTATTTAAATTTTGAATACAAGTTATTTTGATAGCATTGGCACAAGAGGTATGAGAGATGAATTTCAATAAGATAGAGGACAACTCCTCTCCTGGCTCACAATGGATCCAATCAGTTAGCCACACATGTCTGCCCTAAATACTATACTCTCTGCTCTAAACTATACTCTATACTCTAAACTCTACACTCTACTATAAACTCTAGAGAACTTTTGGATATATTTAAAGAGTCTAAGAATATTTATTGATTATTTTTTCCGAGCAAATTAAAAATTCATAGCCGTGTTTAACCCCCACTTTTCCATCGGAGTACAACGATGGATATATTTCAATATTTACTATATTTCGCTTAATATGCTTCTAGAATTATATATTCAAGAGAACATGAACTTTTTATTTTTCTCTATGTGCCTGTATGTATGTTTTTTTAAATATTAAGTAATTAAAATAATATGTGGAAGAGAATGGTCCGGGTAGAGGTCGATAAATTTCTCTTAAATATCAAGAAATATTTATCTACTGTAACTTAGTTATCTTTCTTTTTATACAATTTGACATTTCCATTACCTCTATATTTATATTTACTTATTTCTGATATTTTTCTTTTAACTTTTACCTTGTCTTATTGCCTACATATATTTTATTTATTATTTATCATACATAATTTTATCTTATAGTGTTTATTGCTCATTGTTATGGTTATTAATTCCCCATATGATCCTCTTTGCTCTGTATTTATATATATCTCTTATTCTCTCCCTCCCCATCTTTATTGTCCACCAATCAGTACTTGTATTTCAATACTTGTATACCAATACAATTTCAACTTTAATATTTACCCATTTTATTTTAGTATTTATCTTTATTACTTATTCTTTATACCTTATTATTCTTTAATTTTAACATGTCCTGTTCTGTTTTATTATTATTTTAACCTCTATTATGTATTTCACTACCTTCCTGTCACTTGGTTATTAATATTATACGCTCATTCATTTTAACATTTATAATGTATTTACCATGGTTAGGAAATTTTTTATATTTTTTAATATTCATTTTCTACGTTTACCATGCTTTTTTATCCTTTTTTTCTTTGCTTAACAATTTTTAATTTTCAATTTTCCGTATTTTGCATATTTAGCCCTGAAGAAGACTTACAAAGTAGGTCGAAACGTTGGCTACGGAATAAATATTTCTTGATATTTAAGAGAAATTTATTGACCTCTACCCGGACCATTTTTCTCTACATATTTCATAAAGGTCGACTATTTTCATTCAAAATTAAAATAATAATTATAAAAATAGAATAACAATAGCTTAAATGAAATTAAAACTAGGATTATAATATAAAAATATGTCAAAATAATAAATATTTATTTGTCTAGTTGCGACAGGAATTTTAACCATTACCAGTTTTTGTCAATAAAATTAAAAATAACAACTACATATATTAATTTATATTTATATACCGTATGATACCTGTACAAACAGGTTCCATTTGCACAGCTGTTGATTACAACATTATACTAATTAAAAATGTAATCATAAGTTAGCTGCCGCAAGCTCATGCAAAATGCAACTCACATCTTCCAAGTATTTTCTTATTTGATTACACATTACGTTAGGAAACAGTAGAGAAGGTTGGTCATTGAGGACTTACATTTGAAAGAAGTCTCTTGCTGCTAGCGATTCGTCCTTGGAGGAGGATTACATGGATTATTAGAGATAGATAGGGATTGATTCCAAGGATTAGGATTATGAGAAAGATTTCGATGAAAGTTGGTTTCAATATGTAATATTTCATCTCAAAATTAAAAATGATAATTCTTATTCACTTATGACATGTTGGTTAATGTATTACACTCATATTTTTTAGAATTTTATCAGATATTTCCTGGATGTAAAAAAGGAGAAAATTGTTCATTAAATATTAATATGTCCTTAATTAACTTGTAAATGCAACTTTCCAAATGCAAAGCTGCGAGGTTCGGAAATAACGGAAATATCACTGCTAGGGGCAATCTAAATGACCAGATAAACATGATTTCTTTAACTTTCTATCGTTATATATCCATTGTCTACAAAATGGTTGTCTAAGAAACTACAGTAAAAACTTAGATGTAAGGCGCTGAGAGGTCCCAATGAAAAGGCTATAACTATAACAAATAACTAACAAATATTTTAATTTATATGTTTTCGAGTTTATATTATTAGCTATTTTTTTGTTATACTTTTTGTTCCACCTGTTTGCACATTTTTTTATAGTTTGGTTTTACTCATTTTAAAACAATATTCGAATAAATTTCCGGATTTAATGTAAAAACGTGAGAACCTCGAATATGTTTGTGTTAGTTGAAGCAGGCACTTGAGGTAAAAGCAATGCTACCAAGGTTTAATTACCCTAATGATAAAAGAAGGGAAATATTTGACTAACTTCGAAACAGTAGCTGCTGAGGATTGTTGAGTTAACGAACCCGACTCGGCAAGAAGAGCAAGCCCTCGGAACTTAGAACTTAGAACATGCTCATAAAAAGTAAGCTCTCTCGGGGAACTTAAAATAGAGCATTAAGTGCATGTCGAGTTTAACAAGTTAAGGCCGGTCTAGTGAATCCCTTGAGGCCGATGCTGCTTATACAAAAGTATTGTTTACTCAGTTTTTAACTTTGTACATTAAGGATACAAAGTGCACATTTAGATTAATGTATACCTCCGCTTATAGCCTTATTTAAAAATTCCGAATATCCTTGGTTTTCGTGGTTGCATTTTCTCAAAAATCTCTTTATTCAGGCTTCACATTTTCAGTCCTTTCTATCAGATCAACTCTTTAACTATGGTAGAATTAATCTGATAGATAATTTATCCGGCTGTGGTGGATAAATTATTTAATATGTTAACACCCGGGGATGATCCCTCTGGAATCCACAGACCCTCCTGTGGCTCTCCCAGGCTCTTAAACTGGGTACTCTCGACTGGGAGGAAAAACTAGAGTTTGAGGGAAATTTCGGACAAATTACTTCCCTGTTCAACCGTTGTGCTAGAAATATAAGAATGTTCATTGAAGATTACTTTAATTATGATCTTGTTGACTTACGTAAATATATTACTTATAATTTATTCCCTTCTCTTCGAAATAACAATATTTAAAAATAATTACTATCAAAATAACAATTAATAAAAATAATATATTGACGTAAGTCAGCAAGATCCTAATTAAACTAATGTTCAATGAACATTCTTCCCCGTGTATAGATCGCAAGAATCGGGAGAACACGGGGATATAGGATCGGTGTACAGGGAAGAGAACGGATTTGTCTGACTCGGATACGATCCCTGGTAGCTCAGTGGTTTAGAGCACTGCACCGGAGATGCAGACGACGCGGGTTCGAATCCCGGCCAGGACAATTCTTTTCTCTTCAAAACAAAAATACATTTTATAATAATTACCATCAAAATAACAATTAATAAAAATAAATTATAAATCATATATATTGACGTGCCAGCAAGATCCTAATTAAAGTAATGTTCAATGAACATTCTTCCCCTTGTATAGATCGCAAACATTGGGAGAACACGGGAATGTAGGATCGATGAAGAGAACGGATTTGTCTGACTTAGATACGACCCGTGGTAGCTCAGAGGTTTAGAGCACTGCACCGGAGATGCAGACGACCCGGGTTCGAATCCCGGCGGGGACAAATCTTTTCTCTTCAAAACCAAAATATTTAAAATTATATTATTTGTATTCAACACTTTTTTAATAATGAACTATCAATGGCTTAAGAAATAGCAATATGTTAAATTTATTAATTTATTTATTTTTTGTTTCAGGTACAGTTTGTTATTTACTTGAAAAGGGCTAAATATGTTGGAATTTGAAGAGAAAAGAAAGTTTGGAATAGATGAGATGTAATATCAGGTGAAATGTGGATGTAAATACCAACCATTCCATCTTCACCATTAATATTGATAATACCTTCTAAAAGAATATTCCTGATGAAAGGTGGTTTTGTAACTACACCGTTTATGGTATATGCTTGAGGTAATCTTTATTCAATTATGAAATTTTTATTTTTATTTCTCTTTTCAAAGTAAAAATTAGGCACATATCGCAGAATAATTTTCCCACAGGATTTAAAGGATTCTTTTATTCTTATTATTTTGGAATAAACATTTTTAATTGTTTTACGGGTATATGAAAAGCAAATAAAACGTTATTAACTAATGAAATGATATTTATTATTGTTGTAACACATTTTGAGCCGTATGTCATTTCATTTTTCTACTGGTCTCTTTTTTGTTCGTTTTAACGACAGAAGAAATAGAACAAAGTTTTAGGAATTTCATGGATTTCTGATATTTATAACTCGGTTACAATATGGATATGATGCTATAGTAGAAAAAAAACGATAAAAACAGAATATGCTATAAAGCAGCCAATATATTAAAATAGTTTAATGTAGAAAATAATTTGTAATTAAATATAAGAAGAAAGAGCAATAACTATTACCTATTTTGAAATATAGATTCTGACTTGTCTTACGAAACCTACAACTAATCTACTGGACGTATAGGTATCTGGAAAGCACAAATACAAGTAACCCAATTAACAATATTTAGAAAAAAATGTATTTACTCGTTGTTTTGTTTCGAATTATATTATACCCAACGACAAGTACATTCCAACTGTTAAACCTTACGTTCACGACAAATAAGCGTTTTACTTTGATCTTTCAACCCATAATTGTCACATTTCTATAGTTACTTCGCTCTCCTCCACTGTGTTACCTGGGTTAGCTGTAAGTCTGTAAGGCTATTAATACAGACAAACGCCACAGACCTGCTATTGGCCATTAACTAATATAGCAATATAATACTATAAGACAAAAGAACCGAAAAAATAGCAGAATATTTTTTTGTTAATGATCCGAACAGCCAAACCTTAAATGAAAGCGGTGAAGATTCTAGGAATGTTCTTCATTAAAATTTGGTGCCCTCGAAAACTTGTCATTACGGCTTAACTCCTACATTGCATCTATTAATTAGTTCTTGAGCAATTACAGTTTTGATTGTTATGACTGCCTATACAGACATTTTTCAGTTAGAGGATGGAGAAAAGTTTGTTGACATACCTACACCCCTATCATCTCCGACAACCCGAACAAACGTAAAAGCCTTCCATCCATCACAGGGCACAGGACGGCGAATATTTATTTGTGTTCCAGATCCCAGGATCTGGAGTTCCATATAGCAGCTGAAAATGAAACTCGCATATCATTCTTCTTGTGAAATACTCACCCCCATCGTTTCCTCAGCGCCATGTCTATCGTATGTAATATCCTCCATACATAACATACTAAATTATGGATTCGAATTTCCATATAAAAATGAATAGATTTGAGTTCTTTTCTTTGTTTTTAAAATGATGTAGTGTATCAAGTACTTAATACATTAGTATATTAATAAGTACCACATTTTTAAAATGAAAATTGCCTCATTTACCTCATTATTATTTCAGCCTTCAAATAGTAGACAAAACTCTTCTGAAAAATAAAACATGGATAATTAATCTGAAAATCCTATGTAACTAAATCTCTGAATTAAAATCAGAATTAATCACAGAGCATTACACTAATTTCATTTGAAAATATTTAATAATACCGCCAGTTTAGGGGCAAAGATCCTCTAGAGTTTTTGCTCGTTTATGGGCTTATAATCGTGTCTTGACGAAATCTACGGTTTTATACTAAAAAGCAGCAAATATGTATAAAATGGTACATTGTTTTTTAATAATTATATTTCATAAATGTCTAGTGTATTCTTTAGAAAAGCGAAGAAAAACTTTATATATATATATATATATATATATATATTGATAAAGTTTTATATATATATATATATATACATATATATATATATATATATAATGTGATTTTTGGATATATCATTTAAACGATTGCAATCGGCCAAAACTAAATATATATCTGTTTTACTAAAATGTGAAAATTATATAAAATAAAAACGTATAATAAAACGTATATATGTAAAATAAATTTATTAAAGTACATCGAATTATTTCTACGATGAATAGTAGAGATAACAAGCAATTAAACATAAATATTTAGTTGTAATTTTAAGAATTTATTCATCCATCTCGATATTAGATAGTTGCTTCTTAATAATTAAATGTTACATTGAAACCAACATAGTTAAGACTATATGAAACATTTTAGAAATGAGCTTAAAAATTTGTCCTCAGCTTATGACCATTTCCGAACCATGAAGAAATACAAATAAAAAATTCATAAAAGCCTTGAAGAGATGGAATGAGTTACTTCACATTCATAAGTAACGGTGAAGGTACTTTCTGTGGCACATTATCAGTCATCTGATATCGAACTGAAAAAGTAGGCGATTTGAATTTCACGTCAGGAGATTTGCATCTGAACTTGGCCAGCTCCGGGGCAGGCCGTCAAACCTGACCTCTCTTTCACAAGTCATCTCCTTATCTTCTCTGAGGATGAACACCTGGAAGGATGGACAGCGGGGTCGAAAGAAGGGAATGGGGTATTGAAGAGGAGGATTGGTAGGGGAAGCTTGGATCAGTTGGCGAAGGACATAACTGAGTAATAAGAATGGAACAAATAACAAAGCTCGAATCGTTTCTAAAGCAAAAATAATATTATAATAATTGTAATAATAAAATAATAATTGTAATATAAATTGGAAAATGAATACATTTATTTTATACAGCATGATGTGGTTGCTTGACCGCTTACTGAATAATTTTTATCTAATTGATCATTTCCATGATCAATAAGAATTTGAAGTGAACTGATTTCTCTATTTCGTGCCATACTTTTATGTCAGGGCTAAGAAAAGCTAAACAAATGATGATCTATAAAAAACAAAACAATAGCAACAGAGTAATCCAAAGACCGGATAAACAGTTAATAAACAGGAATTAACAGTACGATAGAGCAATAAAATATAAATAATTTATAAAGAAAATAACACTAAAGAGATGGGATGTTTACTTAACCTATAAAGCTAATAAAATGTGAAAATAAAATATGAGTTTTATTTTTAAAAATGTTCTAATCTAAAATTAAATAAATTTTTTTTCTTATTTTTTCCCTTCATTACTATTTTTAAAATTTTTCATCAATTATACTGTACATTTTCTTTTTATTATTTATATTTCTTCATTCTAATAATTTTCTGTAATTAACTAATTTATGAATGCCTTTGGCTCTCCCGGTAATCTTGTAGTTATTTCTTTCCATAGCCCAGACGATCGTCAATAAGCAAGTGTGAAACGTTTGAAGTTATTTGTGATACCGTGCCTCCGCGTTTGATAATCCTTTTATTATATTTAACGATATTATACAACGGTGTTTGTATTCCTCTTCTTATTGTTATTATTTAAGTGCCATAGGGTATTTGTATTATTTCCCTCAATAAATATTTATTGTTTAAAAAAATATTTTTATCATTATATATTAATAAAATAAAATATTATTCACAGCTTCAAGAAATAGAGATATTGAGTAGGTAAAACAAGGTTAGTTTGCAACATATTAATTTACATAATTAACACTCATCGTTAACAGAACGCAAATTCGTTCATGGTCACACGAAGGATTGTACTTTCGTTCCTAACATCTGACGCTTTCTCTCCTCTGATTGTCCTCCAATATCTTGACCTCACGCGGCAATTCCCATCTCATGAATTTATTTAAATATTTGTTGATACATTCAATTTACTAGCCGATATGTCGAATTACATCATAGAAATCAGAATGGGAGAGAAAGAAACACGAATTCAATCTACGCTGCCTCGCAAGGACTCGTAGCCCTGACAGATCGGACCTAGTACAGAGTTCGATGAGGTTGGAAACGACCTTTGCAAAGGTGAAGGATACGATCCTTGATCCTTAGAACTCCTTCTTGGACGGATGTATTGCCGAGGAGCAGAGACCATGGTCGAGGAAAAGCCTCTAAGGACACGCGAATTGCGAGCGAATTCGCGGCTCTATTTATATCTGACCTTGCTGAGCTGATGTTCTGCGCACGGATCTTTTTGCATCGTACCTCCTGCATCATTATTTCGCTAATAATCCAGAGTATAAACATATCTATTCAAGATTTTTACAGTAAATATTTATATTAAAACATCTGCTTCCAGATTTCTACCTCTAACATTAAACATTTTTTAGATGTTGAGTGAGCCCCAGGAAGGTTAGCACTTAGTCGATCTAAGAGTGTAAACTGATTAGGATTCGAACCCTTACGTTCGAACCTAAGCCTTTTTATATACATTTATGGACAAAAAATCAAAAATAATTCATAAGATTTAATTAGATAAATCCAAAACACAAAGCATTCTGTCTCGAAATAATGGAAAACGAAGGAGTCAACGTTTTGCCCACACTAGAAAATTAAGTATTAGCACGATTACAAGAAGAGCCTGTAAAGACGCACCAATCAGATATAAAGTCATTCCAAAAATATATTTATATTTATATATATTTATTTCTATAAAGTTATTTATAGTTTAAATGTTAAATTATAGCGTTTTATCTCGGCCTATTTGTAATTTCTCCATTTGTTTTTGAGTAGGGGTTTTGGAATGGACGATTATCAAATCCATTGGGTTTAAAGAAAGTAAATAAATAAAGTTGAAAATAATTGATGAAAACAAATTTTTATTAACAAGCATGCTTATACCCCAGCCTTGGTGCAATTTCACGGTTCAACATGATTCATCGAGGACATTTCGTCTTTAAATGGACGGTTCTATTAATTATTTGGAATTGAAAATAATATTAAGAAAATTGATGTTCGGTAAAAATAATTAATGAATAAACATTTTTTAATTAATGTTATTGGGTGGAACTTTTTATTAACCTATGATTTTATGTACTTAAATGTTTGCTCTTGCATCGGCTTATTATACTGTTACGGGCTACTGGGTGTAAAATGGACTAAACTATTACTTAATTCAAGAATCTAATATTTATTAACAAATTAAAAAGAATACAATGAGATTATTTAAAACAGTTAAATTATTAAACTAATATCAATTTACAATAATAATATTCTACTAAATGTTATCTAATTTCTAAGATAATATACAAATAATATAAGATATTGTTTATACTAAGTAACTAAACTATTTATATAAATTTGTACAAATACAATAATATTACACTATAGTTTACAATTACAAATTAACACTTACAGTTCGCTAACTAAAGTCCACCGACCGTAAGACTCTTCAAATATGACAAACTGCCACACAGTTTATTACACTAATTACACGGTCACTAATTGTCACTGTTGCTCACTAAGCACTTATTACAGACTGATACTAATACTAACTAACTCACACACACTGCCACTAGTTAACGACTGCTACTCACTGGCTTATTACAGACTCGTCTTATTACTACTGCCGCGGCCGAAAACGCTGTCCTTTTTATATAGGCAAGGTAGGTCGTGGTGGGGCATTACTCGGAACACGGACGAGGACCACCTAGACCGATCTAGAAGGTTCTACGCCATTCTATAATCCCTTCCGCTTAATCCCATTGTTTGCCTAATCCGCTCTAGGCAGATCAGAAGCCGGTCCTACTTTCCGCTCTGACCGTAACACTGCCCCCTCCTTAAAAGTGCTCTGCCCCAGAGCATAGTCCGGAGAAATCGGGCGGTCATGAGCTTCCCTCGATGGAGACGCATTTCCTTTCCAGGGGTTGAACGTGCACACCAATATGGCGACTCCAGAGTTGGCGAATATCTGTTCAAGCATGTTCCTGACAACCTTCCACCCCAGGCCGTCATATCCACAGCCCAACTTAGGGATCGCGAGCTTGGTGACACGCAGTCTCAGAAGCTTACTCCGCAGGTCGTCGAGGCTTCGCCGCAGTGCGTCATATGTGGGCTTCTGATCAGTAGCACACTTGGTAACTAAGTAGAACAGGTGTCGTCCTTCGTGCGTATGGTGGAGTGCTTTCCCGACGCGTGGTCCTTGGCGTTCCAGTTCCTCAGTTCCAGCAAACTTCTTCCTGAAGACGGTTGCAATCCCTCGGGAAGTCCTCAGATCTTCGGCTACACAATGGGCCAGAGAATAGTCCGCGGGTAACGAGAAGATATCTCTGTATACTGCCTGAGTTACTCCACGGGAACCTTGTACCTTAGGTTGTGCAACTGATACCTTACTGGCCTCCACGTTGTTGAGGTACCTGACTTGCTGGTCTTTTGTCGGGCCATGGTCTCCTTTGTATGGGGCCAGTCTATTAAAATGGACTACCCTGGGTTTTCCTTTTGGCTGCTTTCTGATCCTATAGATGACGTCGTTTATCCTATTGATGATCTCAAACGGGCCATCCCAGGAGTTCTGAAGTTTAGGTGAGTAGCCTCGCCTTCTTCGAGGATCATGTAGCCAGACCAAATCTCCAGGTTGGAATCCACCTTTCTCTGCCCTGATGTCGTAACGCTCCTTCATTCTGTCACTGGCTCCCTGGATGTTTGCACGAACCTTCTCGTGGATGTTATCCATCCGCTTCCGTAGATTCGTGACGTACTCCTCTCCGGCAACTTCCTCATTAGGCTTGAACCCGAATTTCAGATCACAAGGCAGACGAAGTTCTCGGCCGAACACCACATTGGCGGGGGTCTGCCCCGTTGCTTCATGGACTGAACTCCGGTTGGCTAACAAGAACAAGTGAAGATACTGGTCCCAGTCTCGCTGATGGTCGGAAACCACTTTAGACAAATATCGACCCATTGTCCTGTTCATGCGCTCCACCATGCCATCCGATTGAGGGTGAAGAGGTGTCGTCCTGGTTTTTCGTATTCCCAGTGCTTCGCACATCCCGGAGAAGACTGCAGACTCAAAGTTTCTTCCCTGGTCAGCGTGAAGTTCCATGGGTACTCCAAACCGGCTGACGAGCTGCTTCACAAGTACGTCTGCAACCGTGACTGCCTCTTGATTCGGAAGGGCATATGCTTCCACCCACTTAGAAAAGTAGTCCATGGCCACGAGAATATATCGGTTGCCTTCGTCCGTCACAGGGAAAGGGCCAGCGATGTCGATTGCTATCCTCTCGAACGGTGCTCCCACGTTGTACTTCTTCATAGGGGCCCTCTTTCTTCTTGTTGGCCCGTTTGAAGCCGCACAAGCCGCACAACGCCTGCACCAGTCCAACACATCGTCCTTAAGGTTTGCCCAGTAAAAGCGTTCACGAACTTTTTCCAATGTCCGGTGAACTCCAAGATGGCCGCCAGTTACACCGTCATGTAGTTCCCTAAGCACTTCGGGCACTTTATTCCTTGGAACGATGAGCTGTAGCCTACGCTGATCTCCTTCCGCGTTCTCCAATGCCCGTTTCAGCAGCCCGTTGTCCACTACAATGGAGTTCCATTGGGCCCAGTACGTTTTTACATTCTTCGACATTGGAGCCACATCCTGCCAGGTCGGTCTTCCTCGCCCCGATATTTTCCACTCCTTTATTTGTTTTAAGTCCGGGTCCTCGTCCTGTTCCTTTGACACCTCTGTGTCCCGCCAACTGTCGATAACAACCGTTGTCCTCAATACTGTCCCCTGCCTCTCTTCTTGTCGGGAACAATGCCTGCATTCTTCATCTTCACATGGTCTTCTTGACAGCGCATCCGCATTCCTGTGGCTCGTTCCAGAACGATGAGCAGATTCAAAGTCGTACTCTTGAAGGCGCTCGATCCACCTCGCCACTTGTCCCTCCGGTGACTTGAATCGTAGCAGCCACATTAGAGCCGCGTGGTCCGTTCTCAGCAGGAACCTTCTTCCGTATAGATATTTATGGAAGTGCTCTATGGATTTTACTACTGCCAGAAGCTCTTTCCTTGTGACACAGTAGTTGCGTTCCGGAGCTGAGAGTGCCTTGCTGAAATATCCAATCACCCTTTCTTCTCCGTCTTGGAGCTGAGAGAGGACACTTCCAATGGCGATGTTGCTGGCATCTGTGTCGAGTATGAACTTGCCCTCGGGACGTGGATAGCACAGAATAGGAGCACTACTCAATTTTCTCTTCAGCTCCTCGAAGGATGCCTGGCACTCGTGGTCCCAATGGAAAGTCCTTTTCTCCTCGGTAAGCCTGGTAAGAGGTTTTGCGATGTCAGCAAATCCTTTCACGTACCTCCGGTAATAGGTGCAGAGCCCGAGAAAACTTCTCACCTGGTGCTTATCTCGAGGTACTGGCCAGTCGGAGATCGCTGCTATCTTCTCTGGGTCAACAGCAACTCCGTTGTCTGACACAATATGCCCCAGGTAGTTGACTTGCCTTCGGAAGAGATTACACTTCTTCGGGTTCAACTTTAGGTTCGCTGCACGCAGTCGTTCGAAGACCTTCTCCAGATTCTTCAGATGGTGAGCGAAGGACTTTCCCAGCACAATGATGTCGTCTAGGTACACCAGGCATACTTCCCAAGAGAGACCTCTTAACACGTTTTCCATCAGCCTCTCGAATGTGGCAGGAGCATTGCAAAGCCCGAACGGCATTACTGTAAACTGCCAGAGCCCAGTGCCAATTGAAAACGCCGTCTTCTCTTTATCTTCAGGTGCCAATCCAACCTGCCAATATCCACTGCGGAGATCCAAGGTAGAGAAGAGTTTACACCCCTCCAGGGTGTCCAGCGTATCGTCAATCCTGGGAAGCGGATAACTGTCCTTCTTGGTGACGTTGTTTAGAAGACGGTAGTCTACGCAGAACCTTGTCGTTCCGTCTTTCTTCTTCACCAATACGACAGGAGACATCCAGGGGCTACTTGAAGGCTCAATGACACCATCAGCTGCCATCTCCTTAATAATCTCCTCGGCGTCCTCCCGTTTAGCTAACGGCAGCCTCCGCGGGACCTGTCGGATAGGCTTCGCATCCCCAGTGTTAATCCTGTGCTGGACGATATCCGTTCTACCCCGTGGTCCTGGGCCGATCTCGAAGACGTCATGCCATCGGGTAATCATGTTTTTCACCTCCTCGCTCTGTTCAGGTGAGAGGTCGCGACATGATTCATCCACAAATCCTTTTAGTTCCTCTGGGAGCCCTCGAAGCTCGGTGGGATGACGTTGCAGCTGACGAACCACTGAGGTAGCGGTGGTACACTCCCCGACCGGTGTTCCTTTCTTTAGCGTTACCGGGAAGCTGTTCAGGTTCATTAGCCGGATTGGAGTGGTCCGTCCGGCCTTGATGAGAGACGTAGCAACCAGTACGCCGCGTCCAATCTCTTGTTCTTCGTGCGTTCCGGGTTCCAGTAGTACACATTGACCCTCTGGTAGATGTCCTTCGACCGTCCCATGCGTCACGATTTGGCTCTGTGCAGGTAAAGTGGTGTCTTCTAGTAAGAGCACTCGTGCATACAGATCTTTTCCCTGCCGAAGGATGACTTCCTCGTCTGCCATCGTCAACACACCTTTCGACATGTCCAGCTTGATTCCGTATGCGATCATGAAGTCCATGCCCAATATGACATCTTCATCGATTTCTGCCACGAGAGCACGGTGCTTCAGATGTTGACCCCCGATGATGAAGGTGGCAACTGTCTCCCCGTAGACCTTGGCTGGCTGTCCCGTGGCAGTCCGTAATGCCCAAGTTGTTGGTAAGATCTTCTCAGCTGGAAGTGTTTTCGAGTTCAAGATTGTCATGGTTGCGCCGGTATCTATTAGCAGACTTCGCAGCTGCCCGTTCACCATCCCATCAACGTAGAAACTGTTCGTTCTGCTTCCTATTGACGCAACTCTGATGGCCTTCCTGGGGCCTTTGACGTTACGGGTTGACAGTTGCCCCTTCCCATCAACCCTACTTAGTTTTCCTGTGGCTTTTCTTGCTTCTTCGATGGACACTTGCTTCTAGGGTGTCCCAGTTGGCCGCAGCTCCAACAGCGTATCTCCTTCTTACGGGTCCCGAGAGCCTCCAAAACTTTACTTACTATGTCTTCGATGCTAGGGACCACATTAGGCTCCGCTTCTGCTGCTCTAACTCGCGCATGGCCCCGTACAGACTGCCTAACAGCCTCGAACTCCATGGCCTGGGATAATGCGTCTCCCAATGTTTTCGGCCTGGCGAGCTTCACTGCTTGCTGTGTCTCTGGATCCCGAAGTCCATCCAGGAATTTGTCGACAGCCAAGCTTTCGTAGACATCGTCGGTGACCGATGGATAGGCGTTCCTCACCAGCCGGGCAATATCCGCTTCAAATTCCTGCAAAGTCTCGTTGGTCTTCTGGACCCTGCTTCTCAGCTGTGAGCGATACAGCTGGTCCATGTGGCGGTGGCCGAAACGCATCTCCAGTCTTCTGATCAGCTCCGCGTAGTTGGACCGCTCCGACATGGGTATCCCCTGCAGTACTCCCAAGGCGTCTCCACGCAAGGCCAGGCACAACGCTGAAGCTTGGGTCTCCTGTGACCACCCGTGGATCGAAGCCGCTGTTTCGAAGAGAGTCATGTAGTCCTCCCACGGCGTCTTTCCGTCGAATACTGGAATGGTGTTGTGAGCTGGTGGCGTCCCATTATTGGCGGGCAGAATAGTTTTATGAAGACTGACCTCGGGGAAACGGTCGGTGTTGTTCGTCGGTGGGTTGCTCATAAGTCCCTCTATAGCTTCCACTCTTTGCCTAAGTTTGCTTTCAATTGAATTCAATTTTTCTCCTAACCTAGATTCTACATCAGCTACTTTATTATCTACATCGGCTAACTTATTCTCAACACTTTCCATTAACTTAGTCTCTAATGTACCTAATTTAGACTCTAGTTTATTTTCTACATTGCTTAACTCATTTTGTAAATTACCTAGCTTATTTTCTACATTGCTTAACTCATTACCTAGCTCATTTTTAACATTGCTTAATTCATTACCTAGCTTATTTTCTACATTGCTTAACTCATTACCTAGCTCATTTTTAACATTGCTTAATTCATTACCTAGCTTATTTTCTACATTGCTTAACTCATTTTTTACAGTACCTAATTCATTTTTAAAAGTTGCAGACAACTTGCTTAAATCAGTTTCAAACAGAACGTCATCTGGATTTTCCCCTAACTCTACAAAAAATTGACGCAAGCGATGTTGCAGTACACTTTTATTTCCGGAAGAATCCAGATCACGTTCTTCTAATTCCCGTTTTAAATCCGCAACTTTTAAATCCATCAATTTAAGACTTTGAGAAGCCATTTTTCAAACAGTAGCCCAATTATTACAAAAAAGCAAGACAAAATAACAATTACACAAGATCCCACTTCTGACACCAATTTGTTACGGGCTACTGGGTGTAAAATGGACTAAACTATTACTTAATTCAAGAATCTAATATTTATTAACAAATTAAAAAGAATACAATGAGATTATTTAAAACAGTTAAATTATTAAACTAATATCAATTTACAATAATAATATTCTACTAAATGTTATCTAATTTCTAAGATAATATACAAATAATATAAGATATTGTTTATACTAAGTAACTAAACTATTTATATAAATTTGTACAAATACAATAATATTACACTATAGTTTACAATTACAAATTAACACTTACAGTTCGCTAACTAAAGTCCACCGACCGTAAGACTCTTCAAATATGACAAACTGCCACACAGTTTATTACACTAATTACACGGTCACTAATTGTCACTGTTGCTCACTAAGCACTTATTACAGACTGATACTAATACTAACTAACTCACACACACTGCCACTAGTTAACGACTGCTACTCACTGGCTTATTACAGACTCGTCTTATTACTACTGCCGCGGCCGAAAACGCTGTCCTTTTTATATAGGCAAGGTAGGTCGTGGTGGGGCATTACTCGGAACACGGACGAGGACCACCTAGACCGATCTAGAAGGTTCTACGCCATTCTATAATCCCTTCCGCTTAATCCCATTGTTTGCCTAATCCGCTCTAGGCAGATCAGAAGCCGGTCCTACTTTCCGCTCTGACCGTAACAATACTGTTATTCGAAATAATTATCGGGTTTCAATAATTATTGCAGAAGAAAATTGGATGATATCGTAATTGAAGTGGTCATAAATTGGAACCTTGATCATGATGTAGTATTTTATTTTATTATTCTGAATGAAATATAATACGACCCATTAAAAATACCAATAAGGATGCCCCATAACAGCATCATTTTCAGATACGCCCCACTAGCTTTGCTAAGACAATGCACAATCCAGATGATGCTACATTGGATCAATAAAGTGATTATCATGGTAATATATTTGATACCATTTAATGTACAATTCATTTAGATCTAATAAAGGAAAGTTTATGAACTTTAAAGACTCAGGCATACAAGAAATACCTTCCATACATGGCACCTTATGAGCAATCGCTTGAATTGTTGAGGCTAACTGATGCATTACTTACATACGTTTTATTCATGAGGTACACATTACTCATGACGATGTATAGCTGGTGAATTACAAAGATCCGCTATAGAAGTGACTGATGTGAAAAAATGGTTGAATAAAGACCACAACGTAGTCACCACAACAACATACGATCTGGTTTATTATTATTACTCAACGGTGAACTTAGTAATCCACTTACTTAAGACGAAAAATAATATTAACCCTACTCAATAAGATTTAATGCTTTATTTTAACTGACTAGCCCTGATGAAACTCACAACACGATGAGCCAAAGCTTGGTTAATAGCACCGACATAACACGGTCCAACCAGGAAGAAGAATATTGAATTAATCTTGAAAGAAGAATTAACCGATATTTAATTATTTTTTAAATTAAATTTATTAGTGATGATAGACAAAAAGAATCGGATTTACTCTATGAAAAAAGTGTATTTTTATATTGTGTAATAATTAGTATTTATAAGATGTATACTAATTGTTAATTCACTAATCAAGTTCTGTCTTACAATAGTAGTAAAAGGTTTTAAGATTAATTTGATCAATTAATTAATAACAAACACAGATTTATAGTTTAGTAGGAAGTTAGATTTTTTTTAATCACTTAATCAATTTTTTAATTTTTAATCAATAAATTATAGTTTTTAACTTAAGAATGTGAAGATATAAAATATTTTCTCCAAAATTTACAATTATGAATATATAATATAATTAACAAAAACTAGTTTACCTATTTGAAGTTGCTGTTTTTTTTTGTAACGTTAAAAAGCAATATAACAAATATTTAAAGAGGTGTTAACATGAAAACCTCTTACGACAAGACATTTCATTATCACGAAACCCATTATAAGTCATTAACTCTAAGTCAAGGTAAAAAGCAGAGGTATTTTAGTCCCCAGATAGTGTTCCAGATAGACGTCCTCTGACAATTTCTAAAACAGGAATAGTATTTTTGAAGAATATAAATCATATTCTTATATTACCAATTATTTTTTGTCTGTAAAGTAATATGACATTAAAATAAAAAAATATTTATAATAAAAAATTAAAAGAGTATAAAAAATCATAACATCAGTAGTGCATAGAAATTTATTGAGCTCTTGAAAGTAATAGGAATCACAGGCTGGATAAAGGAAAGAGACAAATATAGAAAGTTAATTTACAATAGAAGGTGTCAGACAAAAATATAAAAAAACAAAATGGTCAGAGGAATCGAACGAGGAACAAAGAAACAGAATGAGAATATTCTGGACAAAGAAAAAGTCCAAATTATATGAACTTGATCCTTAGATGGTCTGAACGAAATTATACAAAAAAGAGAATATCGTGACACAAGGTTATTAGATTTCGTAATTTGTAACTTAATAAATAATTATTGTTTTTGTCCGTAAGGAAACCAAATTATTCATAGCATTAGTTGAACAATTAGTAAGTTCATAAGCAAAATCTAATAGATCCCGTAATATATTTTCATTGACTATTTCCATAGCTTGTTTCTTTCACTCATTGAAATTCAGAAGCTTTTTGCTTCTTGAAGAACATTTTGGTAACTACTAGCATCTAAAAAATTACCGTTTCAAGGCGAACTAACACACCATACTACAACATTTTATAGCCGGTAAATCTTTCGGATAAATTTTAGAGTCGCTAAAGAAATTTTTAAATAAAAAATAATCTCAAAATGCGCGACACAAAGTTAAGTGAATATTATAAAACGTAATAATAAGCCAATATATATATATTTGAAGTATATTTATTCAACAACCGGATAAACCTATAATGTCAAGATAAAAATGAGAATGGTAAAAAATAAAAATTACAATCAAAGTAGTTAAACCAACGTTCTAAAAATGTTAACAGCCAATAATACCGATTTATTTCTAATTGATTGTTTTAGTTTCGAAAATATTAATTTTCTTAATCAATATTAAATTAGTAAAACCATACAATTCACCAATGAGTAAAAACCTTTATTCCAGTCGGATAAATCTTGTTAAAAAAACATTAACGAAGGATTAAAAGACGTTTCGACAAATTCATCTGTCATTATCAATTTCTGTTCTTCGCAACATCATTTAAAATTCGTAAGTAAACATCACTTGAGGTCAAAAAAGGATTTAAAAACAATTTTTCAATAAAGTCCTGACATATGTGTGCATCTGACCATGGAAGTAGGTTAACTTCCAGGACTTTATTGAAAAATTGTTTTTAAATCCTTTTTTGACCTCAAGTGATGTTTACTTACGAATTTTAAATGATGTTGCGAAGAACAGAAATTGATAATGACAGATGAATTTGTCGAAACGTCTTTTAATCCTTCGTTAATGTTTTTTTAACAAGATTTATCCGACTGGAATAAAGGTTTTTACTCATTGGTGAATTGTATGATTTAAAGGATAGTCCAGTATATAAGAAAAAAGCTTATAAAGAAAATGAATTAGTAAAACCTTGTGAATTGAGTATAATGGATAATGTCGCTAAGTCCTTACTCATCCTCTTGACAATGTAATACATACATATTTATACATAATATAATCAGAAGAAATATAAAAACATGAGTATTCGAGGGTGATTGCTTCGAAGAATCGTATTCGTAAATTTGTTTCTAAATTTTAATATTTTATACAGCCAAGATTTTTTCTCCAAACGAAAATTCCTTAAATTTATCTTATACAATTTAATAATTGGTTACAAACTACAAAGTTATTTTTGGGAATCTTGTAAACTAAAAATAAAGGGTAAATTCTTCTAGAATTCTAAATGGGTGAACACATATTTTGAATTATTTTTGTTATCAAAAGTATGAAATGATTTTTTACATGAAACTCCAGACTGTCATTTACTCCAAACCTACTTAAAGGAAGGTTTAACGCCTTTTGATGATTTTTTTGTTTTTAAAGTAATACGATTATTTTTTCTTTACATTTTGCAGAATTCATAAATATGAAATAAACAATAATTTATAAAATTAAAAAATCCTTCAAGGTGTACATGCAGATTTTTTATATTGATTCAGTTGTTTTTGTTTGTTTTTTCAGCCACTGGTAGATTTTTTAACAGGTATACAAGGAAGTCATGTTATTGCTCACACCAAGCCTTTTAAATAATGTTTAGACAAATTATTTATTCGGCATTATATATTAATTAAGGATATTTCTAGACATGTTGAACTTACACCGATCACTCCTGCTTCATCACATGAAGCTGAATACATATTCAGCTGGCTCCCACAGAATTGGTCCTACCGACTGTGTTATGATCATTGGTTTACTAAGTTGACTGTGTCTGCCGTGGCGACAAGTCCCCTCGTTTTAACTTTGAATAGGTCACAAGGCACCCCAGGCTGCGGTCTTGCGTTACAAAGGCATTTTGTAGCTTGATATTAACCGACTTGAGCAGAAACCAAATATCCTCAGTCGGTCTAAAACATCCCTTGAAGTAATTTCACTTTAACTCTTTTTTTATTTTTTGTTTAGATATTTAATTATTACAGCATTAAGCGGTCATTAAAATAGTTAAATTATGATTTATTATTATACTATTATCAGATCTCAGTTTTAAAAATTCTTTGTACATTCCCCCTTTCCCACTCTTCCCTACAATGAAAATACTGTTACAGTATTTAAGTGGCATATCTAGTATATATCAACAGCCCCTGTGAATAAGCGGATAAGTCGAATTTTCTCCAAAATGAGTGTCGTGTATCAGAGAAGCGTAATCGTGTTATTTTTGTCGTGAATAAGTTGCTAAGTCAGGCATTACCATGAAAAGGAGTTATTACTTATATTACAACACCATTTCAAGACAAAAACTTCGAGAATGGTACGATTCCGTTTCTCTCAATACAATAAACTCTCTCTGGACAAAATTCGACCTAGCCACTTATCCAATTGGGCTGCATACTATACAACAAAATAAAAAAAAGATATTTTAAAGTATAAGGGTATTGCACAATGGTTTCGTCACCAAATTTCATCACTTTTTTTTCTGTGATTCTTTTTTCAATACACGTAGATACATGCCCTTTATGATTCTGATGGGTGTGTGATTTTCGAAGCAAATGGTAAAAAAAAAAAAAAAAAAAGGTATCAGTTCTGCAGGTTGTTGCTTCCAGTTGTCATTTTTCTATTTTTCACACAAGTTTTAACTTTTCATTCCTTTCCTTTTTAATATTCTTTAAAATTTAAATTATCGTGATTTTAACTATGGAAAAAATCCCGGGATCGAATGAAAAATATACACATTTCCCATAACACACTCTTTTCCATTATAAAACTCACGATTATTTTTATTTTCTTGAATATTAAAAAGGAACAGAGTGGAAAGTTAAAACTTGTCACTCAACTCGAAGCGACAACCAGCGGAACTGAAACCAAAAAATAAAAATTCCTTCAAATCCTTTAAATTTATTTTTATCATTTTATATCTCAATTTATAAATATATTGTGATAAATTTAATAATATTGCTTATTTTTATTTAATTAAGTAAGTATTAATACAATGTTTGCTGCTCAAACACCCCAAAACATTAGGCCATCAGTTCCTTTAATATTAAAGGTACATTCATTATCTTTTGTATTTTTTTTAAGAGTCACAACCGGCCTAGAACCGTCGTTCTACAAATGTGCTCCCTAACATACTGAGCTCTCTCACTCTCATATAAAAAATATAATATTATACAACAATAGTCACTTTATCTTTTATTCATTTATCATTAGATTAATATAGAAATTACTCTAATTTTAGTTAAACAATAAATTTGAAGGTGTAAGCTTTCACAGCGCTGAGCAATGAGAGGCTATGAGAATCCTCGCAACTGAGCAACATTAATCACATGAAAGTGAGAAGTCATCCGAGCATAAGAATTCCGTTAACAACGGTTTCCGCTCCTTAATTAATTACATTTTAGCGATTGTAACTCGTTAATTAGTCACTTTGCTGCTAAGAGCGTATTATTGCGATGCGCTACTGTCAGCTGAAAATTATAACACCACGGAAGGATACGTAACGTTTTCCTGGCTGGGGAAGTAGGGCGAGAAAGAAGGGATTAATGGAATAAGCAAATTTTTTTTTTTAAGTTTTTTTAAAATTTATTATTTCATTTTCATTTTCACCTACGCCATTGCGCATTCAGCAAATTTGATCCAAGTGTTTTCTCTTTGCTTTTCTATATGATCATCGAGGTTTGGAATAAAAACATCAATAGTTGAGTAGGTCTCTCGGCCAATGTCTTTTCAATCTTTTCTTATCAAGTCCAGGTAACAGGGATTAGGAAAGCGGAAGAACGAGTGGAGTTTGGTGATATTGTGTTGATGAGAGGAATGTTATGAATATATATATGTTATGATATCACATATATGCTATGATATCATTGTATAGTGTGAATGTTCATGTCGTTGTGTATGGTGTGGTTCGAAATATACCATGGAGCATTAACCATTTTTCTGATCATTTTGGACTGTGTTGTTTGTATCTTGTGTATGTGGACTTTTTTGGCTGAACCCGAAAGTTCTGCTACATATGTCCAAATAGGTTTTAAATTACTATTATAGATCAGTCGTTTGTTCCATAAGTCAAATGAAGATCTGTAGTCCAGAAGATGTGATACTTGTTTTTACCGTTTAATCAGTTCTTG
Organism: Troilus luridus; assembly: GCA_964056705.1. NCBI lineage: Eukaryota > Metazoa > Arthropoda > Insecta > Hemiptera > Pentatomidae > Troilus > Troilus luridus. The sequence goes on along the minus strand of OZ057413.1, from coordinate 117,921,597 downwards.
TCTTTTTAATTTTGTATGTACGTTCCATGTAAGTCTTTTGCCCAAGTATAGTCCGAGATAACGTACATAATTTTTGTAAGGTACTTCGTCGTTGTCAATTTTGACTGCTGGACACGAAGCTTTGCGTAGAGATAAGCTTAAATGGCTCAATTTTGAGGCGTTTATTCCGATTTGCCAGTAATGGAACAACTTTTCTAAATCAAATAAATGATTTTGAAGAGCTATAGATGCTAGTTATTTAATGACATTTACAACTGTATAACAGAATACATCAAGTAAATATAATGGATGTATACATTGGCATGAAAAGACAAGTAGAGAAACTACCCAGTTGTACTTAAACCTTAGAAGATTACGAGGCCCTCTTCTTTTAAGACGGTTTGGAGGATTTTCAGGAATTGGAGAGGTTGCTAGGTTTGAAACAAGTTGGTTTATGTGGGAATGGAGTTTGCCATGAAAAGATTGATATCGGTTTCGAGCCAAATCAGCAACAAATAGGACATTAAGGTCATTATGGATTTTTCGTTACAAAGTAAGGAGCATTTTAAGAAGGATTTTGGGCTGTAAGGATTACGAGAGAAATCCGACGGTTTAGTGGAACCCCGAAGGTCTATTTCGTAACTCCAGATAAGTCTAATGATTGTCATGTACATGAGCCTATTGAGAGCTTAGAGCGTTTGTCTATTAAATGTTGAAGTAGACTGAAACTGCGAGGTGAGAACCAATTCTAAAATAATTCCTTAGCGGTAGAATAACTTAATAATATAAAGTTTCATATATTCTATTTCATAAATAATACTAAAATTTCAGATAGTTAACATACAGAGACTTGGCTTGAAAGAATAAAAGTTATTTATTGTTGAAATTAACCTGACTATTAACTATTGACTAACTTTATAAATTGTGAACTTACTTAATGTCTACTCTACTCTCAGTTATCCATGTTGTACCATTTTTTCTCAAATTTCAATCTTCTCTTCTCTTATTACAATATTTTTGAGGCTGTAAGTGTGCATATAAAAGTGGATGAGACATTAAGTTATTTATACTGCTGACCACAATAAAGCAATGCCAATCCTTCCTAGGTTATGAACCCATCTGTATACAAAATATTTTAAATAAATATTTATCGTTATTATATTTACTAAATTGTAATAGTTTAATTTACAATTACCAAAAATAAAGGTTCCAACAACTTTTATTCTAAAACAAACGATTACGGATCTGCAACAGTTAAAGAGTAACATCTCCATTTTGAATCACCGTTAGATGTTGTTTTATTCGCTGATGATAGTGCCTTTTCACTGCGAAACGAATCTCAAGCGTAAATTCAGTGGAAGCCGCTAGATACGAATGAGCAGACAGAAATTCCGGCAAACATAACGGGACTCAAATTTGCAGCTGTGAAAACATAATACATTTCAGTTGATAGAACATAATACTTTTCTTATATAAATCTAATATAAATGTACTGGCCAACTAATGGAAGACTTACTAACAGAGGTCCAATATTCTATTCTATATTTGTTAGAAAAATATTTGTAGGTTTTAATATGGGGTATAGTATAAGCTGCCTTCTCGATTATACTAAAGCCATATTTAGTTCAACTAACCAGAGATCGAGTCATTTTCCATCTTGGATAGTGACTAGCTTCTTGAAAACTCTTCATTACACAAGGCCCAAAAAGAATAATTGGGTTATTGCAGCATATCCTGGGAGTGCTTTGGCGGTCATTAATAACACATGTCCTATTAATTCCCTAATTAGCGAAATATTTATTGTGCTGTGGAAAATAACAACAGAGATTCTTGGATTGGGTTCTAGCACACTGTTGAATCCTTGGAAACGAAAAATTTTCCAAAGAGTTGTGAAGAGACCATAAAAAATTATAGCAATAAAGAATGTCAGATTAGAAGTAAAACAGATTAAGAAAATTTGGTATGAGATTGAACTGGAATCTATATCAAAATAAAATAGTTGCCATGATTAGGATATTTTTTAGGTAGCAAAGGACCAAGTCGTCACTCTTTTCCAATTCTTATATTTCATTTAGAGCCTTAGTAAATAAATGGTTCGGTTAAATTTTGTTCAAAATGAATATCTTGTAATTAAGGAAGAGGAATCGCGCTATTTTCGTAGTAAATTAGAGGCTAAGTCAGGTATTGGCTTGAAATGAATATATTGCTATATTTCAACTCCATTTCAAGCCAAAAAATACGAGAATGACACGATTCCGCTTTCCTCAATACAATTAACTCTCTCTGGACAATATTCGGCTTAACCACTTATTTACCGGGGCTCCAGTTATAAACTTTAACCTAAAATTCTGCTTGGAATCCTCATCCTAGACTGAAAAGACAAGAAAATCATTCGATGTTTCAGGCTACTTCAACACTACTAGACAAACACTCTAAGCTCTAACACTCCTTATATTGTTAAGAATAAAATCATCTATAACGACCTTAATGTCCCATTTGTTCCTGATTTGGACCGAACCCGTTATCTATCCTTTCATAACAAACTTCATTCTCACCCAAACCCACTAGTTTCAAACCTAGCTTCCTCTTCGATTCCCGATATTCCTCCGATGCGTCTGAAAAGAAGATGGCCACGTGACCTTCTTAGTCGAACTAGTGATTTGAGTACTACCAATGGGTAGTTTCTCTACTTGCCATTAACTCATGTCATTTTGTATCACATAGCCTATTTACTTGATGTATTATTGTAATACAGTTGTAAATATCAATAAATACATTTTTTTTAAAAGAAGTTAGTTTTAGACTGCAATTATTGCTAATTCTTTTTAGATGTTATGTACATTTATATACTGAAAAAAACAAAAGATTCTACTTATTACCGGTTTATTTTGGCTAAAACTATTATGAATTTACTAATTTAGAAAAAAGAAAACTCTAAATCGTTGAACTTTGGTGTAAAAGCGCCATAACGCAGACAGTAGCTGATGGATACATTCAATAAAATATCCTGACAAGTACTTAAGAAAGAGATGAGCCGGAGGACCTGGAAGGCCAGGATGTAGAGGGCTTTACCTGGCGCCAGTGTTTGTTCCTCGCCTAGCCTATGTAGTGGGGCTCAGGATTGGATTGTCCTCCCTACCATCTCACTCAGGGATAGCGTCCCTTCTGCCCTGTCTCGGGGTTATCTCTCTTAGCAGCTGGAGGGTCCATATATGGTCGATTCGTTCAAATTCACGATAGTAAGGAAGGATATTTAATTACGCCCTAGCAGATATATAAAATATATTTATAGAAATTCACAATTTTTTTTAATAATGCAAGAGAAAGAGAATGAATGGCACGTAATGAGATGAGATAAAGGCAAGTAGAGAAATGCCCATTTGTAGTATTCAAATAGCAATTTCATTTTAAAAAGTCAGGAGACAATCTTTGCTGGCGCCTCGGAGCATTATCGGGAATTGAAGAAGTAACAAGATGTGAAACTAGAGGGTTTGTGTAGGAATGAAGTATGTCATTAAGTCAGCAATAATTGGGACATTATGTATGAAGTATGACTTCATTACTAAAAAAGTAAGGATCATAAAGGATTTTAAGAAGTATTTTGGATTGTAAGTATTGGATACGAGAGGAATTCGACAGGTTAATGGAGCAATAATGCTTACTCTCTCTTCAATATTAATTATTTTTTGTACATGATGTTTGAATACATGATATTGAACTTTAGGGAAAGAGACGTTATTTTTCTACCTGATTTATATGCTCCGCATTCAATAACGATATGATGAAATTTCTAACGTTAAAATTATACATTAGGCTGTATAATTTTATTAACGTAGATTTCAAAAAGTATATCATCATTCTTTTCGGTGTACAAACTATTACTGTTTTGTAGTGGGTGTCATCTGTGGTCTAGTGGTTAGCATAATAAACCACTCTGTCCTCTATGACGGGTTCCCAGCCCGGTTGCTGGCCTTATGATTTCATAAAGGGAGTAAAAAATCCTTGGTTATGCCATCCTTCAGAAGGGACGTAAAATGGGTGTCGCGAGTCTCTGCGGTGTCAGCTACTCCGCATAATATGCCTGGATAGGCAAAATTTATGACTCCCACCGTAGCTTCGTCCGATAAGCCATAGCAAAATAAAGTGAAGTTAAATGAACTAAAAACATTGTAAAATATTATAATTAAATTTAAAATAAATTGTTGAGCTCCTGGTAAGATGTAATCAATATAATGAATATATAATTTCCACAAGAGCTGTCTACACTGAGCCGGACAATGACTTGGCTCAGTCTTTGTTTTAAAAGTCCATTGTCCTGCAAGAAGGAACATCTGATAAGAAAATATTTTTCCCAGTCTGGGACTTTTAATTTGTTTTTATTATTCTTTTTTTTACTATATTTTATATAATTTTTTATATTTTTTATTTACTTCTATATTTTTTTAAATTTTAATGTATATTTTGATTCACTTCAATATTAATTGCCACGATTACTAGTTTTCTGTTGTCATCAAGTTACAAACAGCTGCAGAAAAATCTCCCAGAGCAGATACGGATGTAGTTGCTTGACTAATACTCATGTTATTTATGTATGCTTGCATTTCCGATTGAAAGCATTTGTCTTGTATATCTTTTATAGTGATACCTTGTGGAACAGTTATCACTATAGGTGATAACACCATTTTTGGATGCAAAACTATGGTACCCAATTCCGCGAGTTTTTAGATGTCTTTCTAATGGGGGTCGGTTGATCTCTAATTGGAGGTAAATATTTATGTCAGTCCTCGCCTGTTTGATAAAATATTGATTAATAATAATTTTGTTCATCAAATCACTCACCTCATTTAACGTGAAGTTTTTTCGGTACATTATGACTGGAGGAATCTTCTTCGGTAGGGCCGCCGTAGGTTCCTCAGTAGGTGGTATATTAGCTAGAGCGGTAAAGCTGCTCGATGTCACTTCCGGTGGCGCTTCTTCTGCATTCCTTGTCTTCCTCTTGGACGATTGCTTCCCTGTCTTTACTTTTTTGAAGGGGGCCTCGCCTTCAGAGCCTATTAAAGGTGTATTTAAGCCGAGCATGATCACTACCTGTCCACTTCCTAATACACAAATCATCTGTCCTAGTAGCACTACACACTATACTCTGCACACTGTACAGAATTAAATAGTCACTGCACAGCCTTGCTAGATAGCTAGTCAATTACCTACTCTTATCAGAGGTACGCTGCCCTGTCGTCTGCTGAGCTTGTATCCCAGCTTAAGGCGGAATCTAAATAAGAGTAGCAATAGTGTTTGTTTGGATAGGTGTCTTTAAAAAGGTTCCTAAATAAAAAATTATTCGAGAATAAAGCAATAGAATTCACTGTTACCATAGATACCACACTTTAATGCGAAATGCGATAGACGAATGAAAAATGGGGCGATAGAAAAAAAGTTACACTTTAAAAAACAGATATAGTTATTGTATAGGTAAGTTTTTAAATGAAGTTGCCTATTCCAATACTTGTAATTTGCAGTAGAATTGTATGAGGCAATCTGGAATGAATATATTTTTGAATTTCGTGTCCAATGAAAATGTATGTTCTCATTGTAAAACTCATCGTGATTGCTTTGTTAATTACTGCATATCTAATTGTTGTATGTTATAATGTATTGTAAATAACTGCTAGAAGTAACTCTGTTCGAATCTGGGTTTAAGCAGAAAACGCCAAACACAATTAATTTCTTGTCTGGGACATTGGTAATGTGGTATACTAGCCATAAAACTAAAATGTGGATTTTAATAGATAATTTTTATTAGATGGGATTTTTTTTACCTCGTCACGGGCAAAGGTAAATCAGTAAAAAACAAAACATGTTAGTTAAAAAAAACGATAGTCATTCAATTTATCCGATCTATGTATGGAAATTATTTTTATGCTGATTGGCTCCGATATTTACATGCCATCTAAGCAGAAAAGTCAATCACGTTTTTTATTCACATTTTTTGTAAATGTTGTGTGATTACAGCTTGTAAGTTTTAAAAAATAAATTACTTACTACGAAGAGTACAAACACATTTTTAATTGTTTGTTATTTATTTGTTATAACAAAAACCAAACAGAATCGTGGCATTGAAAGTTTCTGTTTGCCAGATACGTGACGGGAGTAGAAATGTTTGGAAAGTTTGTGAGCTGCGAGCACATAGCGGACTATCTCTAATATCCTAATATCCTACTTGCTCCAGCAGTTGCCAACTTATTTCATTCTCCATACTTAATACTAAACAATTTGTTGGACTTTAAGTCTGCAGTAACTGGAAAATCACTATAAGCAGATTAGTATTATGTGAGCCCCATCAGCAGACATAAATGTCTCAGATCATCTTCCTATCATCTTTTTTTTCTAGCATTATTCATCACTTACCCGTTTTCAATAGTAATTTTGCAAAACATTGTTTAAATTGTATAAAAATAATAAATTATAATTTATTACTTTTATATAATTTAAATGTTATATCTTATATCTTAAATCTTATACCAAATCTATTTATGAATAATTATTCATAAATAGATTTAGTATAAAAAATGTATATGAAAATAAATAATAATTAATAATAATAATAGATATTACATAAAATTCATTTAATAATAAGAACTAGTGAACCCGATGATTCGATGCCGATACCAACGATTCGATGCTTACAAAAGTCTGTTCACCGGCCACTACCCAAACCCAAATCCGCCAGTTCACTGTTAACACAATCCTCCCAACTACGCCTCGGTCGACCCCTCTAAAGTAACAGTCACCACAATCCTTGTTATCCAGTTATTTGTTACATTCTAAACTAAACAAGTTTACAAGCCCTGAGATGGGCTGATTAAGATATCTAACGCGTCTTAATATTAATAATGACAATAATATTAACAGGGTGCATGCGTTGGGTTATCTCCTAAATTGATTTAATATAAACAATTTAAGCATCACCATTGAGTCAAAGAAATAAAGAAATTAAATCAATGTTTGTACCTATTCTTCAAAATCGAATGTCATTATTACCTTTGATAAAGAAAAAGCTACTTTTTAGATTATAATTTTTCTTTAAACAATTTATAGGAATTTTAAGCACTCATAACGCAATTCCTAGGAAAGTTCAATATTCTCCTCAATTTTTATCATTTCTTGTCCTGGATATAGATTTTGATTTTTTTCCCTCTAGTGTATATTTAATGAGATTTACATATTTATTTTAATGACTAAGTTTTTGTTGAAGATATTTTCTTTTCTTTTTATTTGAAACTGTATTATACCGTTTCGCACAAATTATTTCTTCTTTTTTTCTAAATAATTTGTGATTTTATTCGACTATTTTAAACGTTACGTTTCTAATTTTTTTGTGGACACTAATAAAACATTGTTTTCCTCAATGGACATAGTCCTGAAATAATAATTTTTTGTATTCTATTCTTTGTAAATACACACTTTAATATAATAAATAACTTTATTGTTTGGAACTTACATTTGGAACCAACAGATAGTTGGATCCTAACATTCCATGACCATGGTATAACTTTACAGTTAGAGTAGAGTCATTCAATCATATGTGTTAGAGTAGAGTGAACAGCGAGGTACCCACTTTTTATCTGGCAGCCATAAATCCGAATCTGGCGTGGCACCTGTCTCCCACCTGGCCACTTAATGATAGGGCGTCTAAACAAAACCACTTCGAAGGTTACTGTACACCGACCTTCATCAGAAACAATTCTCTAATGTGTGGTGGATTCATTTTGCTTTTAGAACTTCTGTATATATGTATCTTGTAATTAGTTATTATACGTTTATTGTATATCCTGAAAAGTTAATAAGATGTCAGGTAAACGTCCGAATGCTAGACTGAGTCGTGGGTGGGAGGAGTTTTAATAGCGATTGGTGGTAATGGCCTCGGGCCCTCTGGATTTCTATTTTGTAGGCGACTCGTGTAATTATTCATGTAACGGTAACTGTTAAGAAAAATCAGGCAATACCCAAGGCAAAAGTATTTTAAGGATTGGAGCCAATACAAGTGATAAAGTGTGTATGCAACATTTTAAGAAGAAATCAAGGAGTAATAAATTCAAGTACACCAGATCAGAACGGATAGGAGAAATGCAAATGAATGTTAGCTTTCAGTGATTTCATAGAAGGTCTTATAAAAGTTCCAAGGAACGAAAGTTAGGCAGGCAAGACCTCTCTGCTTCAATGTGGTCGAGTCAGAAACATCATATACTATATTAAGATTTTCAACAACTTTATCACATTGCTAAAATGTATATAAGTTTCTAATTCAGAAACTATAATTACTAAAATTAATGACCCAATTACGATAATAATATTCACTACACAGAAATAGCTGATATCCGCAATAGTGAAAAGGGGTGGCTCAGTGGTAGTGCGATGAATTACCCTTACGAAGGTCCTGGGTTCAAATCCGGCTGTGGTAGATTTAATTTAATCTGTTGGGAACAGGGGATGCATCTTATGCTACTCAGCCAGCCACTATAAAGTGGGTACTCGAAAATGGGAGAAAACTTCGCTGATGTTCGGGATCTAGGACAAATCCCCTTCCTGCACAACCGTTGTCCAAGAACACTGTCTCTACCAAGTACTGAACACAAGACTCTTCATGAGTAGTGGTACAGATATTTTTTTTCAAATGTTTATAGCACCGATTAAATTCGTTTTCTGTTTTGGTTTTAACTTTATTTCCTGAACGGTAAACGTTGGAGGGGAAGATCGAGGTTTAGGAGACTTATCTGCTCGATTGATAATGTAGGCTCTGAAGTTTGAGTACAAGTGGAAGTGGAATGATCCTTGGTTATGTTTGGATAATTTTTCTTCATACTCAGATATAAAATAAAAATAAAAGAAGAATTTCAGTATTAGAAATACAATTTTCTTGAAGACATATTCTGGTTGTATACTCATAAGATCTAGTGTGTAATCCGACTGGAATGGGAGAACTAATCGTAATTAGTTCAATAAAGTACGAATCAAAGGCACAGAAACAAGGCATTAAGGAACAAATAGAAACATTTATTTCTAATGTATTCGCTACCTGGAAGTGGAGTAGAGAGGAATTTGGCGAAAGGCAATTTTGGGTGAAAGGCTGCTAACTGAGAAGTAGGGGAACCGCTCGAAACTCCTGATTTTTTTTGGAGTGGTCCTGAAAGGAATCAGTTCCAGAGGATGGAGTCCATTATTCTGGGCTCGCTGCAGATACCACACCATCATTTATATTAACTCTGGCCTTTTTTTCCCTTATTTTTTGTCAATTTATGGTCTTATTTTGAATTTACTATGACATTTACTATGTTTTTCCCATCCATGGATCTATTAATATATTTTTATAGATCTGGTCTCAGGCGTTTCCGATCAGAAAGCAATGTTAAAAGCAAAACAAAAATATAGATCCATCGGTACTACAAACTTAGTGTATATATTTACTGTAGAATTGGTTCATAAATTGACAAAATATCTAGGCTTAATATACCTTCAGAATATAAACTGGTAAGCGATAATATAAACATTTTTGTAAAGCGATAAACTTAACGTAAATGTTAATATAATACATGAAGTTTCAAACTCTGTAACATTACAGCAGACGTCACCTTCAATACAATTCTCCCACATACGCCTTGATCTACTCTTAGGACGTTTACCAGACGGGTTATTAACTTCTGATGCTTTAGGATTAGTTATCTTAGGATATGAAAAATAAAAAATTACTGAAAAATGTGATAATACTAGAAATGTTGATGAAAAATCATGGTTTCTATCTAAACACAATTATTATACTTAAGGTACTTTTTTCGGTTGGTGCTATAAACCATTAAGTTTAGCTATAATAAGAGCGATCCTACATCATGCAGACATATATTGCCTTTGGGAGCGCAGGCATCCTAGGCCTACCCTCAGGTGTCCCTTTAGCCGATTCACAGTGTCCTTCTCTTACGACGTACAATCGGGGTACAAAGACAGTGTTAAATAGGTCTAGAACCATGAATTATGGTTTTTTCAAGGCTATTACACGGGCGCACTAGAACCTATATACATACACATATATTTCCTCGAAGATATACAGTCTCCTCCCTTGACAAAAACTCTGTATGGTTATGACAACTTGGAAGGTCACCTCCTCGTAGTACATAGGGTCTCCACTTCTAAAATGATAGCGGCCATTGTGAATTAGCAGAGGGAGAGAGATTTAAGTTCAAATACCATTCAGCTATATGAACATTTATAACATCTAGTAAATTAAATTATATTCAATATAATAAAAAGAATTAAACTTTTTAAATAAAATACATGCCGTCTGTATTTTATTGTTACTTTAACCAAATGAGGTTATTCTTTTATAGGCTGGCTAGAATATAAAGAAAAAAGGTTCTGAGAAGTCATTATGTCCCCCAAGGCGCACGCAACGGGCCCATTCTTTATTTCTTATTTCCAAAACTAAATCAAACTTCAAGACAATACTTTGACTTGTTCTGTGGAAATAGAATACTGAGAAGTAAATATTAATTCGTTTGGTGATATTTAAATATTGAGTAATAAAAATAATAAATTAATTAAAAGTTTTGGAATGAAACTATCTATATCGAAAAAATTAAAAATATATGTTTCATTAAAAGTAGGAAAGACTTTCGGTATATACTCTCTTCCGCATGTTTTAGCGATTGAGGACCGCTTTATAACAAAACTGGCATTTTTAAAATTATTTTTGTTGGCACATTCTTTTATATGTGATTTATCGATGCCGATTAATTAGAAATAGGCATTTTACTGTTAAAATAAGAGGCAATAAATAACATAGTAATTAAATTAACTATTTAGTTTTGGATATGTTGGAAAAATCCTTAAAACTTATTCCTTACCTGCTGATTTTACTTTAGTGATGAGCCTGATTATAGAACATTTTTTTTTTTAAACCAGATCGATCATATCTTATTGTGTTTCGGTGTATATATGTACAGGTTCTCAAGATAGCAACTACATGATGTAAATTTTGGTTTTTATTATTTTCAAAGAGTTTATCAAGGTTCAGTTGCAATATTAGGGCTATCATGACTGACTCCGAAGGCTACGGATATAGATCGCGATAAGCAAATCAATTACTTGAACTGTTTACGGATATATTTAATCTTCTGTTAAACTATTTTCGTTAATATTTTCTATTTGATACTGTTCAAAACCTTACTCGTATAAGAGATGATATCAAATCCCCTCTATAGGGAACGAGAGTATTTTAAATTCTCACCTGAACTTGCCATTTTGATGACCCGCATTCCATTACTTTCGATATAGGATCTTATTCAAATGTCACAGTTAGTAGGATCCCGGATCTATGGGAGTCCATGTTTGTGAGAAAAAATATTGGTAATTTTGGGTATTTTACCTTCGATTAAAACTAATAGTGTAAAACATTAGCTTAATTTTAGTTTCCACACTCACTAGATCCGGCGTTCGAAACCGTGTGTGACAGGTAAATTATAAATCCTTTAATCAGCCTTAGATGGACCATGTTGAGTCGGTAGACCCTCCATACCTTGCCCAGGTGTGCGCCTTTGTATTATTATCATTATTATAATTATTAAGTATTAAGGCATCTAAGACTTAGGGACTTTTTTCTTAAAAATATTCTTGAGGTCTTTTAATTGATTTAAGTTATTCATTTTTAAGGCTACAGAGAACTAAACAAAGAAAATATTAATAAATAAAAACCTAAAAAAAACTGTTAAGCTCAAACTCGCTCCACTGGGCTAGATCACGATGAACTCCTAACTATGTTGAATTATCAAAGGGCACAACATTAGCTTAAATATTTTTTTCGGCCGTAATTATGAAAACCATGAAGTTTGATAAAATCTTCGTAATGATTAGAATGCCCCTTTAGCATCATTGTCATTATATTATCTATATTTACACTAAGACTAAATGTACAATAATTATAAAACATTTGTTACCCGCGGTGGGGGCAAAGGGCTGGGAGAGGAGAGGGTATAATCGAGGACACATAAGGGAAACTGGGTGAAGAAATAAACCCCAAAACATTTATCTAACAGAAATGAAGCGGCATTATATTGAAATAAAAATTACATTCATCTATTCTTGATAAGGTATTAATAAAATAACAATTACAGATTCATTCATTAGTAAGGGATTAATAAAATAATTATTACAATTTAAACAGAAATTCTCAGTCAACTGGAAAACTAAAACTTTTAATGTAACATAAGATGCACCGTCAATAACAGCACTAACAAAATAATAATTTACAACAAAACTCGATCTATCCTCTATAACAGTAATCATATCCCTCATCAATAATAATAACCATATGCACTAATACTACTTACAACTTAAACATTCCCCATCAATACACATTACCTCATAATCAGTAATAAAATTAATAATTTCCACATAACTCGATCCCTCGTCTACAACAATAATCCTCTCCATCATCTACAATAATAACATATGCACTAATACTAATTACAACTTAAACATTCCCCATCAATACTCATTACCTCATAATCAGTAATAAAATTAATAATTTCCACATAACTCGATCCCTCGTCTACAACAATAATCCTCTCCATCATCTACAATAATCAACATATGCACTAATACTAATTACAACTTACACATTCCCCATCAATACGCATTACCTCATAATCAGTAATAAAATTAATAATTTCCACATATCTCGATCCCTCGTCTACAACAATAATCCTCGCCTTCATCTACAATAATAAACATATGCACTAACACTAATTACAACTTACACATTTCCCATTAGTACTCATTAACTCGTAACCAGTAATAAAATTAATAATTCCTAACAAAACTCGATCCATTATCTACACATAATTCTGGGTGCACTAATGCGAAAAGAAAAGATTCCTATCTGTCTTGTGGCCAAACGCGACGAATGAAAATAAAATATATAACTGGCTCTATCTTCAACGGACCACCTTCTGGCCTCACCCCAAGTCTAGTCCGATTACCGTAACGAGGAAATCTCTTACCTTCCTCTCTTCTGTTCCGGACTCCCGAATCTTCCACGCCTTCAACTCATCTTCAGCCCCATCTCCAGTCAGGAGACACCCACCTTGCCCGCCGGGCAGTGGCTCTATCTCAGCCCGTCTTCACTGCTCCACTCTCCTCCGAGAGGAAAAACGGCTGGGTATTTCAAGGCTTATCCGAGCTAACGTCAACATTCTTATCCGGGGATCAGTGAGGTGGTGCCATCTGGTGGTCATAATTATCCCAACCACTCGCGAAGTGAATTAAACTTTTTAAATATTGCCTCAGATCGACTCGAAGGGAGCGGAAATGCTGAGTCAGACCTGTTTCAGACTGATGACTTGGCGTCACCGCAAGCAGACAAGAATCTTATAATAAAAATTCATATTTAATAAAATATATCTGAACTAAATGTTAAGGAACTACAATGCCTTTAACCAAAACCATATACAAAAAGAAAAATTATGTTATTAGTCACAAGAAGAAATAACATTAGCAAATCTTATTTGGCATGGGATAACATATACATATATATTAAAATCCTTAAAATCTAAAATCTTTCAAAAACATCTTAATGAAAGGAAGCAACTAAATGCTAATCATTCTCTAAAATACGTAAAACTAATAATAAACTCTTGACTTCAACAGATCAAAAAGACTTCTTTTGGATCGCAAATATTAGAGTACAATTCGTAACACAGATTACTTTCATTCAAAGTGTTCTAATTAAAAGAAATGGCTAATTAAATATAACATTCGCTAACATTTATAGCATTGAACTGAAATCTGCAATTAATGCACATTAACTAGATTTTATTTAAATAAAATTTTTCTTCAGCCCGTTACATCACTCCCTCCTTTCCAAAAGAGACGACCATAGTCGGCTCTTTTCATTCGTGCAACACTATGTATCCCAATACACCACAAAAGTCCCCTAATACCAGAATTTTACTGATACAGCCTGAGAACGTCGCAACTAGAAACCAGAGCTGCACTGTCACCCAGCACCGCTGGCTACGACCTTGACCTACAAACATCCTCCAGGGCGTTCATCTCGCTCCGTCTCGTAGCTTCCAACCTCCATCTCCTCTCGTTGTCTCGCGGTCAGTGGCAATTACCTTCGGCACCATCCGTCGTCCCTGCAACTGCAGTTCTCGTGTCTCGACTATATCGCCCGTGGAGATCTGCGCTGGTCGGAGAAGGTCCGTCTCGGCTGGCATGGGCGTCACCGTATCTAGTAAGTCCCTGAAGTGGTGGTAGGCATCCTCAGCTCGGTTTCCTGTAATCAGACCTAGCTCGGGGGGAAGAGAAGCAGTCACAGTTAAACATTAGAGCACAGTTCCCCAGTATTCCGATCTTATCCCGTTTCTGAGACAGAAAAAAAAGTGACCGAACGACAGGCTCCCTGGGGCTCCCAACCATAGTTCAACCACACCTTGCAGACCCAAGTCCCATCTTACCCTACCTCCACCCGATGGCCTCCTGGTCTGAGTGGTCCACGTCTCTTTTTCTTACTGGGTTCGCTTTATTCGGTATTTTTGCAACCTACACCCCACACCTGACACCAAATTGTTACCCGCGGTGGGGGCAAAGGGCTGGGAGAGGAGAGGGTATAATCGAGGACACATAAGGGAAACTGGGTGAAGAAATAAACCCCAAAACATTTATCTAACAGAAATGAAGCGGCATTATATTGAAATAAAAATTACATTCATCTATTCTTGATAAGGTATTAATAAAATAACAATTACAGATTCATTCATTAGTAAGGGATTAATAAAATAATTATTACAATTTAAACAGAAATTCTCAGTCAACTGGAAAACTAAAACTTTTAATGTAACATAAGATGCACCGTCAATAACAGCACTAACAAAATAATAATTTACAACAAAACTCGATCTATCCTCTATAACAGTAATCATATCCCTCATCAATAATAATAACCATATGCACTAATACTACTTACAACTTAAACATTCCCCATCAATACACATTACCTCATAATCAGTAATAAAATTAATAATTTCCACATAACTCGATCCCTCGTCTACAACAATAATCCTCTCCATCATCTACAATAATAACATATGCACTAATACTAATTACAACTTAAACATTCCCCATCAATACTCATTACCTCATAATCAGTAATAAAATTAATAATTTCCACATAACTCGATCCCTCGTCTACAACAATAATCCTCTCCATCATCTACAATAATCAACATATGCACTAATACTAATTACAACTTACACATTCCCCATCAATACGCATTACCTCATAATCAGTAATAAAATTAATAATTTCCACATATCTCGATCCCTCGTCTACAACAATAATCCTCGCCTTCATCTACAATAATAAACATATGCACTAACACTAATTACAACTTACACATTTCCCATTAGTACTCATTAACTCGTAACCAGTAATAAAATTAATAATTCCTAACAAAACTCGATCCATTATCTACACATAATTCTGGGTGCACTAATGCGAAAAGAAAAGATTCCTATCTGTCTTGTGGCCAAACGCGACGAATGAAAATAAAATATATAACTGGCTCTATCTTCAACGGACCACCTTCTGGCCTCACCCCAAGTCTAGTCCGATTACCGTAACGAGGAAATCTCTTACCTTCCTCTCTTCTGTTCCGGACTCCCGAATCTTCCACGCCTTCAACTCATCTTCAGCCCCATCTCCAGTCAGGAGACACCCACCTTGCCCGCCGGGCAGTGGCTCTATCTCAGCCCGTCTTCACTGCTCCACTCTCCTCCGAGAGGAAAAACGGCTGGGTATTTCAAGGCTTATCCGAGCTAACGTCAACATTCTTATCCGGGGATCAGTGAGGTGGTGCCATCTGGTGGTCATAATTATCCCAACCACTCGCGAAGTGAATTAAACTTTTTAAATATTGCCTCAGATCGACTCGAAGGGAGCGGAAATGCTGAGTCAGACCTGTTTCAGACTGATGACTTGGCGTCACCGCAAGCAGACAAGAATCTTATAATAAAAATTCATATTTAATAAAATATATCTGAACTAAATGTTAAGGAACTACAATGCCTTTAACCAAAACCATATACAAAAAGAAAAATTATGTTATTAGTCACAAGAAGAAATAACATTAGCAAATCTTATTTGGCATGGGATAACATATACATATATATTAAAATCCTTAAAACCTAAAATCTTTCAAAAACATCTTAATGAAAGGAAGCAACTAAATGCTAATCATTCTCTAAAATACGTAAAACTAATAATAAACTCTTGACTTCAACAGATCAAAAAGACTTCTTTTGGATCGCAAATATTAGAGTACAATTCGTAACACAGATTACTTTCATTCAAAGTGTTCTAATTAAAAGAAATGGCTAATTAAATATAACATTCGCTAACATTTATAGCATTGAACTGAAATCTGCAATTAATGCACATTAACTAGATTTTATTTAAATAAAATTTTTCTTCAGCCCGTTACACATTAGTTTTCAATTTTTCACCTAAAAAATAATGTATTTAGTGGACATCCATACAAACAAGCGGTTCACCTAGTAACGACGCACTTCAAATGTGGCTCTCAAGATCATTAGGGTTGGTAACCCCCGTCTTAAAGTGAGCCTTATCCTAAGGTTGAGCCTGTACTAATTTTAAGTGAACAGTTGTGCAAGAATATCTCTAAACCTATAGTTGTATTAGGTAACTTGGCCGAGATCACACAAAACCTACAGGGTTTTCATTCAACTAAGAGTGATCACTTTAAAAAGGCCGGTTGAGCCCAAGAAGGTTCTCAGAAAAATAGTTATATGCCGCAGCCGGTCTTGAAGCACGGAATCTTTATATCAGTGCCTTTACATAGTCAACTTCCTTTATATATAAATAAATAAATTATAAATAAATTGTTTTTTTCTGATAGATGGATTTATTTTTATTGGATTGGCATGTTTCATGAAAAAAAAAACTTGAAGCCGTTCAGATCCGTTTGGGATTTCACAAAAGGAAAGTTCATATTTTCCTAGTTCCGGGACAGTGATGTTCAGCAAGAAACCACACGCGCGATTGAGATATGTCACTGTTGTAGCTATAAAAATTAAACATCTTCTCGAAGAGCAAGGATCCTTGAGTAAGGTTAGAACCACAAAGCCACACGCTATGAATAAGTTATCACAAAGTGGTTTTCCCCCTCCTTTTAATGTTTGGCTGTTTCTTTAGTCTTTTATGTTCTTCAATGTCGCGAGTAAGTTCTAAGTTCTAACAGTTTCTTGAAAAAATAGTTCTCTTTAATTAGTTTAATTATGAACAGGTCAGTTTGGTAAATACCACCGTTGAAAAAAAATAATGGTATGGATCACTGACATATTGGAATAACACTGATTTGATATGTACATAAAAACTAAAACCTGAGTTAGAATTTTATTTATTTATGTACCATTAATAGAATGTAATATATTTTGTTTTGAATTAAGTTTGATCGAATAAAGTTTTTAATGAAAAATGTATTTTTTGTTATTGTGTTTCGCAGAATGGGATATAGTAATAACCAGTATTATGTATAGGATATATATATATATATATGGAGAATGTAGATTTTATAACAGGTTTTGATTTAATTTTTGTACATTGATGACATTACCAATAAACCAAATTATCAATTATTTTGATTTGTTTGAGGTTGCTAAGTTATATTGATTACCAGTTAGGAAAATTATATAGATATTTTAATTGTTTTAGATTAGATAAAATTAATTATGTATTAAGCAGCCTTATTTTTATGTTATTACCTTTAAATGAACACTGTACATGTTAACATATTCAGTATATTTGTATACTATCTTACTATATAATATCTTATATTGTCCATTAATTACAAAATAAAACCTTGACAAAGGTAATCTTCATTGATATATATATACAATTTTATTTCTTACGAATGCTCATGAAGAAGAAAAGTTTTGTTTATACATTTTTATAATAGGTTGGGGAAAAAGAAATCATTATTTTTGCGTGAAATTCAAAACTTTATATAAGGTGTTTCGTATTCTCCGATTTCGGTCAAATATCCACCGTTTTGTTGTACAAAAGGTAGATTCATAATGCCTCTCTCATAGAGGTCTTGGTCCTTATTGGCGAAAAACTCTAGTAATCGATTTTCACAATCTTCCCTTGATCCCAATTTCTTATCACTCAGGAAGTTTTGGAATGCGAGAAAAAGGTGGTAATCGCTTGATGCCAGGTCCGGACTATAGAGTGGATGCATTAAAACTTCCCAACCAAGCTACCGGAGTTTCTGGCGAGTCACTACACACACGGCCTTGCGTTGTCCTGATGGAACACAACTCCTCTTCTGTTGGCCAATTCTGGCCGGTTCTGGTCAATCGCTAACTTCAAACGTCCAGTTGTTGACAGTAGAGATCTGAATTTAGTGTTTTGCCATACGGAAGCAACTCATAATAAATGATTCCTTTTAAAGCCCACCAAGTACACAGTAGAACCTTCCTGGCCGTTAGTCCTGGTTTGGCCACCGTTTGAGCTGCTTCACCACGCTTTGACCACAATCGTTTCCGTACAATATTGTCGTATGTGACCCATTTCTCATCCCCAGTCACTATCCGTTTAAGAAATGGGCCGATTTCATTCCGTTTGGCCAAGGCTTCGCAAATGGAAAATCGATCCGTCATGTTTTTTAGTGTTAAGTGGTGTGGCACCCAAACATCGAGCTTCTTTTTGAACTCAGCTTTGCGCAAATGGTTTAAAACTGTTTTATGGCCGATCTTTAGCTCCTGGGCGATGCTACGACAACTAACATGCCGTTCAACTTCGATTATTTCTGTGATTTTATCGACATTTTCAACGACGGGCCTGCCTGTGCGGGTGCATCTTTAACATCAAAAATGCCTGATCGGAATCGACGAAACCGAAATTGCACGTAATTAGCTGTTACAGTATCGGTACCATAAACACCATTCACCATTTCAACGGCCTGGCTTGCATTTTCGCCTTTACCAAAGACAACCTGTAAAATGTACCGAGTTTTCTCTTTGTTGACTTCCATTGTTAAGACCCTGTAACCCACAACTTAATGGAACAAACAAAACCAGCCAAAGAATTTTTTTAGTGTGAAATGTCACCTTGACAACGTTTATGCTCGTTGCAATTGTTTGATCGATACTTTACTGACAATCAAAGATTAAACAGACTTGAAAAGTAGTTAAAAATATTGCTTACCTGTAAATATAATCATCTAAACACTTTTCATCAGCTTTATGGAGCGGAACATTGTGAAGTGGTTATGTAATGAATCTATAACACGTTCGAAATGCTTTTTGTTGGCCTGATAGATCGTTCGAGAATATTCTAGTCCAGAGATTCGAAAAGTTTCTACAACCTTACTATAAAAACAAATGATCAAGTCAGTGATAGCTCAGCGAGGATCAACTTCATTTCAACCTTGAGAATGAATTATATTTAAGTGTAGACAAATCTACGATGTTGATTCAAGAGATACTTGACAATACTATGTCGTTATTTTGTAATTCTACTTTCGTTTTATAAGTACATTGTAATTCAATAAAATCGTTGTAAAACTTTTGATTCAAATATATTAATTAATTCTGAAGTTCATTGTTATATTATCTTAATTTCATTAAATGTACAAATACTTTTTTATGGAGTGAAATCTATTTTGTCTCTCTATTTCGATTATTGGCAGATTTTACTAAGAAACCATTTCTAACTTTCACCATTTCAGATCCTAAACGGTAGCTCCCATTTCAACTATTCAATCTTTGATTACAGAGAGTTCAACTGCTTCACTCACGAATCCCCGATTCATATCACAGCCACTCTACTACACAGAGCCCTTTCTTAAAATCATGAATTTTTGTAATTTGTCTACTGGTGGTTCTATACATAACTATCTGATATGTTGAGGATCTTATTGCAGTGCTGCCAAACTAACAACATCCTCAATCGTGCAGTTGCTCCTACAAGGTTGGCAATCCTTATCGATGCCCTGACATCCAGGAAGGAGGTTTACTAGCCTTATTCCGATTTTGTTCTGAATCGATTATCGAAAGGGGACAGAGCTCGCTGTATTGTTACGCGGCGGTTCTTATTCAGGCAAACCGTTACACAAAACTGTTATGTTAAAGCCTAGGTATTTCGAAGGATGTCAAAATTATTTTCTCGTTTTCATAAGAAGAGAAGGAGTTGTAATTATTATAGTTTTATTTAATTGTTTTTAAATATTACCATATATATAAGTCTCTGTATTTTTCTTTGTATTCTGTTTACTACGCGTATTTCGTGTAATACTATTTTTAATTATTAGGTTTTTAATAATTGAGAATTTTCACATTAAAAAATAAAATAAACAATAATAACTGGAAAAGAAGTTGTAGTAAAGAACAAACATAAAATGAAAAGAGAATAAAATATATCAATATCGATTTCAATAAATCTTAATAAGTGGGATATTCCTGATTGGAGGAAAAACCTGGTGGTTGAGTGTGTTTTCGAACAAATCACCATCTGCTCTCTCCAAGGCTTAAAAACAGTGCAATCCATACAATTTACGAACTATCTTGATCCACTTCATGGAATGAGGTGGAACAAGATTTTTTTTTCATCTTAAGTAGATTTAGGTAAAACAGAATTTTAATGTCAATTATTATCGCTTTCCAGTTACTATATATTATTTTAATAATGACAGCATTGAGCTTGTCTATAGTTATCAGTTGAAAATGCTATTGTAATTCTAGTATAGAATCGTAGTTAAATTTTCATCAATCGATCACAATGACCGATTACTCTATGACCGACTATTCTACCGCTTCCAAAGTGATTCTAATCGTATTTAAGTTTCGCTTTGCCAAACAGTGATCGTAGTCAACTCAAGTAAGTATGCTCTAAGTGGAATCCGAAAATCCAAAGTAAGTGCAGGGGGTAACAAAGATATTATAATTATTGTGAATTGGACAGGAAGTAAACAATAGTTAACACATTTTTCAGAAGAGCAAACCTTCGGCAATTATGCAAATGGAAATGAAAACGAGACTCCTGATGAATAATGCACGCTGGGGATTGAACTCACCTCTCTGTCTATGAAAAAAATGGGGTTCCATCTGGAAAAAAATAAATTGAAAAAAATACTCACTATGAATAAGATTCAACCAGCGCCTGCTGAATAAATTCAGATGGGAATAGTTTTAATAGATAATAAGGGAAGATTATTTTAGGGAATAAAATTTAAATAAATGTTCTTCTGCCTTGGGGGCTTAGTCAAAGGAGATCATCTATTTTTTTTTCAATATCAAGTCCTTTTTGTTGGTACCCAACATTGATAACTCATTGAATTACATCATTATTTCTGAAAGAGAAATCTGGATAAAAAATAATTCCCATATGAATTTCTCTGGCTTATACAAAGCAGATCCTTCTTCTAAAAGTTCCTATCCTATTTGGAAGTTCGCGATTACGTCTGTACAAAATAGTTCCGATATTATACCAGTGTACCCGTATCTCGTGATTTGATTTGTGTAGTGGAGATTTTCTTCAAAATTCATTGGAATCTTTGATGTGGTGTTCAGTCTTCCTAATGTGCTGTTTGATTTTCTTGCCAATCAATTTCGCTAATTCACAGTTAGCTCAACCAATTGAATTCACTATAGGACAGAGATGTGGATTTTAGGAAGGCCGTAGATTCTAGGCTGCATCGGGTCGGACATGGCCAATTTTATAAAGCAGATTCTTCTTCTAAAAACCCCTATACTCTTCGGAAGTTGGGGATTATAACGGCTGCACCAAACAAGTCTATCGATTTTAATACTTCGCATTGCCTCAGGTTTTCAACCAAGAGTGACGCCTGGGACCTGGACTTCTCTTTCTTCCGCTCTTAACCTGGATGATCAACTGGAACAGACGGTACTTTCTGACATAATCCACCCATGAAACTCTGACCTAACACCGATGATATCATCACATCTCGAATGCTTGTAGACGCTTACTTGAAGTGTCCATGCCTCTGATCCATATGATAATATTGAGAACACATAACTTCTAAGTACTCTAATTCGATACATGTTCCAATTTTAGATTGCATAGCACCTTTTTGACTTGGTTAAGGCCACTTTGTCTTCTTCTCTAAAGTCTTCTATATAGGAGATCTGATTTCATTTGAGTTTCCCATTTTTCAGTTTTGTTACATCCCAGGATATAATTTTATCGATTCTTTTCTGAAGGTGATTATTCGTTGCTTTTTACTGTTAATAATTTATAAAGCAGATCCACTATATCGTAATAATTACAATAATTAAATACTTTTAATTTGCACATTTCTTTGAATTCCTAAGAAACTTCATTAAAAAAAAAATCATTGAGGGCATAGAATGAATAAATTTTAATGTTTTAATTTATTTTTTCAATTATGTAATGTACACCATCTCCGATAATTCCTCTACGTCAATTGAACTAATAAAACTCGTAGATGTATTTTATCGATTGTTTTATGGACTTTGATCCTATTGATCAACACATGAAATTTTCGTTATTCAATATTTTTTTTGATAAATAACATTCTACTTCCTGATTATGGGAGCATTTTTTTAAACGTAATTTAATGGCCTTTATATTTTGTAACTATGACAAAATAGGACTGGGCAAACAATAGGTCACCGACCTATCCCTGCAAGAATAAATCTGACTCACAACTGCCCATGAATGAAGATCTCGGAATCAGAAAACAATGCCTGCGCTTTCTTCCTTCTCCACTCTCTTTTGGTATTTTTTTTTTAATTAATATTTAATCACTTGATTCTTATTCTAACTGTCGTACACTAAAGATCACAAAATCTTTAACAATTATTTAGTACAATATTTTAGGCGACTCTGCGCTAGAAAACATAAAATAAAGCTTAATTAAAATTTAGCAAAATATAATACAAGCGACATTAAATTAAATGAAAGATCTAAACATATATTATTCATACATCAAGAATTAATAAAAAACGACTAAAGTAAGACAATATAGCGGAATAAAAATGTTGGATTAAAACTTTCTATATTTATTGCTGTTATTTTCCACCTCAACGTGAAAATTATATTAGAGTTACATGTTGGGGTCTTTTTATTTTTATCATTTTTACTAAAAATTAAACCATCTCTTGTCAGAGACCTCTTTAAAATTATTTAATACACGTTTCTATTTAAGACTTGAAGAGTTTTGAGGCAAGATGGGCAGAAGAAAAGGCTAGTTTGTCTAGTAATTCTGAGGGGTCTGTCTAGATCCTCTATATCTTATTGTTTGATGTCTTTCCAATCGATTTATCTTGATATCGATGTTCGATATCTTGAATTCGAGAACTAATAACTTATAGTAATAATTTACTTACTTCACTGGTTGTGTCAAAGTAAGCAATGTTAAAGGTTTCTATCTATTTGTTTAATTCTCATGGACAGTATGTACCATTCATTCTTTTTACTTGTATTAAAATACGGTTGTAAATTTCAATAAATATATTTTTTTTAAATGTTTATAAATATCGAGCTAAAGTATTGGGATTACTTCAATGGGGATTCTTGGGGACATGAAGTGTGTCGACGTTTCTTTCAAAGGGATTATGCATTGAATTGAAGAAATTGCAATTTAAATAAATTAACAAGTATGTAAAATTAATCAAATATTCATAATAAGCTTATCAAAAATAATTACTAATTAGTATTTGCTCATTTAAACACTTATTGTAAGATAGCGGAAATTTTGAATTGCTTCAACATAAAAAGAAATAAAAAAGGATTTCCGTCAAAGTGATCGAAAATGAATTATGAACAAATTCCTAAAACTTAAAAAAAAAAAATGATGTAAATATCAACATGCATTGTTAAAAAGTTAAAAAGACTTAAAATTCAAGAAATACAGAAAATTAACCTTACTGCCGGACATGAAGGATAAATAAATAGATTATAATAACAATGAGTCTGTGGCATATAATTTATTTAATATGTTAACAGCCAGGAATGAATACTGTGTGATCTGCAGACCCTTCTGAGGCTCACCCATCCTCTATAAATTGGTATTTTGGTGTCATCACGAACAAATCATCTCCCTGCAAAACCGTTGTCCTAGAAACAGTACAGTCTCTAACATGTACTGAACAATTATGGGTTGTAGTGATACAGGTATAATAATATATAACGAATTATTTTTGTATCATTCAATAAATTCTTTTTAATTGAACTACTATTCCTGGAAATTTGAAGCTATGTATATGATATTTTTTCGATGTTCCCGTTCTTGCTCGAAAAACAGTAACCAATAAAAAAAAAGTATAACCATCACGCCGCAGACTCTGGATGTACTATATCATCTGATATTAATAAGCAAGGAAGATAAATCTTCGTCCATGATTACAGCGATGATTCCACCCTGACTCCAGGTCAGGGGCACCTCAATCCTTACACTATTGCAACTTGTATCATTGTTGCGTAGCGAGATGTAAGATGATGCAAGAAGTCGAAGCTATCGTTGCGCCTTGTTGTGTGTGCTTGGCTTTTAAAGAAAGTAGGCAACCGCTAGGAGCCGTGTAAACTGGCACGTCTACAAGCTCCATTCCCGTCCGATCATTAAGATTAAAACACTGGAGAGCTGGAGAACTACTGGAGGGAAGGGAACAGTATACTGAACAACTTGGTGGTTCAATTGTGTTAAATTGAGTATCAGTGTCCATTTGAATATATAAATGGGTATGCATGTTTACATGTATCGTAGTTAAAGGGTTGTGTGGATTAATGTTCTTGTAAAAATTATTTTCCACTAAAAGAAAGTGTCTTACCTTTCTTTTACGTTTTCAATATGACCAAGAATAAATGATGATAAATAAAGATACATTTGTGAATGTTCTTAAATAACTTTAAAAAATTTTAATATTAATAAATTATATTGCAGTAAACCTTCGATTATCCGAACGAAAATTATTCGAACTAACCTCAAGAAGGGACGATGAGTCAGAAACACCTCAGGCTAAGGCCTCAATAGAACTGGCATTCCAGTCGTTTTAAATACGAACATGTGTAATAAATGCGAAAATTAAGATTTCTTATACAAAGTTGTTATTATTTGGGATTTTCCCCATTCTGATAATTTCGATTATCAGAACTTGGATAATCTGAACTACAGGAAATTTATTGGGATAATCGATGCTCTCATGTATTTCTAAGCCAACGGTTGTAAAAGGAGGTGCTTTGGCCGCTGAAAGCTTACCACCCAAATTTGTCCTTAATTAAGCCGAAAAACAATACAGAGATTGGCTAAGCCCAGGGAGGGTCTTGAACGAACTCATCAAGAACTCTAACCAGAGGAAATTTAAACTATTAAACAGATTATAATTAACTTATATTTAAAATTTAATAAATGAAATGTAGGGTATCCAAAGGCAATCAGTATGATCAGTGAAAAAAAAACTCAGATTTCATCAGGACATTAGCCTTAAGTTCTCACTAATAAAGATCAAATACAGCACATCTTAAGCCAACTGGCATTTAGCACAAAATAAATCAATTTACCGACTGAACGCTTTGGTTGCTATCTCTGTTTGATGAGTCTGTTTGGACTGTTGATGTGAGCTGTGAATTTCTTTAGCATTTGATATTTTAAAAACACGCAGCTTTATTGTTTTGTTTTTTCCAATTAAATTCTGATTATTTTATGCCACTTAATGGAGCAATGAGTTTTTATTATGAACTTTAAAAATATGACATCAGAACCGGAGGAAGGATTATCCTAAAGGATAGAGCAGTGTGTTTGAAGCGAATCAGTTAAATAAAAATTACTATCGCGGTAATTATGTGATTAATAATTAAAGACAGTAGATGAGGTGGAGGGATGAAAATACCCGAAGCTCAAGAGACTCAAATTCTACGGGTTCAAAATTGTAAAGAATCTATAAAAAGGAAAAAGTTTTGATTTATTTTTGTAGTTTACAATGAATGCTGTTTATTTATATTTATTTTAAAATAATGTTTATGTAGTTTACAATGAATGTTGATTATTTTATTTTATATTGAAATTTTTAAAGATTTAGGTTTGTTACTTATTTATATTTGTTCTAAAAGAATGTTTTTTGTTTTGTTTTAGTAGTTTATGATGAATATTCTTTATTTTATATTTCTACTACTCTATTTCTATTCTGTAAAATTATATTTTGGAGCTGAACTCCATTTTAGCTCCTATGGGAGAGCCTTTTGTCATAAACATATCATCTCAATAAAGCATTATAATTATTATAGGGTTTTTTCAATCATTATTTATATTTAATAATAAGTATTATTCTTAATTACTTAATAAAAATAAGTTACAAATTAAACTCAACTAAAATATCATCAACTAA
The DNA here is from genome assembly GCA_964056705.1 of Troilus luridus. NCBI lineage: Eukaryota > Metazoa > Arthropoda > Insecta > Hemiptera > Pentatomidae > Troilus > Troilus luridus. The sequence continues at coordinate 117,895,188 of OZ057413.1, read as the reverse complement.
AGGGAGGAGCAGAAAAGGGAATATCAGCATGAAGAAAGTAAGCCAGCTAGGCTATTATAGCATTAATTGCTTCCTAATTACAGCATGTTCTCTCCCCGCACCCCACATTGGCTATATTTGCAAGTTAAACTAACTCGTCAGTGGAGTACAAGATGTTGCGGACAGATTGTCCATCATCACATATGATAGGGCCATTACATGATCCACGAGGTCATGTAGATGGAACACAATAAGGGAGATAACATATCTCCCTGCACCACTCCATAGTTATTGAAATGTCTACTTCGGGTTCAGTTCTTGTTGTAAGTTCCCAGCTGGGAGATATGATATGATTGTTTGGAGCTTTGAGTAGTCTGATTAGAAAATAATGATAAACAAAAAATGTGGTCTTCTAAAGTTGTTATGAGGACAAGACATGACCATTCTATTTGGTTTATGCTTTGTACCTAAATAAAAACAATCGATTCGTTTACATTATCAAAAATATGACTTATATAAGTTTCAATTTAGACTGTCTAAATGTATTTATTAGAAAATACTATCTCAAGGGAAGAGCTGCAAAGAATCAACTTTAGTGAAGCTTATATTTAAATTTAAGTTTTTAATTTATTTTATTTTAGTTGTTATTAATTTTTCAAATAAATAAATTTAAGTTTTTAATATTTAAATTATTTTATAATTAAATATTAGGCAAAAACCAATTTTTCAATCTCTGATTCTTCTTATTATATTTTTTTAAACGAAAATGGCGAAGTCATCGAGTAGATACGTAGCAGAAAACTCATAATTTCAAGAAAAGGCAAATTTTAAACTGTAGTAAAACCACACATATAGATATATGTATAGAAACTCTCTCTCTATATACAAATAACAATATTTAAAAAAGTTAATCTTCCCGTCCCAATATAAACGAATCAGCTAATGGCTATACTTTAGTTCATTCCCCTTCTGTTTATCGAAATAGTTCAACTCTCTGAGATCTCGTTGTAACCTTCCCATTACCCAAGGGGCTATAAAATCTCTTTAATATATAGGATATTGTGTAGGTTGTGGAAAATGAAAGACATTATCGGGGGAAATGGATAGTAGTCTCCTCAAGGCAATTGGAAACTCATAAAGGAACATTTAACATTAGTAAATTGAACATATCCATCATAGGTGTCTTTACAAATCGAGTCAGTTGAATAACCTTAACTGATAATACACTCGAATACTATGTTTTTCCTTATTGTGTTAATATATTATTACTAATGTACTATACCTATTTAATGCGAGAGTTGTCCCAAGAGTATAAGCAGTCCTTATTTAATATCCCACGAGTGATTCATTTTTCCAGCTCTAAGAATTGATGAATTTTTATGAATGAGGCCATCAATAGGAATTTTTAATTTACAAAACCTACTGTTTTACTACCTGATGATGCTCTCCCAAACTTTATTTCCTCCGTGTAAACAAACACGGCCACAGTTCCCCAACTCCCGTGAGATTACTAAGAGCTAACCAACTACCATCGTGTAAAGTGGCCTTAAAGTACGGCTGTAATTGCTGTTCAGTGAGTCCTTGTAGTCTAGAAGGCTCGTGCTTACACTAACTATACTCCGAATCCGTTACAATAATCTTCTCCCGAGGTTAAAAAGAAAAATGTTTGAAAATAGTAAAATTATGTCAATACAAACAACATTTTGTCCCAGATTTCCGTTGTTTAAAACATCCTGTATATGTATCATGGAGAAGTAACTTTTACAAAACATAAAAATTCAATAAACACGGCAACAGTTTTGATTACTGTAAAATAAAACACTTAACAGAAAATGTACGGTTCAGGACGGGCTAATGAAAATGAAAGAAAAACTCCGGGGACAAAGAACTACGAGACGGGAAAAACGTGTTATGGAAGTGTTTAGGGCAGGCAAAAAGAAAATAACAGATGCCCCAAGGGAAAGAAGTAAATAAAATAAAAACCAAAGGAACATGTAACACATTGAGATGTTTGCCCAAGGGCGATGTTTTATATTACACAGGTGGAATAATCAGTTAATAGAAAATATTACAATACATAAGACTACATGGAATATAATTAATGGCTAAGAATTAAGTAAAGAAATTACATGAAGTAATGAGTTAAATAAAAAATAACAATGGACATTACAGACTGGAATGAGATATAATAATATTATGTAGGATGGAAATAGTTGGTGGGAAAATCAACCATTTTTTTTTCTTGCCAGTTACCTTCTGCAACGAGTAGGCACTCCTATTGGCCCTGAAGATGACCTACACAGTAGGTCGAAACGTCGGCACACATAAAATATAATAGGTTTATACTTATTTGTTGTGTAATTTTTGACTGCACCCCCAACTATTTCCATCCTACATTAGTACCTACCAGTCAACGAATTTCTTTCCTACATGTATAATAATATTAATTATATTTAATGAATAATTAATAAATAATATTAATGACAAAATAAAATGAGTGGCGCAAGATATTAATATCTGCCAATTAATTTTTCTAAAATTATTTCTGACTTAATTTTAGTTTTGTTGTAATTTTATATTTATTGTATTAATTCTTTTCAAATTTTTTATACTACAGATATCATGTCTATACATATTATAAAACAAAGTCCTCAGCCGCGTCTGTCTGTCTGTTCGCGGTTGAACTCAATAACTACAGCACGGATTTTCATGCGGTTTTCACCAATAGATAGAGTGATTCACCAGGAAGGTTTATGTATATATTTTGTCGAGGTTTTGTGTAAATGGGTTAGAATATAATGATAATTGTTGGAAGTGTAGGAAAAAGTATACCCTCCTGGGAGGTTTCATCGATGATGCTACCTAATCTTTTCTAACACCCATGAAAATAAATTCGTATATAAAGAAATATTTAGTTATGTTTTTATTTTTATAATATCTACATAATAAATTACATTAGACAGACAAATTATCTGGGTATAATATGTCTCATTACCCGGGAAGGTCGCTAGTATTAAATATATTTGATAAATTATCTTTTCAAGGAATTTTATTTTGCGTTCATACTTATGAACCATCTTAGATTTCATCATTATTTTTCTGCTTTTTTATTTAGTTTTTCATCGATTATTATGTATGTTATTCGTTTGCGCTGTATATTCCATTATTTTACCATCTCTGTCATTTCTACGTTCATTAGTGTTGTTGATACTATACTATCGAAGTTGTATGATTTTCTCAGTCCTGAAGATGGACTGAACGTCGGGCCAATCACAATAAATACTAATTGTCACACAATAAATAATATGTCATACTTAGTGGTGTCTTGGAATTCATTGACCGGATAAGGGAGCAATTTTTAAGTATTTATTACATTTACTGTCAAGCATTTCTTTTAACCTCAACAATTTATATTTTATTTGATTTATTTGTATGTTATTTTTATTATTGATTATTTATTTTTAGAAATATATTATTATTTTATGAAACTGGACCAGATGAATATCGTTTATATCAGCTTTTACAGATTCTTGAAGTTTAGTCTACATTTTGGGGAATCATAGATACTTAATTAGTTCTGTTGATGAATGTACTTTTTTGGCAGCAGTTCGTAAATATAAATTATGTATTCACACAGCCGGCTTCATGTTTGTTTAATTATACGTAAGCATAGTGGTGTGTACATGTTTGCTTTTGACCTGGAATCTACTAGAATTTTGAGTTAATTTTTTTTCCATCAACTGAATAATTACATTTAGCCGGTGAGATTCCTGAATCACTGTCTAGAGAAAATTTATTACTATCCATTTACAAGACTTAAGGATACATTTGTCAACAGGCTTTAGAGGATTAGTAAAGAAAAATCGACTCGGTAATAGCTAATTCATAGATAGCCTAAAAAATCCCTAGATAAAAGTATTTTTAAAGTTTAAACTGGTAATGGAAAAGAGCTATTGAAATAAATTACAACGGTGAAAAAGAATGATTCAACGATAATGAATAATTATATCAAAGAAAAAAACGTGGAGGTATGCGCCAGGTCATACATTTTAACAAGGCAAAACATTTTAAAGCTCTCTTAAGTCAGAGAAACGAATTGTAAAAACATTCTATTTATAACTCTATAGATATATTAAAATTTGACAAAGTGTTCCAACATTTTTCTCTGATTCTTTCACCATGAGGTTGTACGAGCTTTAGAGAGAACATAAAACATAAAATGTCACAAAACTGACGGGTGTTGGTTCCGTTGCTTCCAAATTAATGAATAGCGAAACGTGTTCATTGCGGTCTAAAGGTGTTACCTATTCTCAAAAGATTAATTGTTTTTCCCTCGCACTAATTAAACAAGGTAAGTACTTCTAAACATTTTTGGTGCGTTTATTGTAATGAAAGCTATAGACGTGTGCTTTGTAATTGTTGATTCTTATAAAAAAGTAAAAAAAAAAAAAATGCTGCTTTATTATTTGCTAGTCTCTTTTACGGAAACTGCTTGAGTTGTACTTTAATGGCGTTCAAAATGGAACATTTTTTTTTTGTAAGAAAAATACTAAAAAATGCTCTTAATGACATTTGCGAGATTTCAAAAATATTTCTGGAAGAGAGTTCCTTACAAAAAAATGCTCATCTCCGACCTGCCAGTGTAAATTGTTTTGGGTGGTACACCATCAATGGTAGGCGCGTCATAACTCTTTACTTTTTAAAGGCCATTTTCAAAGACAACGTTCATTCCCAAGAGGAAGACACTTGTTATAAACTTTTATTTTCAAGAAATAAGCTTATAGCTGAGTTTGGAGTATAATATATTTATGTTTCAATAACCAAAGGTTCATTACAAATGTTTTTAGAAGAAAATATTTGGCCAAGTTTAGAAAAGTCTAGGGTGGAAATCTAGTGGTTAAGCGTAATCTAGCACATATTACCTCCCTGCACAACCATTGTGTGAGAAACAGTACAATTTCTACATGTATTGAACTCCACGGGTTGTAGTAGTACGTGTTTAGGAATGTTTGTCTATCTCCGGGAGAAAACAACGATCCATTTCTAGAATAATAAAAATCTAAATATTGCATTAGCACAAAAATATTACAATTAGTTTAGAAATAATACAATACTTATTAATTTGTGGTGATTGTAATTTTGACGAACAACAGTTTTTAGTACATAAACAAAATCCAAGAAATCAATCCGTTTAAGTCTCCTGTGTTGACAGTCGGAAACCGATGCACAGGTGACAGACAAGATAGAGGTTTTTCCATGTATTGTTTAATTTAAAAAAAAAATGCAAATTCAGACAACCGATGAACAATATACCGTAGAATGTATCCAAATTGAAAAAAATATTTAAACCTAAGTTTTATTTTGGTTGCAAAGGAACATGTGCAGGAGTCAGACGCAGTAAAAAAAACACGAGCAGACTTGCGCCTGTTCAAAACACCGACAGGATCCAAGTTGGATGTCTACCGTCAGTTGTATATTCCTTCCTCCAGCAGCAACAACGTTGTTGAGAGTTTGAAAAGTAGAACGTTTTATTCGATTAATTAAAAAAATAAATGTGTTCATTAAAAATTAAATAAATTCATATCATATGTGTCAAGAATAGAAAAAATCAATTATTTTTTAAAATACGTATTATATTTCATTACATTAAATCTATTAGTAAATATTTTAAAAAAGGAAATAAATGGATTGAACAAACATACATAAACAGTGTAGGTATGAACGTAACCTTTTTTTAAAAATTCAGAAATTGGGTCTTATCAATTTTAAATATTTAGGCCAACTACCACTTTGGATACGTTTTTATTTGAGTTTCTTATTACTAAGCTATTATTCAGGAAATGTAAGCGGTGCTATTTTTAATATTCCATGTTAAAAGAACAATACTGAATAAGGCATATCGGGTTTTAATAAAACATGACGAATAGAGGCATAGTGGATTCTTATTAAAATAGCCGAAAGGCGAGAAAAACAATATGTTAAAAGTTCTGAATACTTCAATAATTGTATTCGAAAGTTTGTTTACATGTTAATTTTACAAATAAATTCATGATTAGAATTAAATAAAAAAGTAAAATTTCTTAGGCATGATAACCGTTTTATGCCTTGAGGCTCTTACTTAAATCATTTATTTATTAGTGGATAAAATAACACATCTGTAAGATATATCTGCAATCCGGTAAAGGAGTGAATAAGTATAATTTTATCCAAAATGATTGGTTGGTTGTTCCAAATTTGAGGCATAAAACCGATTGGTCATCAATGCCTTAGGCTACACCTACATTGGATCCGGTGTGATACGATGAGACGTCCCTAGCAAACCAAATGACTGAAATATATCGAGAGTTATAACATTTGGTTCTTTAAATTTATAAAATTAACATTATTTGTTAATTATTTTATAAATTTAAAGAAATTCATTTTGGATAAAATAGGACTGATTTAATTGTTTTAAGGAAAGCGAAATCCTGTCATTCTCAAAGTGTATAAGTGGCTAAGTCGGACCATGGTATGAAACAAAGTTATATTTATATACTACACTATTCCGTTTCCCTCAGTACAATTAAATCATTTTGGACTTAATTCGGCCTAATTAATAATTCACGTTTACAGATATACTTTATAGATGTTTTATTTTATCAAATAATAAATAAATGAGATAAATAAATAAACGATTTAAATAAAACCGAAAAGCTGCAATGAATTTCCGAAAAGGAATCATAATATTTTCATTTTCTTAAGTTTTATATTACCGGGGTCGCATATATGTGTTTTCATGTAGTACGTATTTATATCTCTATTCAAAGCAGTAAATGATCTGTTATTTTTGAAAGTGGTTTAAGTCCATTTTTTCATATTCACGAAATCTGGGAATACTTTAAAAATATGGGCATAAAGCAAATATTTTAACACTTAGCAGTTAGCAAAGGGTGATGTTTTACTCCCTATAAACTTTTTAAATTTTATTATGAAATTATAATAATTAGAATCTTTTAAAAAAAAGGATTTTTTAGATAAAAATGAACTTGTACCATTTTAAAATATAACAGCGTTGTTTTACTTACAAGCACTGTTCTATTTATTAAAACTGTTTGATGAGTATTTGTTAGTTGTCCATTACAGAGAGAGGTGTCCGATATTATAGGTTCAATAAGAGCCATTATTTTTTTTACCTAGACCTCAGTGTTGTCAACAGCTTTGTACGTAAAAGGGCTCTGCCCCCAAGGTGGGTAATAGAACTTTAGTTATTCATGAAAAGAAAGAGGACGCGGGAGAGAGAAATAGGCCAGCTCACGCAATAAAAAGCGTGGCTATTTACGGCAGATTTTGCCTCGGGCTCGGCGAAGGTGAGTCACTGTTATTAGCTGATTCATCCCGGCCGCGTCCGCATTTCAGGGAATACCTGGAGAATCCTCAACGGGTGTTCAGGATTCTCCTGTCAACTGTACCCGTGTACGGGACCTTAAAATGGGAACCGCGGTACATATCATTTTAATAGCACCGAAAATTGATTACGTTGATCCCATGAGTGCTGAGTGTTTTGGAATGAACTCTCATGCTTTTCCTCCTATCAAGGGTTCCCACTTTGTACTATAACCACCCTTAATCCTTCGCCACAGCAACTCACGAGATGTTATTTCTCCGCTCACTCCCTGACTCCAAAAAACCTGCATTGTAACAGTACTATTTAAATGAGCTATATTTTCAAGACTGTTCATATTATAACTCATAATGTTATTAATAGTTTTAATTAAATCATCCTTTTTACTATAAATCTTTATGTATGATAATAGAAATAAAGAATTAGTCCAGAAAATTGAAAAATCAATTTTTTTTATCATTAAGTTAACTTTAAAATATATGATTCCTCAAGGTAGGATCCTTGGCCCAATCCTTTATACAGTTTATACAGCTGACATCCCAACTCATCCTAATACTATCCTTACGTGGTATGCTGATGATACTTGTGTATTATCAGTCAACACCAATCCAATTATTGCATCCCAAAGCCTCCAATCCCATATCACTGATCTTGAAGAATGGTGTCAAAACTGGAGAATTAAAATAAACTCTCAAAAATCGCATCAAATCACTTTTATCTTACGTCGTAAACCAATGACTTCCTGCCCTTCAGTATCCTTTAATAATATCCCACTGGTGCCTGTAGAACAGATCCGATACTTAGGGTTGCATCTTGACAAACGATTAACTTGGAATCCTCATACGAGACTGAAAAGACAAGAAACCGCTCGACGTTTCAGGCTACTTCAACACTTACTAGACAAACGCTCTAAGCTCCCAATTAATTACCAAAGACTCATCTACATGACCATCATACGACCTATTTGGACCTACGGAGTAGAGCTTTGGGGCTCCACTAAGCCATCGAATTCCTCTCGTATCCAATCCCTACAATCCAAAATCCTTCGTAAAATCCTTAATGCTCCTTATTTTGTTAAGAATAAAATCATCCATAACGACCTTAATGTCCCATTTGTTGCTGATTTGGCCCGAACCTTTCCTTTCATAACAAACTTCATTTCCACTCAAACCCTCTAGTTTCAAACCTAGCTTCCTCTTCAATTCCCGATAATCCTCCGAGGCGTCTGAAAAGAAGATGACCCCGTGACTTCTTAGTTGAACTTGTGATTTGAGTACTACCAGTGGGTAGTTTCTCTACTTGTCATTTTCACATGTCATTATGTATCGCATAGCCCATTTACTTGTTGTATTTTTTTTTTTTTATACAGTTGTAAATATCAATAAATAAATTTAAAAAAAATATATATATATATATGATAGATAAGGAAGTTTCAATTTCACAAGAAAATAAAAATATATATAAACAAATTTTAAGGGGGAAAATGTCTGGTAAAAATAATAATCATAATCGAGATGATGAAATAATTTAATGAATTACTATGTGATGTGTAATATCGTATAAGATACGAGGGCTATTCAGAAAGTAAGGAACGTTTTGGAAGTACAAGAAAAACATTTTATTGTACACATGTGAAAGAGGGACTAAAATACTACTTTTCAATATAATCACCATTCAAATTCAGGCACATATCATAGTAGTGGGCAAGCTTTGAAATTCCAGTGTCATAGCATTCTGCCGCCTGTGATCTCAGCCACTTAGCGACGCGTACCTGGAGCTCCTCCTCGTCGTCAAAACCCTGTGCTGCTAGCCAGGTCTTCATTTTCGGGAACAAGTGAAAATCACTTGAAGCAAGATCAGGACTGTAGGGGGATGAGGGAAATTTCCCAGTTGAACGAGTGATTGGTTTGTCGTGTGAGGCCGGGCATTGTCATGCAAAAGCTAAATTTTGAATGACAATTTTCCTCGGCGCTTTTCTATTGGTTTTAAATTTTTTACCAACTAAAAACGAATCACAGACCTCGCAATTGGCGGGATTTCCGCTTGCAGCACACATTTCAATTTTAAATATAAAAAAGGGGGTTTTGCGGAGATGTCCCCGTTGTCACAGCTTGGCGCTGGCTGAGGTACCGAGCACGAGCACACCAATGTATACGCTATTGGTGCGCGCCTGGCGGCATCAGGTGGAAACGTTCCTTGATTTCTGAATAGCCCTCGTGGTTTCGACACCAGAAATGAAATTTTTTCTCGCTGGTCCCACATAGTAATATTATTTTGAAAAAAAATAATGAACTAAAAAACAACACAGGGAATAAAAATGTACATAATATAATTATTGACTATACATGCAAAATTGATAAATAAAGTTTATACTAAAATTATTAATATGAAAGTAATTAATTTGTAAATTAATTATTACGGTATAATGCAAGCAAGATAGAACTATTATCTTAATTAATAAAGGTCGATTGCAAAGATATTTATAATATAGGAAAACGTGAAGGGACTAGAGATATGAAGCAAAGCCTTAGCGACAGGATGTTACAATGGGATAGAGGATTATCTGATGGAAAAATCTTTGAGGCGCTACAGATATACCATGCCGCATGACAAACCAGTGTACCGAGTACTACTCATCTCAATATTATTAATCAGAATTATAATACATGTTGTATTTCTGCCGATAAGAAGAATAAGTTATTTTATCTATTTCGGTCCAATACATGATACAAAGATCCATGTGATTTTTTAATATGATATTTGAGTGGTATGGATTTCTTTAACTTTATTACACACTATCAACACATATCTCTTCATAACTTATTGTAATTGAGGAGATATACCGAAATATTTAATACTAACAGTAAATGACATCAATAATTTATTAGTACTCATACTATACCGAAAATCAAGTTTGAATCCGTCTATGGAAAATATTTTATTTTTATTTTTTAAGAGCATAGTTTGGTCCTATGAAGCCCGCAGACGATACTTGGGCCTACCAAGATTCTAAAAGGTGTATTTTATTTTGAGAAAACTTATTTTGATCTTGGCTAAATTACCTCCCATCACAAGAAACAATATAGCCTCTACCTGTACTCAACCCAAGGCCCTTAATAAGTTGTAATGGTACAGGTTTCATATAAATATATGTTGACCGATGCGAAAGCCTTGACCTGGACAAGCTTGCTTATACCGAGATTGTATTACTGCTTTTGTCGAAAATTCACTATTATATCGAATAATATTTATCCGTTAGCAATTGCATAAGATAATATTACGTTCATACAATTTTCAGATTTATTTTTTATTAAGTGCTCTTTCGCTTGTCGCAGTTTGATCTATCGACGTTTCATGCACTCCACTGTGCAAGGACATACACGGTCTCACATTTTATAGTTATTTTATTATAAACAAGCCAACGAAAACGATGCTGTCTGTTATAGGATCTCTCTATAATGCGAATCATTAATTAGTCCTTTAAAAGGACAATTCTATGATTCCTCTAATTAAATAGTGTTTATCACATGATAATCTAATCGTCTTCAGAATGATTTTTACTTCAGTTATTATTGAAGTTCTCAGGACAGCTTCAGACAATACGTTACGTCAAGGGCGCAATGCTGACAGAGAGGTTATGCTGAGACAGGCGTCGAAGCAACCTTTCACGCTTGCAAGTAATGACAGCATCAGTCAAGGTTTCTGACGAGGAAGATCTCTCTGTAATTGTCCAGATTTATTCCTGCAGTTAAATCACTTTTATGACATTATCCGTCCGAAACTGGTTAATAACCGTAAACATTTCGACAAGGGCAGAGTTACCTTTGCGGACTCAATCTATTCTATTGTTAGATATCTGCAGAAATAATAGATTATTTCTTAGTTATATTATACAATACTTTGAATTACAAGTTAAAATATCACGCTCGATTTACGATAAGGTTTCAATATTTTACGATTCCGTTGAATTATAAATTAAAATGGATGGAAAATATTCTAGAAATTAAATTATTTGTTTATATACGTTATAGAAAATTGTTTAAACTCGAAGTCTGGTTACTGGTAACATTTAATTATTCAGATAGTAGTATTTAAAATGCGTTTATTAACGATTAAAAATTTTTGATACCTGAACATTTTCAACGCATGGAAGGTATATGATTCATAGTAGAGACTTTACTACTCCGGGCCAACCATTATGCAAGAATTGTTTCCCCCCTACTAAAGGGTACCCACTTTGTATAGACTAAGTGTCCCCATATCCGACACAATGGGTCCTGGTGACAGAAAAAATAATTAACTTGCCACAGCCGGTCTTGAATTGGAGATAAGTAATCCAGCACCCTAAATACTGATCTACCCCATTTAATAATCAGAATGATTTATGATTACAGGGAGTGTGATGGCTATGTGTGTAAAGCGACTGTCTACTAATCGAGCTGATAAACTAATGTATTTACATTGTTATCAGGCGTTGATAGACCTTGTGGGAAAAGCAAACTCTCCTAGGGCTCATCCAGGCCCTATTAACTGGTTAGTCGTAATTAAAAGGAAAATCAGTAAGCTGGATGGGATTTCGACAAAATTAACTCTCTGCAAAACTGTTGGCCTAGAAGCAGTACCCATAAGCTTGTAACTAGCCCAAGGTTCTTCATTAATCGGTGTTATTTTGTTCTTATATATTTAAGATGCTTAATATGTAAATTATCTTTCATGGCTAAGAGAAACTCCTAAGGACGTGGAATCCAAGATGTGATAAAAAATTACCAATACAAAAATTAAATAAACAAATCTAAATAGAAATATTTATAAATTTTTATTTTTTTTTTTTTAGTATAATAGCCTATTGGATATTTTTTAATATGCTACATGAATTTTCAACTGGTAACTCTATAGCCAAAAATTATATTTTAAATCTTTCTTCACTTTAATAAACGTTTTACTCAGTTCTGTTCTTGGGTATGACCAATCCACTTCCAAAAAACTTATATTTTATTTAGCTTTAGTTATATATAAATCAATTTTGGGTTCCTTCTCTGAGCAGAGCCTGTTGATTTTATAATAGCGGTGATGTTGAATAAAGTTTTGAGAATGATATTTATTAAATTCATATATGCATGAATATATAATGTGTTATTCTTGAAGAATATTCCATAGATAATTAAAATAATGGTTTAATTTAATAACACCATTTAAAAAAAGAGACAAGATACTTTTTATGAAAATATTCTGTTTGAATTAAATATTTAAAGATGTCTGAGTTGTATTTTTATATATACTGTATGACATGAATAAAACACAGTACTCTGTGAAATCGGACTATTGTAATATTACATTTTTTTTTTACACATAGGTTTAACATTACCTCTTAAAATGTTCCTCGTGACACACGACTTTTTTTTTTTTTTTAAAACATACCTTTATATTTTGTTATTAATATATTTTTCTAGCTTGTGTAACTTTTTCTATACCCCCTTAACCATGAACGGAGAATTAATACAAGAATGCAGTTACATAGTTCAGATAATCAACGTTTTTCCAAAATCTCAGATCTCCTGAGTTTTAAGATTGTGTAGAACAAGGACAGTCACTTTGGAAACTCTCTAGAAAACATTAAAATAAATAATATAAACCATTAATGTTCCTGGTTGGTTTACCAGCCGGGTTAACATCTCGGGAACCGCTTCTGAAACCTGTTGGATCCGTTACATTTTTTTAATATCTTTTACCAAAAACTGGTAGGCCGGACCAAATATCTTCTTTAATGCGCTCTTTTATAAAAGCTGACCATTTAATTGATTCTTTAAATACTTTTTAAAATCAAATGTTTTTTTTAATTAACTAGGAATTTTATTAAATTATTAACATTTTTAGTAAAGAAAATTAGTTAAAAAGGCATTGATTGTAAACGTGAAAATTTATAAATTCCGAATTTCAACGGATAAGTCAACTTTAGCCAATCCAGTTTCGACATGACGTCAGGAGAAACGTTTTTTTTCCAATTTTTTATTTTTATTTTATTGTGATTATATAAATATTTATATTTTGAAGAGAAAGTCCCTGCCGGGATGCGGAAGACCCGGGTTCGAATCCCAGCCAGGACAAATCTTTTCTCTTCAAAACAAAAAAATTAGGAAAGTTTTTTCTACAATACACATTAATTAGTTTTTCTATGTTTTAATTATTTTGTAATCTGATTTATGTTTAATTATATACCATCAGAAAATAAATTCCGGTAGTTAGGGTCATTATTTTAATAATGTTTTTGTTTCAATAAATAAATTCAAACAAATAATATAACACTTATATTAACAGAATAAAATTTAACAAATTGTTGATTGAAGCTAACCATAAAAATTAAACATTCCGATTTTTGTTTTATTTATTTATTGTTTATGTTTCGCAAATATAATCGATAATTATCTAATACAAAAAATTCGGTTGATAAAATGAAAAATAAAACAAAACGTTCAATAATGTTATATTTTGATAGGTGTTTAATAAATTTTATTTGCGTATCTTTTTATTTAAAATGGTATATGTTTTGTGTCACGTATACTGCGATAAAAAATACTTATGTAATTAAAACAAATTATTATATATCTTAGTATATCCCATTAATCAATGCTAATTTTTTTAATATTAAGGTTAAAATATAATCCAGGGAGAAAAATAATATATATCTGTCCCCGCTCTATCAAATTTTTCAGCTAAAAAACAACAAGTAACAATTCTTAAAACCTTTCATTCAAAAAATATTTTATAATTTGTTTTGCCAACATTTAACTACACTGATACAACTCTAATCGTTGTATCAAAGCTACATAACAAGAATATAGCCCAATACATATTTTATCATTATATTTATATCAGAAACGCAAATAAAAGAACCGACTTTTAAAAATTCTTTATTAAATAAATATTGTTAATTTACAATGGTTCTCTGTAAAATTATATTTTTTGGATTAAACTGAGTCACTAAAAATTTGTTATTGGCTTCAAGAAAGGTTTCTTTAGGTTTTCTGACCCCAAAAAATTCATTTACTCATATATTAAGAGCCTTAATCTATTATTATTTAACTTCATTATTCACCAAAAAACTAAGTTTCCATTTTTCTAAAAAGTTAAATCAACAATTAAGTTCTACTAATTGTTTAGTATGTTGCATGTTGAAAAGAATAAATGTTAGAATAAACAGTTGAAAGTTATATTTAAGACATGAAAAATATAATTTTATCTTCCTAATGAATTGTGATTTATTTCATTTAAATAAATAAGAATAAAAATTACTTACGTTTTGATTCTACTATTTTTGATAATTTATGTAAGAGGAAAATGCCATTCGCAATGTAACTACTATTCAACAACGAAACTTTGCTGTAATAGTATCATAAATAACCTAGAAGAGTAATAAAATATGCAAAACTTGCAGTACTCAGTTTGAACACTATCAATAATATACTCGTGTGATCTGAAAGTTCCTTATGGACTCTTGTAAAAGTTCATAAATGTTATTCACGGCTTTACATACGTTTTATAGACCGAAAATTAGTTTTTAAACAACTATATTATTAATATAGGAGAGAAATTCGTTGACTGGTATATAGTTAGGATGTAAATAGTTGGGGGTGCAGTCAAGTAAAACACAGAAAATAAGTGAATCTTATTGTATTTTGTATGTGCCGACGTTTCGACCTACTGTGTAGGTCATCATCAGGGCTATGAGAAAACAGACAAAAAACAGAATAGACTATAAAAATACATAAGATAGAGATACAGAAAACATAACAAAATGTAGAGATATAGAAAAATTGAGCGAAAAAAGTGAAGGATATATAATGAAAGGATATATGAATAAAGATGATTACATAGTAGATGTATAGAAAGGTGATAATGCAAAACAAAATACAAAGAGAGAAATGAAGTTAAACAGAAAAAATAAAATGAAAAAGATATAAATATAATGAGTATGGAAAACTTAGTATAATAAAGATAGAATTGTATAGCAGAGAAAACAATAGTATGAAAATAGACTCCTGGGGATGTATCTGTCATACATGAGATTCCTATTCTTTACTTTCTACAATATTCTTCTCTATTTATTCTTAGGTATCATAATTTTTTCATTTCATGTTCTTTCATTTTACTTATGATACTCCCCAGGAGTCTATTTTCATACTATTGTTTTGTCTGCTATACAATTCTATCTTTATTATACTAAGTTTTCCATACTCATTATATTTATATCTTTTTCATTTTATTTTTTCTGTTTAACTTCATTTCTCTCTTTGTATTTTGTTTTGCATTATCACCTTTCTATACATCTACTATGTAATCATCTTTATTCATATATCCTTTCATTATATATCCTTCACTTTTTTCGCTAAATTTTTCTATATCTCTACATTTTGTTATGTTTTCTGTATCTCTATCTTATGTATTTTTATAGTCTATTCTGTTTTTCGTCTGTTTTCTCATAGCCCTGATGATGACCTACACAGTAGGTCGAAACGTCGGCACATACAAAATACAATAAGATTCACTTATTTTCTGTGTTTTACTTGACTGCACCCCCAACTATTTACATCCTAACTATATTATTAATAATTGAATAGATTAAACGTATACAATATAAATTATTATGGCATTATCAGAAATAAAAAAAAATATTGAAATTTACAACTCTATATAACAAGTGTTATAACAATATTTACAACTGTTATAACAAGTATATACAGGCCATCTTCTTTTTAGACGCTTTGGGGATGTATCAGGAATTGAAGAGGTTTGTCACGAAAGTATTGATGTCGGGTTATGGCAAATCAGTGAGAAATAAAACATTAAGGTTATTTGGATGACTTTATTCACAATAAAGTAAAAAGCATTGACGACTTTACGAAGGATTTTGGATTGTAAGGATTTCATACGAGAGGAATTCGATGGCTTATTGGAGCCCAAAAGACATGTGTCTGAGTATTTTGTAATTAATTGGGAGAATATAGCGTTTGTATAGTTACTTTTTAGACAGCCTGAAACGGCGAGCAGTTCCTTGTCGTTTTACTTTAGTATTATCAGGACTTAATATTCATTTCATCATTTCGCTCGTAACAGTTAGTTAATAGATAGATGATACATTGCCCTTTAACTGTTCGGATTCCCTCTCTCATTAAGAAACCATTATCCAATTTATTTTTCGTTATTTAATCGACCTCGCCCCACTAACTTATAAACCGAATTGATAATTTGAGCTTATGAAAATTGCATAGTCGCTTTTCGATGCTAGATATTAATGGCTAGCTGATATTGATAAATATATGTAAATATCCGAGCAGCGAGTGCCGGTGGGAATTCCATGTAAAATTTACTCCTCATCATTGGAAGGGGTGGATAAAAAATGAAAGAGCCCCCCCCCCCCCCCTCCAGGGCCTAGGATCAATAGCCATCTAGGAGCCTAATTAATACAGACTGCACCTTCAATAATTTTACCAACGGAGAGGGAAAATGAAATGAGATAAACATTACAAGCAGTTAGTTATTGTTTCCTCGTTTATTTATTGATTTAACTTCACTGTATGAGGGAGGGAGGGAGCTCAGTGTTAGAGTTCTGAGCTAACATGCCGATGATACTTGGTTCAAATCCGGCTGTGGTAGACACATTATTTAATCTATCAACAAGTAGGTAGAACAAAGAGGACCATCGAGGTCTCCAATGAGGAAAGAATTAGGAGATCAAAGTGGATGAAAAAATTCAGGGTGGAGAGAAAGGAACATGTACAGAATATCCATGTGATCCAGAGTCGCCCGAAGTTGGATGAAACTATAAAAAGTATTAAATAAAATTAATTAAGCATCTATACATTCATCTTGCTAAAATTTAATGCAATAAAAAATTCCCCCAATGGATCTTCCATTCACTTTTTACTTACTTCCTACCCATAAGTCGAGAGGACAATAATATTGCAAGAGATCCCAATGGCTTTCAGCTTTCCCACTACAAATGAAAGTTATTGGACGCAGTGTTAGAGCACTTATTTTCGTTTTGTATGTATTAAACAAAATACAAGTAATTTGTAATACAGTATTGTCCTTGAACCTAAATATAACCCTGACTCTTAAACCAGTGAACAGTACTATAAGTTAAATCAGGTGATGGACCTAATATCCAGAATTTACCGAGCAGGAATATTGGTAATCGATATGTACTCTTTAATTTATGTTATGTAAATCAGAACTTTTTCTTGATACCGTCAAGTTTAAGCTGAAAACTTGATCCCATCTTTCCATTTTCAAGAAATGTTACTTTACAGCCGAGACTCTACCTGGAGTAAGTTTGACAAGGCAAAGCAGATGCCCTGCTTAAGTGCGAATGCCTTCTACAGAAGATGAAAGAATAGCTCTTTCAAAGGTTGTTTGTGTTCTTGTTTCTTCGGACTTTTCATACTTTTGACTAGGGAACGAGGTACCTAGAAGATGAGTTCTAGGTAAAGCGACTGAACAGGATGGGCGGTACCAATATGGCGGTACAACTCCCGACAGCCGTCCGTGTACCTGAGTCGACAATAAACTTTGCCTTGGAACGAGCCGTACTGATTTTAGCACACCTTGTTACAATTACCGCCAACTAAACACCACGTCAGGACTTGAGGCATATAAGACTATTCGGTTTGAAAAAAGTTTGGAAAGTTTGAAAGCCTACTGAAGAATATAAACGGTCAGAGAACACCAATAAGATGCACTTGTATCCAGATAATATAATTTAAGTTAAAGCAGCGAAAAGGTTGAGTTTGGCTTATAAATATGCCGGGCTTATTAACGAAGGGATAAAAAAGTTAATAAGCGTTGATGCAATTAGTAAAATACCGAGGGGTAAACCGAGTCATGAATGGGGTGGGGTGATTGAGTTACGGGTCATATTACGTTTGGGTCGTCTGTGAATGAAAGTTTGTAAAGACCGAATATCATCGAACCTTTTATGCTTTTATTAATATCTCACATTCGTGAAGAATAAAAATTGCAAGGATCAAAGGAAATGAATGAGGATATTTCAGAAGACGTCGCCATTGTTAAATTTCAAACGTTGTTTCTTATGGATCGAAACTATAAAAAAAAGAATCAAATTGAATCAAAGAATTAAACCAGTAATTTTTATTATAACAAGGCCTCATGAACACGATAGGCGTTGACGTACAAATATATTTTTTTTTTTGCTGTCTAACGTTTTTCCTATTCATATCATGGAGCGATCCTTAAACATACAAATATATTCTAACCAGAGTGGGAAAGTCAAGATACATTTAGCTGATCAGCTATGATGTAAATGTCCATATCGCCTAGCCGGATTCGAACCGGTACCTCTTCAAACTCTAAATTGCTGTAGCGATGCAATTTTCGGCCCCAATGCTTCATAATATCAATACACCTATAATTATGCATACCTACGTACGAAGAATTTCCCATTATGATTCATTGCATTTGTCGACTTTGTTACGTTGAACACTTTACGAAAATTTTTACAATGTTTCACTATAAATTGGTTGTAAATATATAAAATAAAACCAATTGCATACCCTCAAAATCTCAAAAAGGTGCCAAAATAAGAATAATGCGATTTTACTGTAGATACATTTGAATTTTTTAAGGAAATACTATAGTGCGACTTAGCATTTTAATTCTGTGACACTTTTTTTTAATAAATAGATAATCGCTGCTGGAGCATTCTGCATAGCCTGCAACTATCTGTTCTAGTTCAATCAATGATACTGCAGATTCTACCTTTCTCCCGTTGCATTCGTAATATTATTAAGCTTTAGAATATCATTGGAGTAACATTAGGAAATTCTTGTAGTTACTACAATTAATTTAAATCTTAAATATCATAAATCATATAAATCGTAATTTTTCCCATTGCTTAATTTGGTTAAATAAATAACTAAGATGTAAGATTCATGACCCATAACCATAAGGGATAAAAAAAACCTGTACCAACCACTACAACCCGTGAACGGGTCTGCGATTCAGTACATGGTAGAGACTGTACTGTCTCATGGACAACGGTTCTGCATGTGACTTGTCCCAGGTCACGCTCAACCGCCAGATTTTCCCCCTTATTTTGGGTACCCTGTTTTTATAATATTTTATAGAGGCTGGGTGAACCACTCCGCTCCAATTCCATAAGGGATAAGAATAAGTAAATACAAAAATAATAAATTCAAATGTATTTTAATTTCGTTTTCTGATAACTTCTTTATATATTACTCATTAAAAAATAAAATAAAATAAATTAATTCTGGCATAATAAACTGTATTGGTTTGTATAAAGTCGTAAAAGTACAATTTTGAACATATTGTATTGATTAAACATATCGATTTAAGATTTTAAGAATAAGCATAGCATTGATCATATTAGATCCAGTTAATATTAAACGAAATATACAATATAAATAATAACAATATATTACAGTTTAGTATAAATAGATAATATATTATATAATAATATATAATATAATAATACTAACTTAAAATAAGATAATAAAGCTTCGATAAGTTTTATAAGTATTTTACCTATATGATATCAGTCATGCCCAGTTCGTGGATGCAGGCCTAGGAATTCCTAGATATGGGTTATCGAAGCTACAGTAGTAGGTGTTGATTGGAAAACACGAAGTTCCACTTGAATGGGCTTTCAACCTGACTAAAATACCACGAATAATTATATTTTTAGAGCCGGTTTAATGTTTTTAAGTTTTATCGAGAATATTTCTATATTTATTTTATGTTATTATATATATATATTTATATATGTTTACAGCTATTATATCTTAATATTTTATGTTGTTTTTCTTTTGTTAAAATGTCAACAGTATTAAATTAAATACCAAGAGTCACGTTAAATGTCTTTGTGTTAAATATATGGCGTTAAGCAGGCCCTGTAACTATTTATCACCCATGATAATAAAAAAATACTCCCTTATCAAGTACTGAACCGCATAGAACCTCCATTCATGGGTCAACTGGTCAAATATTTAAAAATAGTTAAATATTAATTTCCTTTTATTATTAGAGCCAACATTTTCGTAGGATACCTTTACATAAACATACAATAATAAAAAGCCATAATAATAGAATTAAAAACAAAAATATCAAGATAGTTGAAGTGTATCTTCCTACAATTAAACTATTTTTTTTATTTTTTTATTTTTTATTTACCCTCTCGAATAGCAAATATTAATACTAATAAAAGGCTATAAAACCTGAAAGCTCGATACCGAAGTCAGCAATTACTGGTTTCATGCTTCCACGGAAACTACAACCGTAAGATTATCTTTAACGCAATACTCCCATCTACGTCTTGTCCAGCTCTTCGTTGGTCCACTAGCCACTTCGAGACTAATTATCTTATTTGAAATTCGTTTGCTGCTAAATCCAACTACTTTGCAACCTAACCTTAATCTACGCAATCCTATCCCCTCTATTGTATTAACTGGATATGTCTTACTAATGTTTAAACTGAAATAGAGAGAAGCTTCATGCAATTCTATTTGGATGAAAAATAGCTTTATATATTTACATGCTATAAATATGTAATTTCTGTTTTCCAGAACACTTTATTATTTGAGCTAAGCTGTTCTCCTACTTACAGACTAAGTTCATCACTAAGTTATGTGCTTGTTATGGGTGTTTACAATCTTAACTGCCTTCAGCGGACTCAGCCCATTGTAACGCCTTAAAATACCGAAAGGTAACAGTAGGCTTTTGTTTATATCGAAGCATTTGCAGGTATTTATTAGTAAATTGTATGTACATTGTAAATCAAATCTTAGAGGATGAGAGAAAAAAACAAAAAAACAATCTTAATTGGCTCAATTGACATACTACTATAATCCTTATCATACTTGGTATGACAAAAAGGTAACAAAAACACTAAACAAAAAGGTAACAAGTAGTAACTTCCTGTTAATCGTTTTTATAATAAAATTTCTGTAACAAAACATGCATACACGTCATTTCAGTTTCGCATAACTTTTAGTTTCTGAGCAAGGTGGTTCATATTCACACTGACGGATATACTCACAACGCTCGCTATTTACTTAGATATGAATATCTTTTTTGTAATAATTATAAAGTATCAACGAAATGAATAAATTAAAAACGAAGATTTGCCTTGTCAGCCTGTTCTCGTTCATTCTGCGGATATGGAACATAGAGTGGAAAATGTAATAGAGAAAGGAGTTTGAAGTGAAACTGGAGAAAGGCCGGTGGGAAGGAGAACGTCGAGTTTGCTGAATGTGTAACTGTGGCGGATGTATCCACTAGTTTGAGCTTCTGTCTCCATCAAAGCCTCCATACCATGCCTTCTAGCCTCCATTAAACCTCTCCTCTGCCATTCGATTTTTCTGCCTCAATGTCTTTGATATCACTACTAATGACATGTACGAAGCCATTAAGTCGAATATTAATCTAGATTTACACCGATATCCTGTCTAGTAGCGAATGGCATCTACAATAGGGATCTCCACCATATGTCCACAATCACACCATAAGCCTCATTAAGGATGCTGTGTAGTATGTATGCTAGTATTAGAACTTCTGCAATAGAAAACGAGTCTCATTCCTGGCGTAGTGAAGAAAACTTGATTGTATACTATTACCAACGTAAATCGCAGCTGTATTGTTTTATCAACTTCCAAGATTCAAAATATATTAATTTAGAATAAGGAAAAACCGTCATTCAACGGAGAAGCATGAGAATAAAATCTGGATATTTCGTATAATTTCATCAATATCTCCACTTCATCAGTCTATAACCAATTCTTTAGAACATTTTCACTCCATACTTTCATATAATCTTAATGTTTGATCAATTTTAGACGTCAGTAGTTTTATTAAAGTGAAAAATAATAAATGAAATATAATTTTTTAATTTTTAATTTTACATAAATTTTTTAACCAGAACTGACCAGTATAAAATGCCTCTTTTTCCTTTCTGTATAGTGAAAAAAGTGTATTTTCATAAGGTCTCAGAAATATAACTAATTTCTTAATTAAATTAGTCATAACAAATCACTATGGACGACTACCAAAAAGATCCTTAAATTCAAAGATTTTAATCATCCTCTCCTTACTGAAAATCAAACTTGGTCCAGATCTGATGAAGAAAAATCTCAAATATACGCCCAACACCTCTTCAAAACCTTTAATCCACACCCTGATATCCTCAACCCTATTCACATTGAGTGTATTGAAGCAGAACTGGATATCCCACTCCAAATGACTTTCCCACCTAAGGCTTTTCATCCGTCAGAAATATCAAATGTTATTCATAGTTTACCTTCCCGTAAAGCTCCTGGACATAACCTAATTACAGCTCACATCCTAAAATCCCTTCCTCGAAAAGCTATCCTATTTCTCACATACATATATAATTCTGTAATCCGTTCTACCTATTTTCCCGATACATGGAAACTATCTATAGTAAAAATGATCCCAAAATCCAAAAAGCCTCCAGAAATCCCATCCTCCTATCGTCCCTCTTACCCATAATGGGCAAGATCCTCGAAAAGCTCATACTAAATAGTATCCCATCCTAGATAGTAACCACACAATCCCAGACCACCAGTTTGGTTTCCGAACATCCCACTCCACTATCCAGCAATGTCATCGTGTGGTGGATGTTGTCTCCTCTGCATTGGAGAGTAGATTGTACTGCACGGGAGCCTTTCTCGGTGTAGAACAGGCTTTTGATCGAGTCTGGCACCCAGGTCTCCTTTACAAAATCCGACAATTCCTTCCTCCTACATACTTTTTAATCATTCGCTCCTTTCTAACTATTCCCAGTCTGCTGGTGTCCCTCAAGGTAGCATCCTCGGTCCTATCCTTTACACAGTATATACAGCTGACATCCCAACCCATCCTAACACCTTCATCTCCACGTATGATGATGACACATGTGTGTTATCAGTTAATAACGACCCACATATTGCATCCCAATCCCTTCAATCACATTTATCAAGCCTCGAAGAATGGTGTCGGAATTTTGAGAATTAAAATCAATTCCAACAAGTGCCATCAAATTACCTTTACCCTTCGCCGAAAACTCACGACTTCCTATCCTACTGTATCCTTTAATAGTACTCCGCTTATCCCTGTTGAACAGATTCGCTACCTAGGACTCAACTTAGACAAACGTCTTACTTGGAACCCTCACACAAGACTGAAAAGACAAGAAACAGCTAGACGCTTCCGACTACCTCAACACATACTAGACAAACGCTCAAAGCTTCAGATCAATTACAAAAGACTTATTTATGTGATGTTATAAGACCTATATGGGCATACGGAATTGAACTATGGGGCTCTACCAAACCATCAAATTCATCTCGTATTCAATCCTTGCAATCCAAAATCCTTCGCAAAATCCTAAACGCTCCTTATTTTGTCACAAATAAAACCATCCATAATGATCTTAACGTTCCATATGTTATCGATTTAGCCCATTCCAGATACCTATCATTCCATAATAAACTCCAGGCCCATCCAAACCCACTAGTTTCCATCCTTGCATCCAATACCATCCCGGACAATCCTCCTAGGCGTCTGAAGAGAAGATGGCCTCGGGACCTTCTATAATAGAAATGTAATTAGAGTGCTGCCAATGGGTAGTGCCTCTACATGTCCTTTCATGTATTTATTTATTCATACAGCATTTGTACTAGATGTATATATTACAGTTGTACAATTCAATAAAATAATTTAAAAAAAAAAATAATTAGTCATATTTAGGTCCCTAAATTATTGACATAAAATGTTAAGTAAGGTAATTTTAGTATTGCTAACATACAGATTTTAAAAGTAGCATAACCCTAGATAAACCCAAAAGATATGTTACTTAAGATACGGGCCACATAACAGGAAACCAGAACCACAACCGTCAATAGAGATCCTTAGAATAAAATTTATTCTATTCATTAATCTTTAATAATTGATGAGTTTCGAGAGATAACAAATATATATAAATAAATCTATATCATGTTTAATATATAATTCAACTATAATACAACAGGATTTATCTGGCGTTGGAGTGGCAACGAAGTTGACTAACAGGTGGAGGGATGTTCAGCCGACCAGAAGGCGATACGGAAAGCATTGATGAGTTTAATAATCGCTAGCGACCAACACGTTGGTTATCGTCCCATTGTTTTCTAGTAAGAATAAATTCGCCGGACTGAGGAAATGTATGATAAAGTTGTATTATACGATTTATAAGCACTGAGGTAGAGGATTCGTGTTAGTGTTGAGTTATCATTTATTGGTAGAGGAGGTTGTAGAATCGACACTGCACCTTCGGGACACCAGACACCTTCCCTACCCGACCGTCTCAGGTATACTCAGCCATCTGCCGCATCATCTGTGTCCCTCCAACACTCGCTCCCTGTGGGGTGAAGCACTGTCTGCGGTGATTTTAGTGGACCATCACCATCTAAGAGATCCTAGCATGTTCTGCCATAAAAATTAATTATTAAAATTATGAATTTATTTTATGCTTATGCCTCAACAGTCTTAGTCAACGAAGATTTTCAATTAAAATCTTCAACAATTGAATTAATTTTCGGTTATAGATTTTTTGATGGACTGGTAATCTTGGATTGGAGTATCCTTTAGGTGTTCTTTTTTTTCTTATTGAATAGACTATAAACATTTTTTATTTCTTTATTAAATAATTGGGTTGAGGAAAACGTAATCTCGGTCTGCATCAAACCTTGGCAATCAGCTTTACCTTTCTTGGGTTCAATAAAAGGTTTGTTATCGTTTGTAAAAGTTATCTTGGCTTTGACCACGATCCTTTTCGTACATACTTTTGTCGTATGATTAAAAAATGGAAATTAGGCCTATTAAATTTTTCATCGTTAATACGCGTGACACCCAAATATCGGTCTCTTTTGGTAGTCTTGTGTAAATGGTTCAAAACTGGTTTAAAAATAAATTAAAGGGTTTTTAACTCTGTAGCGATGTAGCGTAATGAACTGTGTTGGTTTATTTTTTCAACGATTGACCTGCCTGGGTGAGGTTCAGTTTTAGAGGGAATTTCCACACTAGCTTTCACTGAAGCACTCATCATAAACAACGCACGATATTTGATGGACCCTCGCAGCAATATTCCCTTTTAGGATTAAAAAACAAAAAACAGTATATGACGAAACTATGTAGTTTTTCTTTTACCAATAAATTAATAATATTTTGTATTTGGTAAATTGTAATATTAAAAAAATGAAATTTGTAAGGCTTATAACGAATTATAATTATGCCTAGTAGTATTTATGGAATAGAAAAAAAGTTGAGGGTACCAAATAAGTCTCGAGTACATAAAACCATTGTTTAGACAGAAAATAAATGTCATAGAAATGTGTATGAAGACATATTAGAGCATATCTCATATCAACAATCTAAAAGGACCCTTAAAAAAGAGAAATTATGGACACCACCCCGTAGCATCTAAACATCTTCACATTTAATTATTATAGTAGACGCCTGGTAATGAGATACCTACGCTAGATATGTACCTTTTTAACTGTCGATGTGAGATGTGCTACATTGGTGAAACGTCGACTGGTTCATTGTTTACATCTATTACAGAGACCCGACGCTTGGCGTGTGGAATGTTCCGTTTATATCCCAACAATTTATAGCTAAAACCGCCCCGGCAAAAGAACGCCTTGCGAGATATTTGTTCTGTTGTAGAGAGATATAATTCAAGAAAAGCTAATGGCAGAAAGCAACGAAATCTCGCTGAAAGCAAATTGGTATCATCTCGGATAAACGACTGGAAAAGCAATTACTGAAGACTCTTGGGGTTTCTAAATATCTAAAATAATTTACGTATCCAATCATAGCTCGCAATTTACAAGGAGGAGCCGGCAACTAATCCCAAACTGGATACGATTCCTTACTGCTTCTAATAATAGTGCGGGGTTCGATTCCGTACTATAATGTTGGATAGATGGATCATAAACATAGCCAACTAGACACTTACAAAGCATCTGAAACAATACGTGGTTAATTTTATAGTATTTCTGGGTAATGACAGGCACCTTACATATTTTAAAATCTATTAGCACATTATGAATCAATAATTCATAAGTTTAATAATATTAATATTTTTTTTTAATTGGTATTTTTAGTTAGATTATAATAAGAAAATTAATGCATGCATGAACTCTCTGGGCGCCCTTCAGCGCTTAAGGAATTTTTTTATAAATATTCCTTACTTGGTATAAATTGAAGTAGTTACAGATTAGATAAATATAATAATTATTAAAATAAAGTCTGTTGCCAAATGATTTGTTATATTTTTTTGGAAATGATCAATAGTTCTCGAGGAGGTCTCTTAACCATTCATAGTCTTCTCCTATCAAGCCCGGGTAACAGGGAGTAGGAAAGAGAAAGGACAAGTGGATTTTGGTGATTTTGTTTTGATGAGAGGAATGTTGTGTATTTCTTGTGAATCTTTTTACAGAGGGAATGTTCATGTCGTTGTGAATGTTATGATTCGAAATATTCCAAGGAGCAAAAATTAGGCCGACTTATGGTCTAGTTGTTAGCATAACAACCTTCTAAGCCCAAGATCGCGGGATCGTTGCCCGGCAGTTGGTCCTAGTATTTTTTAAAGGGGGTAAAAATCGTTGGTCAAGCCGTTCTTTGGAAGGGACGTTAAACGGGAGTACTAAGCCTGTACGGTGTCAAGTACTCGTTGAAAATCCCTACTCTAATTGAACCTGGATAGGCGAATTTTAGATATCCCACTGTAGCATCGTCTGATTAGCCATAGTGGCACAAAGGTGACGTTAAATAAATAAACAAAGGATCATTTATAACTTTTCTTAGACTATTGGACTATGTTGTTTGTATATTGTGTATATAAACGTGTTTTGCTGAGCCATTAAATTCTGGCCCAAATGCCCAAATAAGTCTTAGTGTATTGTTATAGATTTGTCATATGGTTTTTAAGATATGTAGTCCAGAAGATGTGATAGTTGTTTGTAGCATCTTGCCAGTTGTTGTTTTTTTAATGCTGTTTACATTTTCCATGTCAGTAATTTGCCCGAATATAGTCCGAGATAACGTACATAGGTTTTGGAAAGTACTTAATCGTTGCCAATTTTGACTGCTGGACACGCAGCCTTCCGTAGGGAGAAGGTTGCAAGGCTCGATATTGAGTGGTTTATTTTGATTTTCTATTTGTAAAACTACTTTTCTAAATCAAACAAATGATTTTGGAGAGCTATAGATGCTATGTTTGGATCTTTGTGGGAATAAATAATAGTTGTATCGTGGAAGGAGGCATAGGCAGTGAGTGGTGTACGCTATATTTACTACAAAATAATAAAGATTAAGAATGTAAGTGAAATAAAATATTTTGTAAAATTTATGTGTTATGAGCAATAAAATTGACAAAACCAAAAAATAAGTAAATAATAACAAAAAAAAATACATTTCTGGAGACAAAAGTGAAAAATTCAAATTGCGAGCTTTTTTTGTGAAAAGACAAAAAAAAAATGCCGCCTATTTGGAAACTGAAGATAAGGAAGAATAATGTCGGATATTCGATGTAAGGGAATTCTAGAGGGAAGAGGAACGGCCAAGACGGAAAGTTCGAATTTATTCTTTTGGAAGAAATACAGTGATCAGATGAAAGAGATCTTGTTTCTTGTGATAGAACTGCGGGTTCGATTGCGAGAGTTCACAAATATAGGAAAGCGAAGACTGCTGGTCTTTGGTGGCGTGGTCCAGGAAAGATCCGAGGAAATATCGTCTACGGGCTTGTGGGAATAGCCACTTTAACGGCCCATAGAAATTG
Source organism: Troilus luridus (assembly GCA_964056705.1). Lineage (NCBI taxonomy): Eukaryota > Metazoa > Arthropoda > Insecta > Hemiptera > Pentatomidae > Troilus > Troilus luridus. The sequence continues at coordinate 117,866,977 of OZ057413.1, read as the reverse complement.
GACAAATGAAACCGCCTCGGGCTAGCGCGGACAAATCTTAGAAAGCGGTTCACGGACTCGATTTAATTTAATGGGTGGAATAACAATTGCTTATAATTCTAAAACTAATATCAATCAAGATAATATTAATTTTACAACTTTTACTTCGTCTAGCGACAAAAGCGTGTTATTTAAACTTTTTTTTTTGTGGCAAAATATACGAAATCCCCAGTTGATCCTGCCATCAGCTATATGATAGCCCAAAGATTAAGCCATTTAAGTACTTTGTATCGGACATTGACGTGTCTTCGGATACGAAAAATCTCTTATCCAAAAGATTCTGGGCAGGATAATAGATAATAGTTTAAAAAACTAAAAAAAAAACAAACACACTTTAATAGAAAACAAAACTAAAATGTAAAAATGAATAGCATTCTAATAACTTAAAATGCGATCTAATGGGAAACAAATAAACAATAAAGAATAAACATTAATTTTTAATAAGTTTAAACGTAATAAGAGTGCTATTCAGAAAGTAAGGAACGTTTTGGAATAAAAAAAAAACCAAGTACAAGAAAATTTTTTTTTTTATAAACATGTGAAAGAGGGGCTATAATACTACTTTTCAACATAATCACCATTCAAATTCAGGCACTTATATTACCGGTGGACAAGCTTTAAAATTCCCGTGCCATAGTATTCTGCCGCCTGTGATCTCAGCCACTTAGTGACGCATACCTGAAGCTTCTCATCTTCGTCAAAACGGTGTGTTGCAAGCCAGGTCTTCATTTTCGGAAACAAGTAAAAATCACTTAAAACAAGATCAGGACTGTAGGGGAGATGAGTTCAGGAGTTATTGCGTAGGGTTTGCTGTGTGAGGTCGGGAATTTTCGATGACAATTTCCCACGGCGCTTGTTTTGGACACACAGCTCTCCTAATGTTTTGCAATGTTTGGCAGTACCGATCAGGATTTATTTTCACGAATCTTTTCGTCAACTTTGGCGACCAGATCGTCAGTCACAATGCTCGGAGGTCCACTCTTCTCTTCATCATGAACGTTTGTTCGGCCATTTTTAACTGAATGCACCACTTCCTGACAGAACTGTCATTCATTACGTTGTTCCCGTACACTTCACACAATTCCCGATGAATTTCTACTGGTTTTAATTTTGTTGCAAACAAAAAACGAATCAAGGATCGCACCTCACAACTGGCGGGATTTTGGATTGTACCACACATTTCAAATTTGAATATAAACAAAAGGGTTAGCGCGGAGATGTTCCCGTTGTCACAGCTGGACGTTGACTGAGGTGCCGAGCACGAGCACACCAATGTATACGGTATTGGCGCGCTCTTGGTGGCCTCAGGTGGAAACCTTCCTTACTTTCTGTATAGTCCACTTAATTGAGTGATGTACTAAATAATTCAATTTATCGTAAAAAAACAAAAAACATGGGGTGCTTTTTAAGTTATCTTTATAATGACTCTGCTGACTTGCCAATACCATTCAATAAAATATTTACAACAATTAACTTCAAGAACCCCAAATTTTTTTTACTGTAAAATCAATTTTTTTGTTCATCACTCTATACTTACTTCAAACTGATTAATAATAATTTTCTACTTGTTAGTTCTGTGTCCTATGGAAGTGTGTTTTTAAACTATTATTAATTTTTCTCCTTTTTAGTACGGCTTGCTATAAACGCGTGTTCTTCAGTTTTATTTGAGCTATTAATCATTTTGGGGAGAAAAGGGTCCGGGTGGGTGTGGAAATTTTCTCCTCTCACCTCCTCGACCAACTCATTCATATTGTCAATCAAGATAATATTCATTTTACAGCTTTTACTTCTTCTGCTACAAAATCGTGTTATTTAAACTCATTTTTTTTTTTTCAAAATATAAGAAATCCTCTGTTTATCCTGCCAACTGCTATATGATAATTCCCAATATATTAAGCCATTTATGCCTTAGTGCTTGGCACGAGACATTGACGTGTCTTGTGATATGTAATAGCACCAATCGTAAAGATCCTGGGCAAGATAATGAGATGAACTTATTAAATTATTGTTATCGGTTCTTGAGAAGTGTGCAAGGGTTCAATTTCAATTCAATGTTTTGAAGTGCCCGAAAAATACTAAAAGATTCCGTTATATACATTCTGGCGAAGCTAATAAAAGCGTGAAAAAATAATGAATATAAGAAAGGATGGAAGGAGAAAAGAATCGTGGAATGGAAAGAATGTTTAGGAATGTTGCCGTAGCAGAGGCTTCCATTGAGAATAGAAAGTGAAGATAATGTCAGCTTCCTTGTTCTGGGACAAGATCGCAAGATTGCGAGGCTCGACATTGCTCTTTATTTATCCTTTTTTATGACGATTAAGTACGGGGATAATATTATTTTGTTTAGCTATTTCTTGCTATATAGAATTAAATATTTTTTAAATATTTTTGTTGAGGATTCATGGACTTGAGCGAGTCAATATTTCTATCAGGATGATATTGATCAGATTAAATAGAGATCACATTTTTAAATGACCTAGAGGCGAGGCATTGAAGTTATAATCTCATAATGAAAGGTCAGAAACTATAAATGATATTTTATTTATCATTTGCAGATTTAATCATCATTTAGTCCTTGAATTATTATCAATTATTTTATTATCATCTCATTATGGATTTGTAGGAGCTTCCGTACTAAGCTTAGGTACCTGTTGAAGCACAAAATTAGTCGGTTGCTTAAGGAAGTTTTGTTTGCTTATCAACGTAACGTATTTCCGCCAAAACCTTGAGATTTCTACTAGCAATTGAAAATTAAATCTTTTAATTTTTTTTAACTACAGTTCATCCAACATTTCATTGTACTTATTGTACATTTTTTTATCTACGAAGTTGAAAAAATCTACTGTCAATATGGACTCGTATTTACCCCAATTATCGCTATCTTTTTTTTTCATGACTAAATAATAGGTTTATGTAATATTTATTTTATAATACATAATTACAACTACCATATTATATCTTTCTTTTTTTTAATTCCGACGTTTCGACCCGAATTGATGAGTCATCTTCAGATTAAATTGTTTAAATAGAGAAAATTGGCAACAGTTTTAGATTCTTCATTCCAGTCTGCCAGTAAACTAAAACCTTTCTAAGTAATAATTGTTTAGTAAAATTTATTTTCATATACTTGATTAGAAAAAGATAAGGGTTTTAAATTTGTCAACAACAATGTTGTACGTATCGATTTGAAACCAATTGAGATTTCGAAGGATACAATTTTGAGAGCAAACAAGGTAATAGATGAATGATTATAGGTATGTAATTAACACCGATTAATTTTTTTTTAAAATTTATTTATTGAAATTAACAACTGTATTATAACAATATAAAAAGTAATTATAATAAATGCCACATAACCACATAGATAAAGGCAAGTAGAGAAACTACCCAGTGGTGGTATTCAAATAACAAATTCATCTTAGGTTTGTCCTCAAGGTAGTATCCTAGGCCCAATCCTTTATACAGTTTATACAGCTGACGTCCCAACTCATCCTAACACTATCCTTAACACGTATGCTGATGATACATGTGTATTATCAGTCAACACCAATCCAGTTATTGCATCCCAAAGCCTCCAATCCCATATCACTGATCTTGAAGAATGGTGTCAAAACTGGAGAATTAAAATAAATTCTCAAAAATCCCATCAAATCACTTTTGCCTTACGTCGTAAACCAATGACTTCCGGCCCTTCAGTATCCTTTAATAATATCCCACTGGTGCCTGTAGAACAGATCCGATACTTAGGGTTGTACCTCGACAAACGATTAACCCGGAATCCTCATACTAGACTGAAAAGACAAGAAACCGCTCGACGTTTCAGGCTACTTCAACACTTACTAGACAAACGCTCTAACCTCCCAATAAACTACAAAAGGCTCATCTACATGGCCATCATACGACCTATTTGGACTTACGGAGTAGAGCTTTGGGGCTCCACTAAGCCATCGAATTCCTCTCGTATCCAATCCTTATAATCCAAAATCCTTCGTAAAATTCTCAACGCTCCTTATTTTGTTAAGAATAAAGTCATCCATAACGACCTTCATGTCCCATTTGTTGCTGATTTGGCCCGAATCCGATATCTATCCTTTCATAACAAACTTGATTTCCACTCAAACCCTCTGGTTTTAAACCTAGCTTCCTCTTCGATTCCCGATAATCCTCCGAGGCGTCTGAAAAGAAGATGGCCACGTGACCTTCTTAGTTGAACTAGTGATTTGAGTATTACCAGTGGGTAGTTTCTCTACTTGCCATTAACTCATGTCATTGTGTATCACATAGCCTATTTACGGCCTGTACTTTTCAATACAGTTGTAAATATAAATAAAAAAAAAAAAAAAAAAATCTTAGGTTTGAAATCGGGTTCAGGCCAAATCAGCTGCAAATGGGACATTAAAGTCGTTATTGATGACTTTATTTGTAACATGATAAGAAGCATTGAGGAATTTGGATTGCGAGGATTGGATACGAGAAGAATTCGATGGCTTTGTGGAGCTCCAACTTACTACTCTGTAAGTTCAGATGCGTCTTATAATAGTCATGTATATGATTCTTTTCGAACTAACTGGGAGCTTGGAGTGTTTGTCTAGTTAGCGTTGAAGTGGCCTGTATCGGCGAACTAATTATTACATTTAAATAACTTTATTATCTCCAGAATTTCTAATGTTTTATTCTAGACTATTCGCTTTTAAGCGTTGAGCTAACTAGCTAAAATCCGAGTCGTAGGTGGGAGTTTAGCGTAAAAAGGGGTCTTTTAGTTTGGGTGATATTTGTGTACCGGGTGTTGTAAACGGCGATTTGTTCTTTCGGCATTGAACCTTTGGATCCCAAAGCGTATATTAATCTATAAAAAAAAAGTAATGCGTGGGGAAATACCGAACAAGGGGGAGTGACGCTTGGATACATATACGCCTAGGTTTGAATCCCACTAGGGACACTTGAAATTTATTTTCGTAATACCCCTCCTAATAAATCTCATATGTCTTAGCCTGATTAAAAAAGGGCGGTAAGCCCTAAATAGCCCGTTGAGTAACCTCGACGAGGACACTGCACTACCGACCAAATTAAAGTCCTACTCTTTTAGTACAGAGGGAAAAATTATAATTCAGAACATTTCTTTATTTTATTCATGATCCTGATTATAAAATCACGTAGGTATCAGGATAACCTTGTTTTAATGAGGTCGATATCGTGAGGAAGATATCTGCCCCAAAAGAGCGTGGACTATTAAAATGTTATGCTTTATAAATTAAATTTGTTACATCCACGCATTCATAAAGTATTTAAAAAATACAATAATTTTCATATAAACTTTTAAAAAACCATAATTCTGCTTAATGTTAGCCCTTAATTTATATCCTGGAGAAAAAAGACAGAATAACCGGATATAATTTTTTTTCTCATTGATATATATTGAAATTAGTCACTGTATAAATAAATAACAGTACTTAATGGGATAATATTTTTGGAGAGTATTATTTCAATTTTGCTTTGGCATCCATAGTCTTTTACTGCCTGCTACTTCTATTTTATACACAGTTTCAATTTTTAACTCAGCTTATTTCGTTCAACTATAACCATATCATTATATATAACAGTTTTTATTTTTAGTATATAGCAATTTCGTAGTATTAGCACTTACGCAATTTAGTAAATTAGCACTATATATAAGTTATTTTATATGTAGTGAAATTGATTCAGTTCCAGAGGTGTAAACTAATCTTGTGTGTTTTTTACAACATGCAATATTTTTATATGTAGTAGAGGCAAGTAATTATGTTTTACAACATCTCAATAATTAATTGAGTAAGTATTAATAAATTAATTATTGTAATCGCGAAAATTTTCAATTTTCAGATTTTAATAGTTATATCCACTATAGACAATATTGAACCCACATTTTCTAGCAAAATGATTAATCGTAACTATAATTTTTTTTATACGGTTCTTTAATTAGTAACAAAGTAATTGTTTAGATAATTTAAAAATACTGGATGCTTTAAATACTTCTTGAGCATCTGAAGTTCAGTTTAATAGATTTCACGAGAGACCATGTGTTGCCCGCTTTAGATCTCTATTTACTTGCCTTGATAATTATCCGGTGTACTTCCAGTACTTGGATGACAAAATTGATTTACTCAATTTTTAATATGGTTTTCAAAATATTTTGTATTATCATTTAATATAAAATTTAACATTTCCTTGGAAAATTTATTTATTTAATAACACCAACCCTTATATACCACTAAAATTCTTCGTTAAGTACCTAATTGATAATTAATTCAGACTTCATATTTAAAATTAGTCTTGGAACTGGTATCAATGTCCAAACCTTCATTAATCATTGCTTCATAATCTATCCCGAATAATCTTCCAAGACTATGAAAATAAGATTTTACTTCATCCATTTAACAAAAACTGTAATTAGAGTTCAATCTATAGACATTTCAGTTAGTTAAATATTATATTTAGGTATTTTTCGGGTTATAATTGCAACCTCAAATCAATGTTTGCTAATGAATAAAATATGGAATCTGTAAATTAAATTTAATGACATGGTTAGGCAAATCTTTAGGAATTCAGGGGTTTTCGATTTTTCAAAAAGATCGATACGTTTTCAGATATATGTTGTACTATACTAGATAATAATAATTTAAATATGTTAATAATAATACACCAAAGCTACAGATATGGACAATCAGAAACATAGAATCACCATAGATCCTCACAGAGGTCTCGTGCCCAATTCTGCGTAGATCCACAATTATCACTCGTGCAGTTGTGTAAAGAGATGTTGCATCTGTCCTCGATAATCTTTTAAGCAGTCCATTGTCTTACTTTGTAATCCTTCTATTACAGATAAGAAGTAGTGTGGCAATTGTGAATCTCGTCCTTATCCCCTTGATGACCTTAATAAAGGTGGAATGAATTGTCAAAAAAGAAAGAAAAAGAAACGTAGTCGTTTGTCGATTTTCAGCCAATAGAAAAACGCGACAGCAGCCTAAACTGATATATATTAATATATTAAACAGGATACAATTAAGTTTAATATTTATTATTCAAAACTATTAAATACTTTAATTCTAAAATTAACGACGCCAAAAACTGCGTGTTGACACACAAAATTGGCGACCAAACCTTACAAGGTTCGCTACTCTGTCAAATAGATAAGATAATATTTCGGCATTGAACCTTTGGTTTTACAATTTTATGATGTTTGGACAATCAATAGGACCCTCTACAAGATTAGATTACGACTAAAGATAAATTTAAAAGCACAATACAACCCAGGCCTAGCTTATCGGAGTCTTGAGATATTCGGACTAGATATTTTGATTTTTTTTTAACACAATGTTCATTTTATCTATATATAAATAAACGAAATATTATCTTTAGTTTGAATGCCACACGTGTAAGAAGGAGGAGATAAAGAAACCAATTATTAGTCTTTTAAAGTACGAGTATTTTAAACTAAGTAATTACAATATGACTTTGTTTATATATAAAAATTATATATCTTCTTATCTTAATAAACTATAATTTTGCTATTTTTGGGATTTTGTTTCGTTAATTTTAAAAATGACCGGTTAAGAATTTTAAGTTTCAGTAGTTTATTAATTAAAAGTTAATTTATGACAACTTTCTTTATATTAATGTCCCAACTTCACTAATTCATTTTTCATTATCAATCAAAAATATTTCTTATCACTATTATGTTACTAATGGGAGGTTCCTCCATATACCTTCCACGAGAATCCGGTGGGGGAGGTTTTCAAAAGATCTAAAATACAATATGTGCCAAATGGCATTTGTATGATTTCTTAAATAAATATTTCTATTATTATATTAACAGTTATTTTCGAGGTTAAGAATAATTTATTTACTTTTTACATGATTAATATTAATAAATTTAACATATACAATGATAGACTATATACAGACCTCTCATTAGTCCAAATATTATTTTAGTGTATTTTTTAATTACTTATATTTTAATAATGCAAAAGAGAACTTGTTTAACAACAATTTCTAATTAGTAATTTATGTATTTTTGCAAATTAATTATATTTTCGTATTGAATTTTGCATTTCCAATTCAAATTCAATATTTTTCAAGTCAAATGAAACCTTTACCATACCAAATTCGTTCTCTTCCGGTTTCAGTAAATTGACACAGATCATGTTTACGTAATTATGTTAATTACCTATTGTGTTTTCAAACCACGTGGCTTATTTTCATGAGCTATTCGTATCGATTTTATTTACCACTTTAGAAACTAAATTATTCGAACTAAGAGGAAATAAAATACAAAATAGTGTAGATACAATTAAAATTAATTTAATCAAATTAAATATAAGTTGTTCCAAATTATGAAAAATTCAGAAAACCTTTTCACGTTTACTTGAATAATTTTATTTAGCGTTCGGAATTTTATTTAATGTTACATGTTAATTTTAATATGCTCATGATATACATATTAGTTTTTTTGTTGTTATATTTTACCTATTAAACCAGTTACAGTAAGAAAAAAAATATTTTCCTATGCAGACTTCCATTCAACCGGGCTCCGATAAAAAGGCAGTGCTTTATCCCTACTGCGATGGATAAGGCTTCAACTGATGGAGGATAAAACATTTCTATATTATTGTTTTAATAACGATGAGGTGAAGTATGAAATGGTTTGTGGTGACTGAAACATAAGAAACAGATACAAATCTAATCGTGATTTCTCCCTCAAAAACAAAATTCCTAAATTAAATTACTCACACAACACCATTTAAGTGCTTCCATTTCGTATATATTATTAACAGCGCGCTACAGACGTGATATTACGAGGAAAAATGTAGTTTAAAAAATCCTTTAAGAATAGCCATCTTGCTCCCTTTGACCATTTCAAGAGCTCCATTGGAGGAGGAACATCTAAAGAAAAGGAGCTTTAATTAAGATCCGAAAAAGGAAAAAGCCCTTAGAAGTATTCTTATTTAACGCTATTTTTTGCATACAAATTCATTCATATATTTCTAATCATTTAACGGACTACTTTTATCCTTCGTTTCATTGAGGATTTTCTTACTTTATTTCCGTATGACACTAACAATATTTGTTATTGCTATTTGTTTTCTTGAATTATTTTAAGGCATTGATTTTTATGATAATAATTTATAAAATCGGAATCCTCTATCTGTTCCTACTCCATCATGATTCCATCCAGATATTCCAGGTCAGGTAGACACAATATAATGTTTTATGTATTGAAAACATTATTTGTATTTTTATTAATTGTTTTCAATATGTAAAAATAAACTGAAGTGGATTCAGATTACCTGGGGAAACAAACGCAGAAATACAGAAAACATAAACTTTAATGGAGCTGAATAAATTAATAAAATATATAAAAATAATTGTAAATATTTTCGAATATAGATTTGTCCTAAGCTTTTTTATATTGTTTTCTGTTGATTTTTATATTATGTAATGATAATGAAGCAATTTATATCTTTCAATTACCATACACATATAAATAAATGTAACTTAACTGTGTTAAATAAATATCAGTAACAATATTATTTCAAATTGTTATATTTGTTGTGTAGTATTGAATTTTCGGAACACTAAATTTTTTACATAAATAATTATGATCATAATAAAAGGAATAGTAATATTAGCTAAAATGAAATTTCAATTAAAAGGTGTAATATTTTAATAACATATTTACAATTAAAAAAATAATAATTTTATTAAACCTTACTATATATTAACAAGACTGTTTAGATTCCGTTTCTGATTTTTATGAGATAGGCCATTTGGTATTTGCCTTTATGGCTTCTATTTTACTGTTTGTAAGAATAAAAAAAATTTCTAATAAGCTTTATGTATTGTCCCATTACATTAGGATCAACGATAGGAAGTTAAAATGCCAACTTCCTCTTACAAAATAGCATTATTTCTTATACAACTTTTTAAATTATTGTTTAAAAATAGTTTTCAAAACTTGTAATCAAAATGTAATCATATTGAACCTGCTAGGCATCTCATGAAAAGTTTTCCAAGTTTTCTAAAAACTAGATTGAAGTGAAATAATGATTCATTCTCAGCTAGCGGCGAAACCACCCTTTCCTTTCAATGTTTGACTTTTTAATTACTCCTCTTGGAATAACGACCGATTGATTTTGGGTCTTATTGACTTTTTTATTAACGAATATAGCTTTGTTGAATAGTTTTCCCTATCAGATACAAAGGAACTAAAAGAAATATGATGAGGGAAAAAAATTGAAAAAATCCAATTTGATTCAATGGTATGGATATTTTGTCTGATGGATTCAGCAATTGCACTCCGCGTGGTCATATTAACTATTTCTACAGGAACAGTTAAACGAGTTACAATTAGTTTTAGATTAAATGTACATTCCTACTTCTAGTTATTTGCATCAAAATGTTTTAAAAAGAAAAATAGTCACGAATTACTTGTTCCTCATTGATACATACGTGTTGCCATTTATTATAGTAATTGATATTGCAAATAAAAATAAATAATTACATAAGCTCAGCGAAAGGTTCCTTGCCGATACCTACAATACTAATCACAAGCCGTCTGCAGTGGTATTACCAAACATATTTTTAATTTAAAACACAAACTGGTTAAATAATTCGGCTTTCAGTTACCTTATATCGAACTTGCTAATTCCATTTTGATGACAGATAATAAATCTTTACAGAAAAGCTGTGTACACTAAAATGTATAGCAAAATAGATGTGTTCAGTAAAATGTGCGGTGGTAAAATCATGGCATGTTAATGTGCGTGTAGTCATTACGGAATCAATTAATAAACTGCCTTAATTGGAATAATGTCTATCTACTCAGAAATTACTTCAATGGATTTATCATTTATTGGGATATTTAGTTGTTCTATCCGATATTTATATACGTGAATTATTGTAGTATTCTAATAACAATAAGTAGGATTCATATACTGTAAATATTTCAGTATTGTTTAATTTTACTGTGCATTTACTTATTAAATAAATAATCTAGAACTTATTCGTTCTATATGCAGAGCATCAACATCAGTATTTGAATGCCATCAAGCAATACATATATATTATACATATATTATTATACTTATACATATATAGAGCAATTACATAGTACGAAAAAAAATCTTATTTTATAAGCTCATGATCCTCATTTAAAACTTAGTTGCTTAGTTTCATTATATATTTTTATAATTTATAGTAGTTTATATATCCTGAAAAAAATCATGTTATAAACATGTCCAATCTTCGTCCCATAACGAGCTAATAATAATAATAAAAGATAATAATAATAAGCTAATAAAAGAAACTTATTATGAATAAATAATTTAATTCTCGACACAGGAAAAAATATTTTGTGTTATAATGTATGATTTTTTTCTATATGTGTTATAACGTATGAATTTCTTTTTTTCCTAATCTATAAAATATTTGAATGCTTTTATTTGAATATTTTAATAATAGGTATTTTAATGATCCCATAACGAGCAATTTTGTTCTGCAGGGTATTCTGAATAAATCCGAAATATCGGATATGGATAAATTATATATTATAAAAGGTTGAATGGTTTTTATTTCTAAAATTGATCACATTTCAATACATTTTATAACCTTGGCGAAATAAAATATTTTTTTTATTTATGTAGGAAGTATTGCATGTGCGGAAAAGTTTTATTTAGTTTTAATCAGTTTTCTTTGTATTAGTAAAAATATACGAAGAATTTAAATGAATAGTATTTTTTTTCTTTTTCATTACTTTTTATGAATGGCTATAGTTTTGTTGAACTATATTCATTTCAAAATGATTTGTTTTTCTCTTGATTAAGTAAAAAATGGGATTTAAATACATCACTAATAATTTATCTGTGTTAAGCTTTTAGATATGCTATATTGATATATTAAAAAATTAAATAATTTATTTACTCACTTATGTATTTTTAGAGAATATACCATTCTATTTAGCATACTATTCCATCTACATTTCTTTGTGATTTGCATCATTTTTCTTAAATTATTTAATTATATGTTTTATTTAAATAGTACCTTTTGTTACAAAATGATCTTGTTAATTCACTACATAAGACTGGTGAGTAACAATAGATTCCTATCTCCAATGGTGTTTGGAAATGTGCACTCAACTCTTGGACAAAAGATTATGTTGCTATTTGTAGAGTACGGACTGATAAGATAACTAGCAATAGTTGAATTTCAATCTATGTTCAATGTTATCTCAACTATTTAAAAATACAAGTTTTGTTATCCTAGAATCCAGTTCCCTTATGAATATGTATACATATATATTAAAATTTTCTGACGAATATATTAATAACGATTCTGTTTAACTTTTTTGTTTCCTCAAAAAACTCAAGAAACAAAAAATCACGAAAATTTAAATGAACTTAAACTGTGCGATTTAACTGAATACAGTCGCATTATTATTTTTTAAAATAAGTAATAATTTGAGTGTGTTGAAGTACTAAACAAAGATCAATGTAATACCACAGCTTTTTAATTACTTTTTTTGTTGAAAAATATACGAAATTCCTGATCCTGTCAGTAGTCATATGTTTGTCTAAGCCTTGTTTGTCTAAGTACTTGGCAAAATATATTTCCCTTTCTTGGGATATGAAAAATCGCTAATCCTGAAGATCCTAGTCAGGATAATGAGACTAATTTATTAAATTATTGTTTTCCCATCGGTCGTTAAGAAGTGCGCAAAGTTTTGATTTAATTGGATGATTTGAAGTAGCCGAAAATCGCTTTCAAAGATTACGTTTCATAAATATGGAGATACAGGTTAAGCTAATAAAAGAAACTTATTATGGATAAATAATTTAATTCTCGACACAGGAAAAAATATTTTGTGTTATAATGTATGATTTTTTTCTGTTTGTGTTATAACGTATGAATTTCTTTTTTTCCTAATCTATAAAATATTATGTGTGCTTTTATTTGAATATTTTAATAATAGGTATTTTAATGATCCTGGCTAGAAACGCTGTTTTTCGATCGTAAAACTTTGTTATTCCTATGGAACATAGGCACATAATATCGATTTTTCTTCAATTCCATTCTATTTTAAAATTATAAACGAAACTCTTAAAAAAACATTTGATTGATATTGACTTTCCTTATCGAACGAATATTGGGCATCGGTTCCGCAGGTTGTCACTTCCTGTTAGGCCAGAATAATTTTAAACTTTTCATTAATTTATTTTTTAATATTCTGAAAAATAAAATTAATCGTGAGGTTCAGAATGAAAAAAGAGAGTAATTATGGGAAATGTGTATATTTCGCTAATCATTTCATCAAGAAATGAAAGTTTCAACAAACGTTTCGAAGTACAAATATATATATATGATATAAGCTAAACAGTAAATGTATGTCGGTTCTTTGATCTTTATGCAGTCAGTAAAAGTAATTCAATACAGTCAGTAAAAAAAATATTTTTATTTTCGAGAATATTAAAAAGGAGACGAATGAAAATTTGAGACTTAATTTATTTTATTTTATTCAATATTTATTACGAACATATTCATAAACTGATATTTATTTTTCAGTTTATTGTTGTATATCTTTTATTTATTTATATCCAGTGGGAAATGCATGAATCAGCTCCCCCAGCTGTTGTGTCACTGGCAGAATGGAGAGCTCCTGTTTAGTTATCTGATTCTTACTTGTATTAATTGTTTTACTGTGATTTCGCCCTGGACTTGGTATATGGCTATTAAATAAATTCGTTCAAACAATAAAGCTTCTATTATTTACAAAAACCTTGGACCTAAAACTCGAAGCGATACCCTTCGGAACTCATACCCAATATTGTATATTCCCATGTCTATACTATATTTAAGCTTGCTGTAAGATATATTTAAGATACTCTACAAGTTGATAGAACCGAAGGAACGAGGTTGTAATACAGAGACAGTGGCTTGGCGAGGTCGTTGACTGTGAGGGGTTGGTGCCACCCCTGCCATGACCTGAGAGTACAGTCAGCTTAAAAATACCCCAGCCGACAGCTCAGGGAAACCCGGCCCTTTGTATCGTTCCTGGTATAGCCTGTCTGATTTCCTACTTAACTCTGGGAGGGGTAAGTAGGAATTTGTTAGTCCGAGGGGTAGTTTTAGAATAGACTAGAAAAATAATCTTACTCAAAGGATAGGTCCCTTCAGGATAACAAATGTGTTCAGAAAATGCAGAAACACGTCTGGCCAAAAGGATATTAAACATAAGTGCCTATTATAACAAAGTTACTATTAAGGCCATTAAATAATACTTCTGATCGATCTAAGCCAATGATTATAACTGATCACAGAGCATAGGAATTTTGAGAACGCATGAGTTGAACCAGGATACAAATGAAGTATGGAATGAGTTCCAGACATTGGTAGAGCAGCATTTTCTTTTTTTGTAGCATATAACAAAGTATATATAAACTGAGCCTATCTAAAATATATGTACATTGCTACAAGTACTTCTTCTTACCCCAACCTATTTTAATCTTTAATGGGGGCGAGAAAGGAACGTAATAATCTGTTATAGTTATAGCACTTCAATAAATATCCAAGATCTCATTAAATTAGAAGGTTTATTGCGATAGGAAAAAAAAAAAGAGAAATAAACGTTGCTTCTAATAATGTATATACATTTATTTCAGTGATGTAGATTTTATTGCATTCTACTTCTAACGATTTAGATTTATTATTCCTAACGACAGAGATTATCTGTGGAAGGGTATAGATTACACAGGCCAACTCAACAAATTTTTTTAAAAACTTTTTTTACTTTAATAGTTGATCTTTATAGATTTTTATGTGCTGAATCTAAATCTGGCCTTAGTTTTTTGTATCACCCATAGTTTTCGAGCTATATGCTTTGTATTATATTGTATAAATCACTATACGGTATACACGGGAATTGATGAAACACTATGTTAGATTATAAGCATGGGTTGTATAGTTACAGTGGCTACTTAAAACAGTGATATAATGTGCTAAAACAGGTTTCACCTGTCAACTTGAATTGGTCTATAATTTCTTTCTCTTTTTTGATGCTTCTTTTGTAGCTTTTTCTAAGATGAGCCGCTTGTTGAACTTCTCGGTGAAGTGACCAACAGTAGTCCTCCATCATGTTCCAGCGGCCCTGGTAGCGTTTTTCCATCACTTTAACGTCCTGGTGAAAACGCTCACCTTGTTCCTCACTAACATTTCCCAAATGCCCGGGAAGTAATCAAGGTTGCTGTTCAAAAAGTGAACTTTCAGGCTTATCACACATCCTAACCTTTTAAACTTCTGTAACAGGTTAGCTACAATAGAAACATACTCTGGGTCTTTTTCATTTCCAAAGAACTTTGTAACGACTTGCTTGAATGATCCCCAACCTTCTTTCTCATTTAAGGCCGTTGTGGATTTTTCTGTCAGGTCCGACAAAGACGCCTTCTTTTAGTTTAGCTCCTGAAATGCGTGGAAACTTTTGGTAGAGATACTTGAAACATGGTCCATCTTTAGGCAAAGCCTTTACAAATTGTTTCATGAGGCCTTACATTATATGTAGAGGTGGTAGCAGCACGTTTTTTGGATCTACGAGGTAGTACGAGGTAGAATGTTCTTCTCACCCGGTATTAAAGACTTCCGCACCAGGCCAGTTCTTTCTGTACCAATGTTGATTCCTATCCCTACTGTCCCCGTTTACACAAGAAACATGGAAATTTGGTAAAACCATCTTGCTGACCAAGGAGCAGGCATGTTATTTTCAAATCACCACATATCATCCAATCATGAGCAGAATAGCCTATTCGATTTAACACTGTTTCCAAGGTTTTCATAGTTTTCTTTCGTAAGTACAGAATGACCAACAGGAATAGATGCGTACATGTTACCATTGTGTAATAAAACAGCCTTTAAACTAGTTTTCGATGAATCGATAAACAACCTCCAGTCTTCCTTTTTGTATTCAATACCAAACACATTCATCACGCCGGGAATGTCTGACCAGTACACTAAATCACCTTCTTGTTAAAAAAAATTGGAAAATTGTTGCTCTCTCTTCCTGTACACATAAATGCTGTTTCCGACCGCCAACAAGTTCTTTTCTTATAGTCCAGAGCCAAGCAATTCAGCTTTTTCTTTCGTTAAGCCGAGATCCCTAACCAAGTCGTTATGCTCGATTTGAGTAAACAGTTTAGGCTCTACATTATCTGTAAAATATTGGAATCCTTCACCATCTAGTTCATCTAACTCCGATTGTACTTCAAAAAATACTTCCGTTGGAATAGAATTTAAATCATCTGGTGGTTCAGGGACCGGGAAATCTACACCGTGTCCAATTGGTTGGATGGGGGACGGAAAGTCTCCGCAATGTATTAAAGACCAGTAATATCTACACTGCAAAAGTAGCAATCATTGGAATGATTTCTTGGCTCCCTCCATATCATAGGAACAGCAAATTTAAAGGGTTTTTTTCCTCCTTTTTCGGCCATTTTCTTATATCATTGACACCTATATAACATACCTTATGCGGGGACTAAGTTGTATCCTGATCACCAAGTTTAGTTCCAAAGTATGATAGATAAACCTTTTCGACAATGTCTGTAATGTTTCTTTGGTGTTTTTTAATCACAAACTCACCACAAATATAACAAAAACTGTCACCAGAGTTTTTGCAACCGCGATTAGACTTTGTAAACACATGTACAGGGAACGTGAAAGTGAGGTTAGGTGGACAGTAAACAAAACATCAGCTGTTAACATAAAAAAGAATCAACCTTTTTCGGCCAGCAAATGTGTTTAAGCAGTGCTACCAACTTCATCCATACCAATAGACCTAGTATTCCAGTTATTTATTTTAAATATTAAAGCTGTTCAATTCTTTAAAAATGGCTTAATTTAATAAATTTAACTATAAAATGTGAAGAAATTGTTGGTGATACAGCTTTTTTAATATCTTATCTGGATTCAGCCCCCTAAAAACTATAGGAATAAGGTATTTTCAGTACAAAAGTGTTTTCATCGTTGGCCTGTGTTATTCAAGTGATATGGATTATTCTTAAAGATACATATGATTTCTAGTGATATCACTTGTTTCTTGAGCTATTGATGTTATTTCTAATTCCTAGTGATATAGACCGTTCCTAGTTGTATAGATTATTTCTTGTTATATATTTTATCTTCAGACGACATACATTATTCCCCATTTGGTAAAGATTATTTCGAGTGGTATAAATTATTCTTCTATTATTTCTCGGACAATCGAACTTAAATAGGGATCATAATAGGAAAAGATTTATTTGGTTGGCTTTTCGAACTTAGTGCATCTACTACTCGGATTTTCGTTTTTTTTTTAATTACCTAATATAATAAGGAAATGAATGAATTACTTATTTTTCCTGATCATTAACGAAAAACCATTCTAGGGAATGTTGTCGTTATTAAAATATAATAAACCAAAATATTTAGCCATCGATTAATGCTTAGCATAAGAAACTATCTTAAACAAGTTACTTCCTAGTAATTACTTGCTGATCCGAGAAATCATTTATATAATTGTTTACATAAGTAATCTTTAATGAACGTAATTTAACGTAATACGTATTAAATATGTTGTAGATCCAATTTTTTCATAAGTACAGCTTAAAGAGCAGAGAAGTATCAGTATCTAAAACGGTTGAAAATACAAGTTTGTAAAAAAATCTTGACTATCTGATACATTTATTATTGAGATATTATTATCAATGTTAGTAAACAATACATTACATATACAATACATAATGTCGAAACAAGCCTCTTATGTATAATAATAAAGGGAATGAAGTTTTAGTGCTTTGGAAAAACAAATAAAAATGATAAACGAAAATGTTCAATTTTCCAAGTGAGACATGTATATTTGTTTGAAAAGGGGTGGAAGAGTAAAAATAGGGGTTGAATTTTTTTCCTCCCTCGGCCATGTTTAGTTCATCCCTAAACTAAACAAATTCAGTTCGTTATCCTCTCTTACAATATTTACTCTTTTTTTTTCACTTTTTATTTTATTATAATTTAATAAAGTATCCTCTATGTTGTGTTTGCATTATAAATAATAATTAATATCGCACCTTCGATGCAATACTAAAAAATAAGAGCATTTTCAATTTAATTTTAGACATAAATCGAAATATCAGATAATATGTACTATGTATAATTTGAATATTTGAACAGTGATTAAATATAAAAAGTTAGTATTTGAATCCTTAACTAATTTTCCTAAATTCTTATTCACATAACCTCTTTCATATTGCAGGTATATTTAAATAAATACAAATAATAATTTTTTTTATAATTTAGTTTTTATATAGTTCTTTTGATGGTGAATGTTTTTACATTGGATAGAAAAGATTTGTCTTGGCAGGGATGCGAGCACCCAAGTCAGGCAGACAAATCTATTATCTTAACCTATCCTATATCGCTGTGTTCTCGCAATTTTAGCGATGTATACACGGGGAAGAATGCTCATTGAACATTAATTTAATTGGGATCTCGTTTACTTACGTCAATTTTATATTACTATAATTTATATTTTATAATGTTCTTTTGATGGTGAATATTTTTAAATATTTTGTTTATATCGTATCTTCCATGCTATTGGCCAGGTAAATATTCTCATAATCCATATCTTAGTTTGAAAATTCTTTTAGAACTTCATGCGACTAATACCTATCGCATATCTATAAGCTTAATCAATGTTTAAAATTGAGAAATTCCAATTAAAAATATATTATTAACAGGTCGGTTACTGATTAACTATCTGTCACATCTTAATTTTAATTTTTTTTCGAGAGAAGATTCCTTTCAAGTCCTAGCTAAATATCCTAGAGATGAAAGTTAAAACTTTTGAAATGAACCTTTTACATTGATTGCTTAGTCCTGGGGAAAGGTTCCCAACTGGTTGGCTGTCTGGTATTTTTTACCTAAATTTTTATTACTAAATTTGTATTAAATTCAGTAATAAAAAACATATTAGAGTTAAGAATTAAAAAAAACTGTTACTATTACATTCTAGTCTACAGTCAACTGCCTAGATTTTTCTAGATATTACTTTATTACTACTTCATATGAGTAACTGTTGCTTTTAATCGTAACTAGAAAATAATGGTTATCGTTAAAATGAATATAAAATTTTAGCTCTATTGATGTTTATTTTTCTAAAATCCTTCATGATAATCAACTCGAAGTATGGAGCTTGAATTTCAATTTAATACTCAATTTTAATGTTTAAACTACATAATATAGAAATACAACATTGAATGTGATTCCTTAAAAGTAGTGTAATAAATTACGCATACGACAAGGATAACAAATCAAAGTAAATAAAACGTTATTTCAGTAAAAAAAAATATATAACATTAAGATCTTCAGTGTCAGGTCAATTTTTAGCATTAGTACTATCTACAATTATAATAATTTAAACATCAATAATCTCAACTAATTAATAGATTTTAAATTTCAGCTATTTTAAAAGTTTTAATTAAGGTTTAGATATTTTAATCAGTTACGGGAATTGGAAGAGAAGGGAATGGGTAAAAGATAATGAAAGCCAAAATAAAGAAGTGTTTAAGGAGGAAGCGGAAACAAAGAAGAAAAGAAACAGGGAAGGGAAAAAAATAATAAAGTAAGATTATACTAAATTAGGAAGAGTAAACTAAGAAAAATCTACTTATTTCTCTTTAACAAAATTTAATTCTTCACTGATAACTTCAAATCAATAATAAAATACATTCACTAATTTATACAGAATATATTCCTAAAATATAAAAAGAATTCTTCCACTGATTGTATTGTAAAACCCTCCAAAACGGCATCAGTGATGTTCCTGATGTCTAATCCTTTAAAGTTTTAGTTTACAACACTATGTTATTGTGTTTCATAATATGTAATATTGCTTCAAAGATTACAATATTGTGAATAATATAATTTCAGTACCCAAAAGGGAATTAGGTTAGGTAAATTTATCCATAAATAACATTAATAAATTTTAAAAATGGTATTTAGTGTAAAGAAATAGTGATGCATTATTTACAAAATAATAATTTTACTGAAAATACCTACTCAGTCTTACGTACAAAAGGGATTAAAATACCCAAAGCAGGTTATTGACCTTTTTTGGTGACGGGTCTAAGACCTTACAAGCCAGGTGTATTTCTAAAGAGGGCTCAATAATTTACTTTAAAGATAATAATATGTTCTGATCAGTGATAATTATTCAAAAAGAAATAAAAAAATTTAATTATTCATAATGTTATTATTGTAATTCTGTATTGGTTTTTGTATAAATTTCGAAATCGGGGATAATATACCCTTCCATTTTGCCTTAATTATTTTATATAATAATCGGGAATTATAAAAAAAATTATAACTAAGGTTAACAAGTTCTATTTTCATATAAATTAGCTTTATTTATTTGGAGAAAAAAAATCAGGTTCACATTATTTTTTTTTTCGATCACTACTTTTATATATTTCGAGAATTGAGAAACACCTTATGCGTTCTTTCATTTTTGCTGATCCTAAATACAAGCTGTTTTCTCGAAATAACTCACTTTTTAATAAATTAACTCATAATGGTCATTAATCGACTAGAATTGATGTAATCATCATTCCTATTGTAAATAGACTTTTGATTATAGAAAACTTATAAATAGTAAGAATGCACATTTGCTTCCCTATTAAATTTTTACGTAAACTTCAAATAAGTTATATATTCGAGTGATATATTTTCATGTTAAAAATTATATTATGAATTCTTCTTCATTGAATCGCTTGTTACAATTAATTATTAAAAATGTTAGATTAGTTTCATAATGTATAAAGACACGTATATATATATATATATATATATATATACATCATACTGGGATTATATCTCCATAATCAAGCAATTAATGTAGATTTGCACCTAAAATTTATACTAAATAAATAAATGCTCCAAAGTTAAAAAAAAAAAAAATTAATTCAGATGTTGTAAGCTCAGGAAAAATAATAGAAGCTTGCCACATCAAGGGAAATTAGTTCTAAAACGATCTTAATTAGGAAAATGACACTGAATAAAATTATATGAATTTACTCAGCCAAAGTATAGTTCTTCTTTTATCTTTGTCGTTAGATTACGTTATGCTATCCTTTGCTGTTAGTGATGGAATGCTATAAGAATCCATTTCTCCTGGAAGATAAAAATGCAGCACGATCTTCCATAATTTAAAAGGCTGAAACAACTTATAGAAACTTATAGAAATATTATAAACCTCAAGCTATACAGAACAAATTAACTCAAAACAAATTAAAGCAAAACAAGAATGTATTCCAAGAACCTTGAAAAAAGAATACTCATAGAAAACTGCTAATTAGGAAATTTCTCAGCATTAGTTCAATAGAATATTTTATCAATGAGAAACTATGAACAAAATATTTCATGATCAATACGGTTCTGTTGATCTTGATATTTTCTCAAATGAATTTTTTTTTTTACAAGGAGGAAATCTCAATAGACATCTGATGCCAAAATATCTTCAGATATTGTGGGACTTCAACCCACTAAAACTACCTTGTTGTGCAACAACTGAGGTAGCCCAACAAGTCGCTCCTCATTCAAGTGAAAAATCTCGGGTGTGGGATATACCCCATTGACTAATCTCCCAATTTAGTGGAATTTTCTTTTGTTTGGAGTTTTAATTTACGTTTATTCACTTTCTTAGCAAATTACTAGGCTTCACTCTTTTAAGACGCGTCATTTGATGCAAATCCTCCTCAGCTATGCTCTGCATTTCAGGGTTTACGTGAATTTTAATTCTATCATTGTGACTATCCGCAATACTTCCAATATTTTCTCTGACAGAGTTTACTTTGAGGTCCCTATGCAAATGATCGTTTCTGACTTTCCATGGAGCATCAACTATACTTCTGAGTACTTGTAACTATACTTGGAATGTTTGGATTTTTTGCATGTTGCTTTTCTTGGTACAGCCCCAAAGCTGAATTCCATAAGTCCATACTGGTTTTAGGACTTGTTTGCACAACAGAAGCTTGTTCTCAACTATAAGTTGTGAATTTCTTCCTAGCAGCCAGTGCATTTTCCTCGATTTTATATTCACCTCTTCTTTCTTTCTTCTAAATGCTCTTTCCAGTTGAGTCTAGCCTCAAGATATTTGACTGTATTTGAATACGGTACCTCCTGCCTGTTAATATAAATCTTTCGCTTATCGATTTTTCTATTTGTGAAATTCATATGAACTGATTTGCTTTCATTTAGTTTGATTCTCCAGTGTTTGGTCCAGTCACATACTTCCGTGATTGCGTGTTGGAGTTCCCTAGTAGTTTTTTTATATCATCACCTACTGCTGATATATCAGTATCATCGGCAAATGTTGCCACAGTTGTTTCTCTTCTGTTTGGTAGATCCCTTGTGTATAATAAATATAGGATAGGTGTTGTGGAACATCTGCGTTTATTTTCTTTAGGGAAGAATATTCATCACCCTGTCTTACCCTAAAATATCGGTCAGAGATATACGATTTTAACAGTAGGTAGAATTCTTCTGGAAGATCTCTATGCAGTTTGAGTTCTAGTCCTCGATGCCAGACTTTATCAAAAGCCTGCACTGCATCTAAGAAAACAGCCGAGCAAACTTTCTTTTCCTCGAGAGTCTTGTCGACCACGTGAGAAATTCTATGCACCTGTTCAATCGTTGAATGCTGCTGTCTGAACCCGACTGGTGATCCGGTAGTAGACTTCTCTCCTCTAACAGTGGCTTCAATCTCTTCAAAAACAGCTTTTCGAACAGTTTCGAGATTACTGGCAACAATGAAATTGGTCTATACAACTTCGCTTCAGTCGGTGTTTTGTTACGTTTTAAAATCATTATAACCTCGGCCACTTTCCACAAAATTGGTACATACTTCAGTCTGAAGACTGCGTTTATGAGGGGCAATAATTTCCTGGTGCTTTTTTCAGGCTTAAATTGCTTTTTATCTCTCCTTTCAATTCTTGAAGTGTTACTTTTTTAATATTTATTTCATCCACTTTTTGGCTCTTGGAAGTATTTTCTACTTCTGCCTGTTGAGGTAGTGGTTGGAACGTCTCTTCAAGATAGTCTGCAAAAAGGACTGCTTTTTCCTTATCTTTTTTTTTTTTTCAGGTTCCATCTGGCATCCTGGTAGGCGATGATTGGTTATGTGGCCTCTTAAATGGTTTAGGCCACATAACCAATCATCGCATTCATACATTTCCAGAGTGGATAATCAGTGTCCTTCTGGGCTGTAAGATTGCTTAGATATCTTCCAAGCTTTTCGTTCTTATCTTTTCTAATCATCTCTTTAAGACCATTACAGAGCTTGTTCAATATTCGTTTATTTTTAGGAGTACGAACTTTCTGCCAGACCTTACGAACCTTTCTTTTTTTCTTGACTAATTTATTCACTTCTGGTGAATTTTCCTCTGTTTTGCCTTTTTTAAATGACTGCTGACTGCTCTCCCATGCTGCTTTTTGAACCTTTAAACTTCCTCGTCTAGTTGGTTGGTATCATTTAGTGGTACCTTAAGGTCTACTGTTTTCTCCAATATCTGCCTAAAAAGGGTCCATTTAGTCATGCTATTTGTCAGCCTAGCCGTGTTTGGCTGTGAGACTACCTCTTCGTTTATTACCATAAGACCCGCCGAGTGGTCTGATGAAAGGTCCTCGCTATATTCAATGGAGAGGTACCTACTAGATACTCCTTTTATCACAAAGAAATCTATCAGGTCAGGTGTTTCATTAATATCAGTAGGCCAGTATGCTGGTGTGCCACTGGAGAGGAGTTCAGCTTTGACTTCGCACCCTGCCTTGTAAAGTCCTCTACCTTTAGTTGTGGTTATTCTTGAGCCCCAGAAGGTCTTTTTAGCATTGAAGTCTCCTCCGATGATATATTGATTTCTTAACGTTCTAAGGAGACTAATGTAATCGTCTTTCCCGAGACGTTGCCTAGGAGGGCAGTATATCGCGGATATTGTGAAGTTCCTTTTACCCATAAGCTGTACATTCACTGCAACCATTTGCACAGATTCTTCTTTAATCTTTACATCTTGATGGTGCTTTATTATGCTTCTCAGAAGTATAGCTGATCCTCCTCTAGCACTGTCAGCATGACAGAAGCTGTATCCATGCAAATTAACTTGTCGGTTTTTGGTAATGTGGGTTTCGGATATCAAACATACGTCTATTCTTTCCCGATTTAGAGATACCTCTAGCTCTGACAGATGGTGTAGTAGTCCATGTGCATTCCATGTCACAATTCTTAGAGTCCTACACATGCTTACTTTGTTGCTTTTGGGATTCTGTCCTCCTTACACGGGTCTCAACTTGTTCAATTTTTTGAGACAGTTCTTCGAGTTTCTCCAGGGTTTTCGCAAATTATTGATTTTTATCCTTAATTACTTTACTAGGAATGTCTCGTTTTTTATTAAACTGCTGGAGTTCAAGATTCTGTAATTGTTTAGCAACCTCACATCCTCTATAACTTGCAGGATGTTGCTCATGACAGTTGATACAAGTTGGCTTCATATTGCGGCTTAACTTGCAATCGATTGTTAGATGCTTACCTGAGCATTTACGCATCTCGGTTCACGGTGACAAAATTTTTTAGTGTGATTGAAGCCTTGGCACATTTTACATTGCGGTATCTTATCTGTGGTTTTCCGAAGAGGTTCTATTTTAACTTTAATATTTAGGATTGAACATATATTATATATTCGATCCAAATTTTCTTTTTGGTCAAAAGTAAGCATGAATAGGGGAAGCCCTCTTCTCCTGAGTTCATCCTTACCCTTGTCATCTCTTATCCGTCCCTTTTTGATGATATTTAATGCGTCTATAATTTTGTAATTTTTTTGTTGTAAGTCATCAATAGTATCCTGTTTTTCGAAAGTATGATGGAGTCCCCTACCTTTGTTGGCCTGCTATTTTTATCTTTGTAAGTGTACCACTGTACTTCTAGCTCATTTAGTTTTTTCGCCAACGTTCTGTATGAATCTGGACCTGCCGTTATGATCTTCCATTTATTATTGTTCTGTGCCACAATGTTGTAGCCACTGCTAGATGTTGGTTCCATTAGTGTTTTGTTTTCTTCATAGGTGGTGACACCAACTATATTGATTGGAGGAGAAGGTACCTCTTTTTTCTTCTTATCACTTTTTTCTGTCAAGGTGACTTTCTTCTTAATTTCCTTATTGGGTTCATTATTTGGGATCCATTTCGTCAAAACAGTCCCTTCATTTTTTGAATCCGTGCTGCCAGTTGCCACCTCTGGTGAGGATTCTGCTCGAGTTCCTGCTTTCGAGTTCCTCTTTATCAGTTTGGTACTCATTTTTACTGACCCTGTCAGATTCATAAGTTGTCAGTTGCTCCTGATTTTTCATCTTGTTTTTAAGTTCTTCATTTTCTTTTGTTAATATATCCAGCTTTTCGTTCATCTGAGATATAACTTTGCCCATTTCACGTAACCTGCTTATCAGTTCACGTTTATCATCATTTATTGAGCTCTCTTGAGGTGGATGAATATGCGAAAGTCGGCCCTCCCCAGAATCCATAGGGCCGGCCTCCGTAAAGAAGGGTGGATTTTCCAGGAGTTCTGGATTACCACCTGGGGTAGTTGATACGTCTGTTTTTTCCATCGCATGGTTTCGCCGTTGCATTTTATACCTCATGCCAGGTTTGTTAACTGCCGCCCCACTGGGAACAGACGCAGACCATATGGCCGCCTAATATAGGACAGACGCCTCTGGGTTTTCGTTCTAGTTTTGGTCCGCCCTGGATTTCCCGGTACCCGACTCTGTCGAGCCTTCCCCAATCCGCCACCTGGGGAGGCGCCCGATAGGGGACTAGATAACCCCTACGGGAAATGAAAAATGAAATATTCTTTACGATTATTTTTGTATGTACAACATTGGAAGTACAAGGACCTACAAATGAAACGATATAAATTTAAATGTAAAGCATAAAAAGTAGTATTTAAAAAAAAATTACATTCGCGAGCTTATAGTAGGATTCAAGTTTATTAATATTCAAGTAAGAATATTCCAAAACTTATGGTTGTCATTTGATCAAATGAGTCACCAAATAATCATTATGTAATAAAATCCAAACCATGTTCGGTCAATAAATAACTGCATTATATATACTATTAATAACAGTAATTACAGATCAATTAAAAGCAATTATAGATTGTCTGGAATCTAATTAAAATTCTGCAATATTTAAGTGAGCTAGAGGCTTAGACTCGAGTGACGGGGCTGTAAAGAAACACTGGGATCTACTGGGAGAACTTTTTTCCATCCAATGTATAGGTGCAAAGTTTTTTTCGGAGTTCTATATGATGATGGAGTAAAAATATCAATAGGTGAGTAGGTCTCTTGGCCAATGTCTTTTTAACCTTTTTCTATCAAGTCCAGGAAACAGGGAGTAGGAAAGCGGAAGAACAAGTGGGTTTGGGTGATATTGTGTCGATGAGTGGAATGTCATGTATTTGTTTTATTTTATAGTGTTATGGATTTTATAGTGGTAATGTTCATGTTGTTGTGTATGGTGTGATTCGAAATATACCCTGGTGCATTAATAATTTTTCTGAGAATTTTGGACTGTGTTGTTTGTATCTTGTGTATGTGGACTTTTTTTGCTGAAGTTCTGCTCCATATGCCCAAATAGGTTTTAGTATACTATTATAGATAAGTCGTTTGTTCCGTAAGTCAAGTGAAGATCTGTAGTCCAGTAGATGTGATAGTTGTTTGTACCGTCTAGTCAGTTCTTGTCTTTTTAATTTTGTATGTACGTTACATGTAAGTCTTTTGTCCAAGTATAGTCCGAGATAACGTACATAATTTTTGGAAGGTACTTCGTCGTTGTCAATTTTGACTGCAGGACACGAAGCTTTGCGTAAAGAGAAGGTTACGTGGCTCGATTTTGAGGCGTTTATTCTTATTTGCCATTTATAGAACCACTTTTCTAAATCAAATGATTTTGAAGAGCTATAGATGCTAGGTTTGGGTCTCTGTGAGAAGAAATAACGGCTGTATCGTCAGCGAAGGTATAGATGTTGGTGCAAGGATGCTCCGGGATATCAGAGGTGTAAACAGAATAGAGAATGGGGCTTAAAACACTGCCATGCGGTACACCCCTGTATTGAGAAAAGAAGGAAGAAATCGAAGAGTCAACGGAAATACAGAAGAATCTGTCTTGGAAATAAGATTGAAGAATTAAAAGTATGTAGGAGGTAAGTGAGGTTTTATTTTCCAGAGAAGACCCTTGTGCCAGACACTATCAAAAGCTTTTTCAATGTCAAGAAAAATCGCAGAGCAATATTCTTTTTTCTCAAAAGCGATAGATATTGCATCCACGATACGATGACACTGTTGTACAGTGGAGTGATAAGAACGAAAGCCAAATTGGTGGTTCGCTATCACTCTGCTATTTTCGAGGATAGGCTTTATGCGATTAAGGAAGATTTTTTCTAATACTTTAGACATTATAGGGAGGAGTGCAATTGGACGGTGAAGGATTAGTGACAGGTTTAGAAGGTTCCAAAGGAGCGGAAAATAAGTACTCCGAGGTAAGTGGCGAAGGATGAAGGGAGTGATGAGATCATAGTCAAGAGCTTTTTTGTTTGGCATTTTGTTCAGTACTCGATAGATTTCTTTTGGATGAAATGCCGGAGAAGGGAGTGATAAGGGTAGTGCTGTTGTCAAGTCGCCATGTATTTTGTCAGTTAGAGTGTTATCCTGGATATCATTTACCTTAAATATATAAGAAAGATGTTTTGCAAATTCGTTAGTTTTTCTTCGCTCGTCATCGCCCAAGTGTTGTCTGTACGTCTAAGAGGATATTGAACCATCTTTTGCTTTAGAATACTCCTTGTAGCTGTCCATACTTGTCTGTCTCTGTTGTTTATAGAATTTAAATAGTCTTTGTAACTGTTGTTTTTAAATTTTGATGATTCTTGTTGAAGTTTTCGGGTTAGATTGTTGAGTTTTATTTTGTATGAAGGTCTTTGCCATAAAGCTCTGATCCTACGTTTTTCTTTAATAAGATTTCGTATTGGTTCAGGTAGGTAGGAATCAGGCTTTGATAAAGTCGTCTTTGGTGTTGTGGAGTACCAAACTGCGTTTTGAATACATTCAGTCAAGTGATTAACAGCATTGTCCAGGTATGTCGGCAGTACGTATGTTAGTATTAATGGTGATTTTGTTGTTTAAATAATTTTCGAACTTACTCCAGTTTATATAGCCATTTATTAATGCCAGGGGTGCAGGTTTTGTAAATAGGTGATTTTAATAGCTCGAGGAAAAATGGGCTATGATCTGAAGAGAGATCAGAAAGAGTGGAAACGTTGGAATGTTTAAGTGACAAGGCGTTTGTAACAAAGAAATCGATAACATCGGGTGACTTTGATATTGCTGTAGGCCAATAAGTAGGTTCAGAAGGGGAAATAGTAGAAAATTTTAGTTCTTCTATGCATTTATTTAGCCTTTTCCCGCGAGTATTTGAAATTCGAGAACCCCATCTAGTATTTTTAGCATTAAAGTCACCACCAGCTAAGAATGGTTTACCAATAGATGAAAACATATTTTTCAATTCATTTATAGATATAACTTTGTTCGGAGCAATATAAACGGAAGAAATTTTTAGCTGATATTTTGGAGAAGTTAAGCAAATAGTGGTGAACTGAATTGTATTCGTAGAAGTGGAAGGAACAAAGTGATGATTCAACGACCTAGCTACAACGATTGCAGTACCTCCATGGGCCGAGTGATCCGGATGGTCTGTTCTGTATACTTCGTATCCATGAATTTTGAATGTTTGTTTGTCTGTTAAATGAATGTTTCAGTCGTGTTCTTTTAGGAAAGTTTCTAGTTCGTATATTCGATGGAGCAGACCATTGGAGTTACAAAGGAGTATTTTAAGAGAAGGTAATAGAGTTATAGCCATAAGAAGGATTCGGAATGACAGATGAAGTTAATTTAGTGAGAAGTTCAAGAATAGGAGATAAAAGGGATTTGAGTTCAGAAAGCAAAGATTCAATAGAAGATTTTATAATCGAAGAGGTATCGAAAGATAAAGAAAAGCATGAAGCTGTTTCTCTAGTTCTCTCCAAGGAAGAAAATTGTTTAACTGGATTTAGGGCTGATTTTTCTTGTTCATTTGTTAAGGTTACCACTTCATTTACCGTAGAGGTATCAACAACATTTTTAATCTGAAAATGATATTGGCCAGTTGATCATACATTTTTCAATGGCCATAAACCCTTGTGCTAAAATTATATATCTGAAGATTTCGGGTTCAAATGCAGCAAAGGCGCATTATTTAATCTTCTAACAGCTATAAATATATCCGTGGGTTCAACAGGTCCTTCTGGTGCTCAATCAGTCTCTTTAAATTGGGTACCGTTTCAGTGAGTGCCCTGCACAGCCGTTGCTCTAGAAACAGTATAGTTATTACCATGTACTGCCGTTGGGATGTAATAGCTTGGATTTTTTCTACTTTAGAGGGAGAATGAGATTTAAAATATTAAATTGTACTAACTAGTTAAAATTAATTATTAACACTAATGAAGATTATCAGGTATTATACATATCACACTATCATGCATATGTCGTGGAATATTGTATGTACACGAATCGTGGTTGTGTGTAATCAATCTACAAGTTAGATTGCTTACTGTGTGTATATATATATAGCGAATGATCGATACCAATCCAACTACATAATCATAGCGCGGGATTACCTATTATACATATTAATACAATACAGGCTATCATCCAGTATTTTAGGCACTGATTGTTTAAATGTATCTTCTTACAAACACGTATCTGATAACGGAAGAGTGAAATATTTTTAGAATAATTAATAATAATCTTTTATTTTTACCGATTATGTTAGATATTTATTTATAATAAAATGCATATTATTAATTATTTTTTAAGATGTGCCAGTTACTTACACTGGTTAAAAAGTAACTGTTTTTAATTATTTAATAATCATCTGTTTACATGGATCTATAATAATTTAGAAAAATTGATTTGTTCGAGGTATATTGCTTAATTTAAAACATAAAAAAGTGCCAGAGAATTTTAATCCTGTAATAAGTTAGGGAATATTGACTGAAAATTTACATTCCAGTGTTGAATATTGGATCCAATTTTTTTTTAATGAATTAGTAAATGGAGATGTAATTGGAAAAGTTGGAGAGTGATAAAAGGAAGCCCAAAGGAAAATGGTTAAAATATAACAAAATTACATTTATCTAGAGTTATTTATTTCATATATGGGTAAATGAATATTTAATCAGGAATTTTGCTCAAAAAGTACTTAATAACTTCAGAATTATTACTGTTATTGAAAAGTAACTGATAACTTAATTTATTATAAGTACATTATTAAGAGCAGTTAATTAAAAATAACTAGCATACCTAAAACAAAAAATGAAACACTATTAATTTATATTATATATTATATTACGAGCTCGAATTGAACATTTTTATTTTTTAGGATCCAGTAAAAATTATTTGCCTTCACTTGATTGTATTGACCTTAAAACATTTAATGAAATATGCCAATAATACTAGATGATTGAATTTATTTTTAAATATTCAATCTGAACTACTAATTTGAAAATTTTGCTATTAAATTAAAAAAAGAGAACATTTAAGCCTCCCTCTCCATAAAAAAAATTCTAGTTCCACTTCAGGTTTAAAGAATACATTTATTTCTTTGAATAAAAAAATGTGATGAACTTGGAGGTACAAGTGAACTGTTGTCATATAATTAAATTAAAGTATTGTGCTCTGTAATATCTAAATACGGTTTTTCAAAAGAATCCTTCCAAACATTGAAATGATTGATACTTATGATTTATTTTTTTTAATGAATTCATGATAAGCTTACGTAACACAATCATAAAAAAAAAAATCAAAACCTCTCGTTGTAGATAAGTAGTTAAGTGGGAGTAGGTTAACATATTCTTGAATATGAATGGAATCGTACATTCCATTCATTCATAATATTATAATCTCGACTGTAAATAAGCGAGAAATATTACAAATATTAATTGAGTAAATACAGATAAATTAAGAAATAATAAGATATATCTGTAATCAAAAGTATTAAATATGTCTAAAATAATAATATTTAAATATTTTTATTTTGAAGATAAAAGAATTTGTTCCCGACCGGGATTCGACGCTCTAAACATCTGAGGTAGCGGGTTCGCCCCCCTCCTAGGACAAATCTGTTCTCTTCACCGATCCCATATCCCCGGTGTTCTCGCAATTTCGCGATGTAAGTACGAGGAAGAATGTTCATTGAACATTGCTTTTCATTTTAGGATCTTGTTGACTACGTCATTATATTATTTATAATTTATTATAATATTTTAATCATTGCTATAATTTTTAAATATTTTTAATTTGAAGAGATCGTATTTTTCAAAGATTTATCGTAATAAACGACCCGGGTTGGAACCCCGGCCAGGGGCAAATCTTTTCTCTTCAAAATAAAAATATTTAAAAATTATAGCAATGGTTAAAAAATTATAATAAAATAATAATAATTGTATGATAATTTAATCTAATTAAATTTTAATTTTAATAATTTAACCTTTTACTAAGTACTCTTAGCAATTAAAATTAGCCCATTAACAGCATTTATAACTTTCGATTTTTTAAATCATTGCATTCATTAAAATGTTATATAAGTTTTATGAACAATAACAAATCCGACATTATTAGCAATTGTTTAGTCATTAATAAGATAAAACATGATTTACAGATATGATTTCTTCATTGTTCCAGCCTCATACTTGTACTTTATTGCGATTTGAAAATGAAAACATTATTAATCTTATAAAATGTTGTAACATATTTTTCATATAGCATAAAGCTAATTTCTTTAATAGTGAGATGTTAAATACGATCCACAATTAAGAAAATCTACAAAAAATAAGAAAATTGTTCTGGATGTCTATAAATCCTTCTCTATTGAGTTTATATCCAATGGAGAAACAACCAAAATTCGTTTGACCTAATTTTTTTACATTTTTTACTAAACCAGGAATGCCAAATTTGAAGATTATTAATGTCCATTAATTATGTATAAAATGACACAATCATGTCTAAAATAAGAAGACATAAGAATTGTGAAGTACACCAGATGAAGATCGTAAAAAATAAATACAATTCTCGAATTAAGATAGATGTGAAGCGATGCTGTTTAACCTTAATTGTATCTCTAAAGAATCGATTTATTAGTTACGACTTTTTGGAATTTCCTACATAATACAAGATAGATCGTACAGGATCGTCAATTTTCAAGTTTATATCTCTCCTAGTTAGTATGCTTATGAATGAAAGAGACAGTCCGACTCACTGACTCTGAGTGAGAGATTAAGTTTAAACAAGGATTTGCATAGTATTCTGTTTCGAAATATTCCAAGGGGCTTTTTAGACACAAAATGATTTTTTATAGTAAGTAATAGCAATTCCATGGTACATACATTTAAAATTTAATAGATAAAATATATGAAAACAAAATTTAAAAATATATATTTTATCTACAAATGAAAATAAATATCAATAAATTTTTATATCTATTTTCTGGTTTTTTTTTTAAAGAAATCACTTTGGTTTAATCGTATGTTGTACCCAATGTACAATGTATCCTGAAAGAACAAACTTAAATGAATAGAATTAAAGCCAATCGATATATTATTCAATTTTTTTCCTGGAAAATTTCTTTATAATAATTAAATTAAAAAGATTAAATGGATGTACCCACGGTATCCCAAATAATTGACTAATAAACTACCTTAATAATAGTAAACTTCTTCTCAGTAAGATAGAACCTAATTAGCAAATGTAAAGAGATCAGTTAAGAAAAAAAAAAGATAAAAAGCTGATCTACTAACAGAGAGTATTTTCGGCTTGTGCACTTTCACCACCATTCCTTTCCTTGCCATTACTTTCACATCTACTTTACTTTGTGTTATTCACTTAAGCTTCTTACAGAAAATCCTTGTGTAAGAGGTAGGAAAAGAGTTTAAACAAGATTCAAATTATGAAAATGCTAATGGTTGAACAAACTTCCAAATGTATTTAAAGCACTAGATCTGTACAACGAATTAAATACAAGATGAGTAAAATAATGATAATTAAACTTAAAGAAAAGACTCTCATATATTTCACCGCTAACCGTAGATGAAACCTGAAGATCGGATCTCACCAACTTCGTATTGTACTACAACGATACCGAGAAATAGAAACGTTGAAACTACTCCGTGTAGTTCTGCCGGGAATAGCGTTTGGTTTTCCAGATGAGAAGCAGACTTAAGGATAGTGTGAGCGATGGAATTAATTTATTCTTGCACCTACTGATTCTAATTGCCATAATCCGTGGATCTAGACCGATCAGTCACTGTCCTTGAACCATTCTACGTCGCTCAGTGTTTCGATTAGTACAAGTTAGGTGGACATAAGTCATGTTTAAAATTCTAAAATATTTTATTGGAATATTGTAAAAAAGTTCTTCAAAACATAGAAATATAATATTTTTTATGCCTGGCACACTCAGTCTCGTCAGTAGTAGGGTCTAAAGTAATATATCCATTGCAATAGACTAAATCAGTGGTATTCAAGGTATCATTTCAACCTCACAAAATTATTGTTGAACTTTTATCGAACAAATTGTTGAATGTGGATATTAATTGTACTGGTAAGTGCTATTTTTTCGAAATAAAACAATGTTCTGATAATCAAACTATATTATTTTTTTTTTTAAATGCCCGAATAATTTTTCCTCATTTTGAAAATTTGAAGTGATGAAAATGACTTTTAACAATTTTTATCTGGGCTAATTTTTCTATATTAATTAGCTAAGCCTTTCCTATGAATAATGCGACACATTTCAGCCTG
The DNA here is from genome assembly GCA_964056705.1 of Troilus luridus. Lineage (NCBI taxonomy): Eukaryota > Metazoa > Arthropoda > Insecta > Hemiptera > Pentatomidae > Troilus > Troilus luridus. Next base: position 117,832,949 of record OZ057413.1, on the reverse strand, counting down.
CACACTCGAGTACATTTTGTTTTAGAGTACTTTAATTCGAGAAGGGGTTTTGTTGAAGAATGGTTGAAGCTTGAAGCGAAAATCTTTTAGAGTTTCTTTCAACCAAAATTAATTTTGAAAACATTACAGGGGATTCTGAAAGGAAAATAAAAATGATTTTGGCAAGCAGTTCTTCCAATTTATTTCTTATTTTGCATTTACCATGAAAAAATATTAATTAGTTTTATGGTTAAAAATTGTTAATGGATGAATGATGATTTTCAGTATTTATATAAACACACACTTATTTTTAAAATAATTACAGTTTTTGTTGCTTTAACTATTTTGTTTTATAATAGTTTTTTTTCTTTATAATTATTGTTATCGTATTTAGAATGGAATAGAAAACAAATTTTATTCTGGGACCAAGTCCCTTTAGGATAACAATAAAGAACAAGTAAAATAAACATAATATTCATCTGGCCAGGAGGCTACATAATGATACAAATCATGAAGTAATCATGAGTGACAAAACATAATAGAAATAGGAAAAAAATCAATAAATGAATAAAAAGTACGAGACCATACAGGATTTTAACTAATTGTCGAAAATAATATAAAGGTTGGATATAAACAAAATAATAATAAATAACATTAATATAATAGTTAATAACGGAATTGCTAAATAGAACAAATAAATGGCATAGCATGCGATAAAGTATTTACAAAGTCTCTATCTTCTTTGTTGTTAGAAAAAAAAAAAAAAAACACGTAGGTAACGAGATCGAGTATTCGATACAAATTAATTCAAGCGGAAGATTGACCTGCCTGGAGACCATCTTTTTGGAATCCCAGGAGATGATGGAAAAGCAGGGATTTAAATAAAGCCAGTGAAGAATAATGGCGGATGAAAGGAGGGATTGAGCTCCACACAGTGGTGGAACGCTCGAATGCCTTAGTTCTGTGGGATGGAATGTAGAGATCGGAATGCGGGATCTTGTTTTGTGGTGTTGGACAGAGGATTTGAATTGAAGGAGACTATAGATATATGAAGGGTGTTGCGAGTTAATGGATTGGTATAGAAAAACACTAAGGAAATAATGTCTACGAATGGGTGGGAAGAGCCACTTTAACTCATCATAATGATGTGACACCCGGGAACTCCTCGGAGTACCAAGAACAAATCTTAAAGCGCAGTTCATTGTTCTTTTTAAGCGACCCTCCAGCATTTTCGAAATGCCCCCGTATACCACACAACAGTAGTCAAAGTGGGGGAAGATAAGGAATGATACGAGAAGCTTCCGGGTAGATTCTGTAAGGAGATGCCGGGATCGATGGAATAATTTCAAGGAACTAATTGATCGTCAGGATATTTGGGTAACATTTGGTTTCCGGGAGAGGTTTTTGTCCATGGTAATGCCTAGGTTTTTAACGGAAGAGTTGAAACTGATAGGGTGGTCGTTTAGGATTGATGTTGAGAGGGCGGGGATAGTTGTAGGGAGGGAGTTAGAACCTAGAATGGCCTGGGTTTTCATTGCGTTCAATTCCAATTTGTTCAGCTTTCCCCAGACACTGATCCTATCGAGGTCTTGCTGAATACTGGCTAACGCAAATGATAGCTCAGAAGGAGGAAAGGATAAATAGATTTGGAAGACGTCAGCATCTAGATGGCAGGAACCGTGGTGAACAGATTTAGGAAGATCGTAGATGTAAAAGTGAAAAGGAGAGGAGGGATGCCTGAGCCCTGTGCCACACCTGAGGATAGAAGGAAAGAGGAAAGGGGTTGGTTGGGCATAGAAACCGCTTGGGACCTGTCGGAGCGGAAGGATTGGAACCATAGTATAGAGCTGTTGGAAAATGACAATGACTTTAGTTTGAAAAAAAGGATAGAATGGTCCAAGGAATCGAAAGCTTTGGAAAAGTCTAGTAGGATTAGCACCGTTAGTAGTTGTCCATGGATTTATGTAAGTCAGTAGTGATTTTGGTAAGGGCAGATTGAGTGAAAAAACCAGGACGAAAACCAGATTGCAGCGGATCAAGGAGTTTGGACTGTTCGAGAAAATTTGATATTTGAGACTGGACTATTCTTTTGAGAGGTTTGGAAATGTTGGAAAGTATTGAGATTGTCCGGTAGTTTTTGGGAGATAATGGGGTTGAGGTTTTTTTTATTTATAGGATGGACTATGGCTTTTTTCCAAGAAGCTGGGAATATTGCGTTGTGTAGAGAGAAATTATATATGAAAAGTAGGACAGGTTGGATATCCATGAGGCATAGGTTGAGTAGTTTGACGAGTATCTCGTCAAAGCCAGTAGAACTGTAGCGGGACTTGAGAACGGAGGAAATAATGTCGGTAGGTGAAATGTAAGAGAAATAAAAATTGTTGGGGTTGAAAGATGGGGTCAGTGAAAAGACGGAGGAGGAGGATTTTTATGTGTTAATTGAGGAATCGTTTCATCTACAGGAAAGGGTCTGGAGTATGTTCAATTGCAGAGGGAGAGTTTTCGGAGGAGTTACATTTAGATTTAGGATCGGGAGCAGAGGAAAAGGCTTCGTGGACATATTTGGATTCTGCTTGTCTGATTGTAGACTGTGTCATATTGCTAAGAGCCCTGAACGCTTGGTAGTCGTCAGTAAGCCTAGTGGATCTAAAGCGTCTACGGGAAGCATCACGTTTCCTTTGCAGGTCTTTAATTTGTTGACACATCCAAGGAGCAGGATGGTGACGGAAGGTTTAAGTTTTGATTGGGGCATGGGTACCCAGGGTCCTTTTGAGATTGGCAGTGAGTATGTTGACCATTGAATAGACGGTGGTACAGGAGTAAATTCGGTTCCAATTCAGGATTTCGAGTGAAGGAGATACATATTCTGTGGTGAGTCCATCTAGGCTGCGAAAAGTTAATGTTTTCGATAGGATTTCTGGAGTTTTGATATTTTATGAAATTTGGATTAAATCATGAGAGGACAAGAATGGGGCAGGTAATTGTGAGGAAGAAAGGAGTCTCTGCGGTGAGCCAATGATGAACAAATCTAACCAGGTGTCAGATAGGAGAGTGTGATGGGTGGGAGAGAATGGAACAATGGAGAGGTGCAGAGACTAAAAAAGGTTCTCAAGGTACAGTTTATCATTGGATTGGACCAGGAGATTGGTACTGAAGTCGCTGGAGATTATGATGTGGTTGTAGAAAGGAACATGGTTATATAAGACCGACTCTAAGATAGGATCAAAAGGGACCAAAGGAGGGCGATACACTACGACGTATAGGAGAGGATTTGATTTGCATGAAATTTTGACGAAAGGGAATTCTATGTGAGGGAAATTGGACGCTGGTAAAGAATCCAGATTGCGAGATTTTATGGAGTTGTGGACGTAAAAACCTACACCTCCACCAGGCCGGTCAACTCGGTCGTGGTGGAGGAAGGAATAGTCAGGTAAGGAAACAGAGGAGGTCGGGATATGGGGTTTCAGCCATATTTCTGATATTCCAATAGTGTGGAAAAAATTGTGGGTAAAATATTGATGAAATTCATCAAAGTGAGCGAGCAAGGAGCTGATGTGACAGGAAGTTAGGACACTAGACCATTATAGTGGAAGCAGAAGAGAAGCTCACAGTATTTGAGGAGAGGAACTAAGAGGAGTAAATTTTATTGGCAGAGCTAATTGAAAAGTTTGAGAGTGTCGAGCAAAGATTATCAGAGGCGAGTTATTGCTAGTACTAAAAACCGCGATAAGTTTTGATCCTAAAGAATAGATAATAAAATTAAAGAATAACGAAAGGAAGAATGGTACGTAAATAATGAAATAAATTAAACATTAAAAAAAAGAAAAGATAAAAGTGAGAATTAATAATAAAAATTAATTTTATATGAAAAAGAAAAAATAATTTCGCGACATATTTCTTAGGAAAAAATAAAAATTTTAAAAAACACTTGAGGGTATAGGAGTAATACAAGATGAGCCCGTGAGCACAGTTGTGAGAGCCATGGTTATTAGTGCAGCTTGAGAGCATACCGGTCTTCAGTAGTCAGCCGAATACATCCAGGTCAGGAGCTTGATCAATGAAGACCACTTGGTGCCCATCTTCTTCTCTTCATCGCACTCTGCCACCAGAGAACCAAACATATTCTATTTTCCCCGTTGCCCTCTTCTGAGGTGCGAGCCAGTAGAGGGGCGTGTTAGTCGCAGTCATTTCCTCGCTTAGATAGATGCGGTGGCAGTCATTTTCCTGCTAGCCTATATCTCGCGTAGAGAAATCTCTCCTGACTTTTCTCTTTTGGATTAGGTCATCCCTCACTGATTGCCTTGTGAACCGTTCTATGATTGGTGGGGGTCGCGGGTCGTCATTCTTCACTTTACGACGCAGCGCCGTATCCAGGTCCTCGATATTTAGTTTTAATCCCAGGCCTGCACCAATGCTTGCAACTAGGCCAGAAGGAGTCTCTCCGGCTCGTATGGGGATCCCTCGTATCTCAAGAGACTTGGATAATAAGCCCTGTTCGCTTTTATTTAACCGTACCTCCTAATTCCCCACACGTTCTTTGAGCGCTTTGTTTTCTGCTAATATCTCCTCAGTATATTTGTTTACCCCTCTAGGTGTTTCTCGATGGATGTGAGGCTCTCATTCATTTCGAATGAGAAATCTCCACATTTATCAATCGCGACCTTGATCTTTTTGATCTCCTCATGGACATGTTGATCAGAATGCTTTATTGCCGCTAATGCTTCCATTAGTGAGGGTTGTGCTATTTTATCGGAAGTTCGTTTGTCCCCTGCTTCTAGGTTTTTTTTGGCCTGCTCCCACTAAGTACACAGCCATTGTGCTCTTGAACATTTTAGGCCCTCTATCTCCTTTTCACATAGAGTGCTGCACCACCCGTGAAAAATTAGATTGCATTTGGAGCAAGATAAATTGTTTTTATCATCGCGAACGATGACGTTGTTACATTTTGAGCAAACAGCCATGGTGCCAAAGTAAATAAATAGTACTCACGGAGATAGTTTGTTATGGTCCCTGCTGCTGTTAATCCTGACGGGATTAAGAGATAGCCTATTTTGTAGCTCGGACTGGTTATGTTTGATTTTAATATTTATTCAGTATAAAATGCTCCTTCACTACACTTTACCGGCAGTAGAAATATGTATGTTTATATATTCACGTATATATGATATGTCTATAAAATAATTATCCTGTTAGTATAAATTCTATACAAAGTGCACTACACAACTTAAATGGACGAGTTAAAAGACGATGTACACTGGTTGCTGTCCCTGGTCAGACTGGGGTGCCATATTTTTATTAATTCTTTCATTTAATTCCTTATTGCGAGCTAGCTCATAATTTATTTTCCTTGATTTTTTATTTTCATTTAATAATTAAATTTTAATTGTCTTCTACTCTAAGATATTATAGTTTTATTTTCTAAATCACTATTTTGAAGGGACTTGTCCCAGAATAAATACGGATTTTATTAGTTTTATTATTATAAATTATCTTAATATATACGTTTTATTTATTTTCTCTTATTATAATCCTGGAAATCATCTTAAGTTCAGCTGGTAATTATTTTTTAAAACTTTTTTATAGTTACATTACTTAATTAGTCGAAAGAAATGGAAAAATGACGAAAAATGGTTTTGAATGAAAAAAAAACCTATAGCACTGCAAACCAGAAAGGGTTATGCTGTTTGATGAAGCTTATTAGAGTTTGTAATGGCTACACCTACATTGGATCCGTTGCGATACGATGAGACGTCGCTAGCAAACCAAATGACTGAAATATATCGAGAGCGCCTACATTGAGTACGGTCTGAACCGATCCATTTTTATCCGACCAATCCAACCGATTTAGTCGCTCGCGGAAACAAAATAGTTTATTTATATGGAAGCGCCTACATTGGATCCGGCGCGATGCTGTACGATCAGGAGTGATTTTAAAATTTCGAAATCATTAGTTTTCAATCCGATAAGCCAGCCGTTACCATGAGTGGCATTTTAACCTTTATTGTCTAAAATGTTTATAAAAATTTATAAATTGTAATATTACCTCATTTTTATAACATTTGGTTCTTTAAATTTATAAAAGATTATTTTTAATATATTTATATTTTACAATAATATATATAAAAAATAAGAAATAAAAGAATAAAATTGAGACCATTATATTCAAAAGGCTAGTTTCATTATCGGTTTGAATTAGTGATGGACTTAACTGCTACTTTTCAGTAACAGCTCTAACCGTTACTGTGATTTTTCTTATCTGTGATTTCTTAACTGCTACTGACTGTGATTCTTGATTCTGTCGAAATGCTACCAACAGAGATTGCGTCGGCGTATTTAATTCCACATATTGAATATAACGATCACAGAATATGCATTATAAGGATAATAATTACTTTGACACTTGTATAATTCACTATAATCCTATCAATATACATACATACGGAATTATTTTCAATATCCTATATAACGTAAATTTTCCTTTTATGGTTTAACCTATTCAAGACCAGCGCCGGATCTAGCCCATGCGCGCTCGTGTGCAATCGTGACCTAGGCCCCCTAGTAGGCACGCGATTAAAATTGAACATTTACAGTTTTACAAGGTGTTGGAAAAAACGGCAAATCCTCTAAGGAGATGAATGTGCCCATGGAACTAAACAAAATTTGCTTTGGGATCAATCAACATAAAATGAAATCGCGAAAATGAAACAGTTGTTTAGAGTAGGGATAGCATAACGGAAACTAAACGGTGACTTCAGACCATAATTACAAGGAGCTTTTGTTCAGACAAAGCTTGCAGAAATGAACAAATATTTTCGACTTTTCATACAAAGTACACCTATCAGTACATCGATTACTAATATTTTTGTTTTCATTACCGCAGGTTTTGTTTGTCAGAACCGAATTTGTTTGTATTGATGGTCTGAAGTCACGGTTTCAGTTTCTATAATTGTATACAAGCTCCCCTAAAAGTTTTTAGTCAGTACGAATACTTTGGGTATACATAACTCATCAATACGAACAACTTTTACTGTGGGGCCCACTCTGAAATCACGAAAAAAAATCTGTTGTTCCATAGAAGAAGTTATTGAGACCAAATGAATGAAACCTCTTATCTGACCTCTGACCTCTGTGAACTCTATGCGATTATAGTTTTAAGTATTTGTTGCAACGTTGATTTCACGTTGAAACAATACCTACTTTGTAAAAGTGCCGACCCATGAACCCTAAAGGTGCCATTCGGAGACGAGCGCCAACCGAGTCATTGGAAACAATTTTGGGTTGTGTACGTAACTTTTCCATAGACTGCCCGTGTCGGAATGGCAGCCTTTAAAGCACGGGATATAAGCAAGGGGCGGCACCTTCTTTCATATAAGAATATCATACATAATAATAATCATAAAAATAATCGAAGCGAGACGAAGGAACGCACCGCGCGCGCCCGGGGCCCTCCTCTCTTAATTAATGTATCCCGGCCGTGCTTAAAACCGCCTCCTTGGAGATTTCGCAAGGCGCGCCCCTTGAGACCCGGCACCCGTCTGCACCGCACAGCCTGCGCACAAGGTAAAGCCGGCCCTGTCGACGGGCAAAGGAGACAGTCTGAGCCCTCTGCTCTTCATCATATTCATGAGTATAAAAAATAAATATGTAAGAGAAGAATGGCAAGTGTTTCGATTGGTTATTGGGAAGATTCTAGGGGATGACAAAGATGACGAGGGACTGAGAAAAATGCAGATCCTGGTGTATAACAACTCGAAGCAGAAAGGAACTTGGAGGAATTAAAAGATGAAGAAAATACTTACCTATGAGATAGGCAGGATTCCAAACCACCCATGAGGTTCTGCCTGTGGTTTCGTTACCCATTTTTTATAGTGGATGGTTCGCTTCACTGAATCCAGTAGCAGGAATGGCGTCCTGCTAATGCAATCAGTTGCCCTATCAAACCACTCCCGTCAAAACACCTTCAATCTTGGACAAACTTTGTATGAGTCAATGAGAAAAACAACATGTTTTACTATCACAAATACAACATTATAACTTTCATTTTAAGATAAACAAGTACCGGTAAGAGAAATTAATGAAAAGTAAGAAAGAATTTTCTTTATTTTCAACTGGTCTCGCGCCCCCCTGACTTATCATTACGCGCCCCCCCCCTGGTTGGGAACCACTGCTCTAAAATAATGTATTTTATTGAACTCCTTCGAGTAAGGTTACTGTATGTGATTGATGAGTCTGTTTAGACTGTTGATGTAAGATGTGCTACGTTTGATCTTAATTCATGAAGATTTATTTTGTTCTTTGTACAAAATAAAGGTAGCGGAGTGGCTCAGTGGTAGTGTACTGAGTTGTCATGGCGGAAATCCTGGTTCGAATTCCGCTGCAGGCCATGATTTGTATTTAGTCAGTTTGCAGCGGGAGATGGATCATATAGGAACTAGGACCCTCCTTGGGCCCACCCAGCCTCTATAAAATATTATAAAAATAGGGTACCCAAAATAACGGGGAAAATCTGGCGGTTGAGCGTGACCGAGGACAAGTCACCTCCTTGCAGAACCAGTACAGTCTCTACCATGTACTATACTCCAGACCATCATGGGTTGTAGTGTTACAGGTTTTTTTTTTTGGTTTTTTTGTTTTGTACATAATAATGATGCCTAAATTGGAGTAACATTAGATGTTTGGTTATTTTGCGAGCATTGTAGAGCCTTGCTATTCAAAAAACTACTTCGCGGAATTTTATGCTAGCGGAGGAATACATAATGGAATATTCCTCTTACGTAGATCCACAAAAAGGTCTTGATAGCATATATCTATCTTTTATACCCATTACATCTTCTAAGCAATTGATAACGTACAATGCGGTATATGAAAAGCTGTTCAGACCCGGAACCTTCAACATTGAAACTATGCAACCCCCGATTCCTGAACATGTTAATTAGTTTTTATCAAAAATCATTTTTTTTTCGTAAAATCATTTTTTCTAAAATTTTACGAGCTTAAAGAAATATTGATACTCTGGTCGTGATTATATAACCTCAAAATTCCAAAATTGAAACATCTAAGTGATTATCAAATAATTCAATTAAACAAGTTCCGTCATTTAATTAGTATTAAATGACGGTTATCTAAAGCTTATCTAGATTTAGTTTTTAACTATAAAAGCTATTTTGTTTTTGAGGATGAGAGGCTTTTAAGGATGGCTTTTACCGTTATTGCTTGATAAGTAGTAAAGAATAATAAATATCATGATTTATCTATTTAAAAGAAAAACAGTAGAAGGAATTTCAAAAAAAAACAAAAAAAAAACTAGTAAAATTTCTAGAATATTAACAACTATTAATTTTTTGATTACAAATCAATCTACCTTCCTGTTAATTTAATATATCAGAACTTATTAAATAGAAAAACCATTATTAACTGAAGTGGAGCTTTTGGTATTTTTATTTTTTTATTAAAACTATAATTTTTGGAAATACAAATCGTATAAAAAAAATAAAATAAAAAAAACTGAATTGGAGCTTTTGGTATTTTTATTTTTTTATTATTAATATAATTTTTGGAAATACAAATCGTATAACAGAAAACATTTTTTTCACAATTAAAAGATAATTTAAATAATCTAATGTTGATTGTCCGGTAGTTTTTGGGAGATAATGGGGTTGAGGTTTTATTTATAGGATGGACTATGGCTTTTTTCCAAGAAGTTGGGAATATTGGGTTGTGTAGGGAGAAATTATATATGAAAAGTAGGACAGGTTGGATATCCATGATGCATAGGTTGAGTAGTTTGACGGGTATCTCGTCAAAGCCAGTAGAACTGGAGCGGGATTTGAGAACGGAGGAAATAATGTCGGTAGGTGAAATGTAAGAGAAATAAAAATTGTCGGGGTTGAAAGATGGGGTCAGTGAAAAGACGGGGGAGGAGGATTTTTATGTGTTAATTGAGGAATCGTTTCATCTGCAGAAGCAGGAAAGGCTCTGGAGTATGTTGAATAGCAGAGGGAGAGTTTTCGGAGGAGTTCCATTTAGATTTAGGATCGGGAGCAGAGGAAAAGGCTTCGTGGAAATATTTGGATTCTGCTTGTCTGATTGTAGACTGTGTCAAATTGCTAAGAGCCCTGAACGCTTGGTAGTCATCAGTGAGCCTAGTGCGTCTAAAGCGTCTACGGGCAGCATCACGTTTCCTTTGCAGGTCTTTAATTTGTTGACACATCCAAGGAGCAGGATGGTGACGGAAGGTTAAAGTTTTGAGTGGGGCATGGGTATACACTAAATAATAATAAAACTAAAATATCCTACAGCAAGGTTTTATATTTTCGATCCTACAAAATATTTTCAGGGTTTTATTTACCTCGACTTTTTAAGAAATAGCAGCGGCATCTCAAAGCACCAACACATACCCTATAGTGTTATAAAAGAAACTATAGGGGAGGAGAAAAATATATTGTACGAAATAGGGACCAGGAGGCTTCAATGTTTTGGCCACCTCATGAAAATGAGCTGCAGTAAGAATCTCTTCCTATATAAACCAAATTATAGAAGAAAGATAGGAAGATATGGATGGAGGATGTAAGAGAAGGAGCAAGAGGGCTGCGTGAGGAAGAAGAAGAATGGGGGGATAGGAAGGATTGGCGAGAAATGATTTTGAGTATCGGGATACATTATTTGTAAAAAACTCCGAATAAATGAATAAATATTTATCTCGAAATAGAGAATTTTACAGTCGACAAGAAGATCTTACGTTCCTGGTTTTCCTCGCTAGGTCTTCCATTGCGGGTAGAATTAATTCAGGAGATTGGGACTTGGTGTTGACACCTATCACTATCCTGGACTTAATCTTGCGGTACTGGCCAATCAAGTTTGTAAGTTGAACTTATGTTCTGATGCTTAAATAACTTATATTTATCATTAAAGTAGAAATATATAAAAATAACATTATAAAAATAATTTATTGCTGTTTTTGGAGTTTGCTCCTTAAGAAACGATTTTCATATTTAGCCCACGGTATGAAAATATTATGAGGAGTAAAATTGAATTTTTACTAAAAGTGGTGGGTTACGTACCTTTCTCGATAAGATTGTATTATTTACATTTCCTTCAATAATACAACCATTGCCTCATCAAATTCATAAAGTTATGTTTATAAGTTAACATAAAAAGATTACATTTGACTAAATGATCTTTTTATGAGTTAAATTCTATTGATAGAAATAATTATTCCTAAAAAAAAAAGGTTTTTAATTTTAAGGGTTTGTTTTTTAGGAATAATTATTTCTATCAATGGAATTTCAACTCATAAAAAGATCATTTAGTCAAATGTAATCTTTTTATGAGTGGAAATTCTATTGATAGAAATAATTATTCCTAAAAAAAAACCTTACATTTAATTAAATTAAAAGAATTACCTGAACATGTGGTAGTTCCGCTTGATCTCGAAATTCTTCATTGTTCTTCTTGATTTTTCTTCAAAAACTGCATCATATATTATAGAGGTATATAAATAATTAAAAATTATTTATATATATAAATAATTAAAAAACGCAATTTTTTGTATCTTATTTGAATTGTTTTAATATTTCGTGATTGAGTTTTATCATGAAATGTAAATCAGGGATACTAAAAAGAGTAAGCTTTTTGTGGTTTCCTAGATACTGTTTGATTTTTTAAATTTTAAATCTTTTAGGAGAAACGTTAAGTCCAACTAGTGAGTGATAATTTTTCTTTTACCACCGGAATTCTAACCTTTAAACTAAAGTTGATTAGAACAAGTTACATAATTCGTGCACAGGCCGCTATGTGTCGCCATTCTCGAGCATGTTGCTGACGCGAACCCACAAGTTTATCTCCCACCAAAGGTCGCTAAACGAGACTAACGAAGTTTTCACTTCAATAATTACAAGTAAAATGAAATAAAAGTGGACAAGGAATAAATCTTTTTGCCATTTAGGGAAAATTCAACTTTCTGTTCAACTTTTGATCTTATACCAAACTAAGTAATTATTGAATGGGAGCGGAAAGATCAGGAAAGAGAAGAGATAGATAACGTGAACATTAAAGATTTTAAAAGAAAACAAGTATTGAAGACAGGAAGGAGCGAAAGGGAGTTTTCTCTCTATTTCACCGACTAATGACAAATTAGCCTTAACAATTTTTTCATTAGTAGTTGTATAAACAAAGTTTTTTAATTGCCCATTTAATTATTACTCTGTGTCCAGGTATGAAGATTCTCAGATTAGTACTTTCATGAATGTTAGTATAGGCAACTAAATCGTATCTTTATCTTACTTATCGTATAGCAATGGATTTACGGAAATAAAGACAATTTTCATAACTAATTGAAATTGAAGGAGATAAAAGTTTCAAAATATAGCATCGAATTAGTTTCTGATATGCATGCAACATATCAGGCATTTAGATAACTCCCAAGTTTCAATAACTGTCTTATTCATATTTTTCGATCTTTTAGTCAAGCAATTTTGTAGTCAAAGTTTCAAGTTCAGAACCAGACTAAGACCCTTGAGAAATAAGGCGGTAGAGTGTCGTTTTTTTCTTGGCTAAACTAGCGAAAAAATAGGGTTTTGAAATTTTGGAGTTAACCACTTTTGGCCCCAAATGCCTCATGCAACCCAAGTATATTTTAGAGCTTATATATTTTATTAAAAAAATAATGTAATGTGTGGAATTCCAAAGCACTATGCAGTGGAGGTATGAGAATACATCACCCCAATAAATAGTGAGAACAAATTAAATAAATAAATAAAAAGTAAGTATATTTATTTGATTAAATCACTATGCAATTAAAATAAATTATAGAAACGTATTGTCGCTGTCAAAACAACACCGCTTATCTACAATTTTTGGTGAAAATGAGTTTGTAACGGTAAGGGACGTACTGAGGTCAGCAACATGGCAGAGTGTGATTTTTTGACACTTCTCTTCAATCTTTTTAGTAATAGTTCCAAAATTGTATAGATAAAAAATAGATTATAAATTCCCAAGTCTACAGTCAGCGCGTTTTTTTTTTCTCTCCGGTAAAATCGCCCAAAGCGTACTTAATATATTTTTGACAGCGACGATATGTAAGCCATTAACAAAACGACAAAAATGTGCGAGAATTCAATTGGAAAAATACAAAAATATAGCCTCATGTCTTTAAAATACTAAAAAATAACTAACCGTAATAATCATCAAAATATGCACAATACACGAACTGAGATTTACATAAATTCGTTATTTTAATTTGCCGTATGACCTAATGATGCCTGAATAGCGAACCGTTGACCGAGTTTTTCCATTATTTTAGAGCCTAAAGGTTTTGTTTTTGAACTTTTCCAATAATTGGATCTGCTACTACTACACCTCCGAAATTCCATCTCCATTAAAAGTAGTTTTCTTGCCGAGTCAGCTGAAATGGACCATGTTTCTGAGGCATATAGTACTTATGAGATATGAATTGCAGAGTCTCTTTCTTGTTGTCATCATGACGTCCTTATTCCACAGAACAGCATTTAGCGTCCTAATTACTTTTCTGCCTCTTATTACCTTTTCGTCGATATCTTTTCTGCTGCTGCTCCCCTTCGAAACCCACCTGCCTTAATATTTTAATTGTTCAGTTGGGGTCAAATCCCATTCCCCAACATTTAGTAAGGAATTTCCACTTTTATATACTCGCTTTTTGTTTTACTGATTTCCAGGCCTCCTGCCTTATAGGCTTCCAGTAGTTTCCTCATCATAAAGCAAGCATTGCTTTTAATATACCAATTTTATATTTCGAGATAAAACTCAATCACAATTTGTAATTTTTAAATACAGTAGAATCCCGATAATTCGTATGGTCAAGGGACTGATGATTTTGTACGAATTATCGGGAATACCAATTATCGGGAGTACAAAATAAAAAAACGTATTAATGCAATTTTTTTAATCTATCCAACCATCCATCGCTTGCACGAAAGTCTTCAATTCCCATTTTTCTGTGAAAACTCGGGCTTTTTCCCTTCAAATATTACATCCAACTGGTACATTTGAACTCCTTGCTTGTACGAACCACTTTTTTAAGTTATCTACAAGTCTGGGAAGAGATTTTGACCTTGTTCTTCAGGATTGATGTGATCGAGGGACGATGAAATGCTTGGATACGTCAATTAGCTTACAGCCACTGGTCACGGCGTTTATGATTTGTTGTTTCTCTTCAATAGAGAGGCTAACGTATTTTGGAGGCATGATAACGTGTCACAATTGTAACAAAAACGAGACTGAGTTGTAAATAAAAGTGTGATTGTAAGAAAAGCTTAATAAAATTCCTCCCCTCATTTTCTTTGAGTGAAAACAGTACGAATTACTTATGAGATTTCTAAGAAAACTTGTCTCCCTCACTCGCTCTCCCGTAAAAAACGATAGGTTCTACTGTGCCTCTAAACAGTACAAACATACTTGTGTATAAAAACAATACAAATTGAGTGATTTCCTAGAAAGTATTTATTCTAATTCAGCTCCTTGGCATATCTGCTTCACTGTTGTCTCCTCCCCTTTCGAAAACAGTACTAAGTAACGAGATTTTAAAGCTGGAAATACGAATTACCTGACGATGTAAGTGACCTTGAGCATAAAAATAATACGAATTATCGAGGGGTCTGAAATGCATTGATTTTATACCATTTATCGAGATTTTCTCTGGGGACCGGCAAATTTGTACGAATTAGCCGGAAATACGAATAATCGGGATACGAAATATCGGGATTCCACTGTATCTTGTTTGATGAAATGATTGTAAGTACTAATGATCTAAGTATTGTTGAACTTAACGGTGATAATAATGCTAACAATTAAAAAAAAATCTATGTACATACAAATAAAAGGTATAATGAATATAAGTATATAGTTATTATTATAGAAATATAATAGGATTACTTAGATAAAACACAGACACTGTGACCATATCAACATGGCGTTGGCCAATTACAAAGTACAAAGTAGAGGCCAATGCCACATCAATTTATTTTTTTACACCCCCCCCCCTCAAAAGTACTTTAAATTGCTTACAATCATGTCCCAGTAAATCAAACAACATATATTAATCAAGTAAGTCAAACAAAATATTGATTCAATGCAGTGAAACTTCATTAACTCTCATCAATAGATAAAACAGCTAACATTTCACAACCAATTTGAAATTTTTGAGTGGACAAAGGGTTAGTAAAGATGTCTGCCTTATTCAGATCCGATTCGATATATTCTAGCTTTATCAAATTTTTAGAAACTAAATCTTTTTAAAATTCGCCTTTATGTCTATATGCCTACAACGCTTTGAGTTCTCGTAATTGTTAATCATATGAATGGCGCTCTGATTATCGCAATATAATATAGGGATGGAGTCATTTACATACAGATCTTTAACTAAATCGTATAAACATATAAGTTCAGGCGAAGTCTGAGATGCAGCATTGTACTCTGCTTCGGCTGTTGATAATGATACTGACTGCTGCTTAACTGATGCCCATGAAATTAAATTATCACAATATAATATGGCAGATCCACATGTACTCTTTCTGCCCTTTTTATCTCCTGTTGAAGGAGGAAGAGGGATACTAGATGAATCACAGGCAACAGCAATATTATTTACAACTCAACTAATATGACTAACAGGTGCTTCACTAATTTTCTTTTCTTCAGGTAGATTATATTATTTATTACATCTTTCCAGAGTGACTATCTTAGTATTTTGTTTAGCTTCAACTTCACTATCGTAGGAATCACTGGAATATTTCCGCTTCTTCTTTTTTTTTTCTTACTACTTTTATCACTTTGATTAGAGGATTCTTTTTTCTTGTGTCTTTTACATCTTTTCTTCTTTCTATGTTCGTCCTT